>KZ107845.1:0-142303 GCA_002116315.1 Epicoccum nigrum | reverse complement strand
GAGGTAGGTTGTTAGAGATGTCGCGTTCCGCTGGTGATGGTGTACGATTGATGCGGGCTGTTTGTTTGGTTGTCGGTGTGGTTGATGTGGGTGGGGTGTGGTGTGTGTGTGGTTGTGTCAGAGATGTGAGGTGGGTGTGGGGGGCGGGGGGTTGGGGGGTGCGTTGGTGTTTTGGGGGTGTGGGGGGGGGGGGGGGGGTGAGGATGGTTTGGAGGGCTGCTTTACATGTGATTATTTTCCTGATTGGCATGTACAGCGCCTTATTGGGTCCGAGCGGACGCTGCATTTTTTTTTTCTAGATTCAATACAGAAAATATGGAAAGAAGACGCAGCTGATTAACCTTATCGAAATCTGAGATTGACGCTTGATTCTTTGATACCTCGCCAGTAAGACCTAGAGTCATCCCACTACAAACCAGTCTCTCAGCTGGCTCGGCCGTGGCAAAGGTGCTGTACTACCTAGGCCTTGCCAGGTCTCTTCGTCGGGTGAGTCAAGAAGAAAGCATTGACAGCGGTCAACAGCATCACAACAAGCAATCCAAAACGCCATCATCATTGAATCGTGTTCATATTCGTAAGAGATGGAGCTTCGCCCTTGCATCTCAATAGCGATAACCATAAACTCCCCATGTAAATTCCCATGGTGTCTAAACCCCCCCCCCCCTTTTCAAACACCTTAAACCTTGCGCTCAACAGTGTGTTCCACGCCCTGCACCTTACTGTCCGAGTTCTCCATCTCGATCGCCGCCGCCTTCTCACCAGATTGATCCAGCACCTCGCTAAGGCCGCCGGATCCCGCGGTGAGCGCCGCGCCCTTGCGCCCGATGAGGTACCACGGCAGGTTGAACATTTCGTCGAGGGCCTCGAGGCTGCGGCCGCTGGTCTCGGGCAGGAAGAACCAGACCCAGAGCAAGCCGATGGCGGTGACGCAGCTGAAGAACATCATGGTGCCGCCGGTGGTCATGGACAGGAACATGAGCGGCACCGCCTTGGAGTTGCCGTACTGGTTCACAAAGTGGAAGGTCATGGCGAAGGAGCCGCCGAGGGCCCGCAGCCGCAGCGGGTAGATCTCCGAGTTGATCAGGTACTGGATCGAGTTCCAGCCGAGGGCCCACCCGAAGCCGGAGAAGTAAATCATGACGATGGCGCCCATCGCGGCGTGCTTCTGCGCCGAGGTTTGGGGGATGGATTTGTCGGCGACGCCGTTGTCGACCAGCAGGAAGATGGCCATGTACAGCATGGAGAGCAGCTGGATGGTGATTCCTGTAGAGAGGGAGCGCTTGCGGCCGATGAAGTCGATCAGGAAGAAGGCGCAGAGCATGCTGGAGACGAATTTCACCACACCGAAGATGGCGGTCGCGAAGAGCTTTTCGTTTTGGCCGGTTGTGCCCATCATAGCGAAGTATTGCGGTGCGTAGATCGTGATGGAGTTTGCGCCGCTCCACTGTCCCAACAGCTGCGACATGACGGAGAGTTGGAGACGGTAGAGGTTGGACTTGCTCGCGAACATCTCCCGGACGGGGCCGAGCCAGGATGTGCCCATGGTGGCCTCGCGCTCGCGGTTGAGCTGGTCGTTGATGTCGATGACTTCGGTCTGGATGTACGGGTGGTCGGCGGGCAGGTTGCGGAGCTGGGCCAGGTTCTTGAGCGCCTCCTCGTGACGTCCGACCTTGATCAGCCACCTGGGGCTTTCCTTTGCGCCGAAGGAGAGGAGGAAGATGACACCGGCAAACATCAGATGCATGCTGTTAGGCACGAGCCACTGAGCGTCAGTCTTCGGTGAGATGTGGATCGAAGAGCCCCAGGATGCGAAGTATGCCAGCATGATGCCGATGTAGACTGAACCAGAGAATGCACACACGCAAAGACCACGGATGGCGCGGGGAGCAGTCTCAGCAAGGTATGTGGGCGCAACAACGGTGGTCTGACCAATGCCAATACCAGCGATGAAGCGACCGGCGTAGATCATGCCGACGTTTCCAGTCGCGCTGCTGGCGAGGAAGATGGCGATACCCGAGACCCAGATGAGGCAAAGCTGGCGCGTTGCCCAGAGACGACCGATCCGGTCAGTGACGACGAATGCGACCAGAGCACCAAGGATGGAACCCATCTGCACCATGGAGGTAATGTTGGACAGAAGCTCGGCTTTGTCATGTTTCGACAGGTGGTCATCCTCGAGGCCGAACTTCCTCTTGAAGGGCTCCAGCTCGGCGGTCGTGCCAATGAGGCCTTCATCGATACCACGCGCGGCACCCATCAAACCGAAGACTTGGTGATGTTAGAAAAAACATCTTCGCAACTACTGAAGTCGGGACCTGCTTACCGAGTACGCCATACCAAAGTCGCCAGTTAAGGGACTCCTTCGGTGTATCCTTCAGGTTCTGCTTCCACGGATTTTGGAACTTGAAAGGCATGTTGAACAGACTTCTCAAGATTCGGGGTAGTGATTGGAGTGAGCCACAGACTGTGCAGTCGACGGAATCGGCCAGACAGGGAAGCGGATGGGTTCTATCATTCGAGCTGGGAAGCAAGGTACTTATACCGTTACCCCAACTGCGGGGTTCTAATGCGGAGGGACCATCGTCGTGTGATTAGCACCGTTCTTCACTCACTTCCCCAGCCAAAACCCTGTCAAAAAGCTCTGTCCACGCCCTGTGAATACTAAGTGGGCCTTCTCCAGGAAGCACTGCAGTGGGTTATCCAGACCGCCCCAGGATGATGGAACTAGGAGTGCTGCGCTCCGTAGGCTAGTCAGTGGGATACCGCAAGCAAGGATGTTCTCGTGGAAGCACTTCTTCTGCGCGGCCGTCAAGGCTAGCTCTGCAAGATGGTGTTGGAAATTGCACCGAAGCTGAGAAGATAACGCCGCCTTCGCGAAGTGGTGCCCGTATTCTTTTCGCAATAAACAGTTCGGGCGCGCACGATAGCTGGCAACCTATTGGAAGCGCATGAGGCGTGCAGCTGTCGCCTCTGCCCAGACGATGAGCAAACGCCGCTGAGCAAAAGCCGGAGCATGAGTGGCCGCATACAACCTAGTCGTCGGAAGGTGATGGCATCAAGGTTACATGCCTAGCGCCTGCCAAAGCGCGGCATGGTGCTTCGCATCCTTGAGCGGGGGAAGCTTTTCTTGACTCGTGCAGCTTGTGCAGCTTGGCATCGGAGGGTTCATCCAATGACAGGCACACCATCCTAGTCGATACACATCGGAGGTCTGGCCTGAAAAGCCACGTTGGAGTAATCTTTGCACCCCGCGTTAACCCCGATGTTTCTTTGGCTCGGCAGTTCAGGGTAGGTTCGAGCAGCCAATCTGCAGCAGGGGAGAAAATACCGACAATTTACCGCCGGAGATCGTGACTGGCTCTAACGGGCTCGACACGAGGCAGGTCCGCGACTCGGGGCATAAATAAACAGGCAGAATTCATAATCGCGAATCCTTATTCGTCGCTACAGACGGGACCTCGGTGGAGCAGGCGGCGAGACTTGGATGCGTGCGGCTCCAACTCGTTGAGCCTCCTCGTTCAGAGCGTCCACCTCCGCTGCCACAAGCGGTATTCCGTACCTCAGGCGCTTTTCCTTGTTCAGGTCCTCGATCTCGCCAGGGAAGTAGATGCGATCGGTTCCAGACATCCGGTCGGATCCAGTCACGCGCTGGTAGAGGTAATCCATCCGCTCTTTGAACTCTTCAATACTCATGAAGAGGTCTGGTCTGATGGCGACAAGGAAATGCCCAACGTCTGCAGGCTTGGAAGGATCGTAGGGATTCGTGACATGGCCAGCGAATGCGCTGCCTGACAAAACTCCGGAGAAGACATCCATCATGATAGCAATGGCCGAGCCTTTGGGCCCACCCATGGGCAGCATGACACCCTCAAGTGCCTTGGCTGGGTCCTCTGTTCGTTGACCTTCCTTGTCGAGTGCCCAGTCGCCAGGAATTCTCTCGCCTCTTCGCAAAGCTTTGTAAATCTTGCCCCGAGCCGCTACCGATGGTGCCATGTCGACAATGAACGGGCGACCTTTCCCTGCTGGGGCTCCACAGGCAATGGGAGAGACGCCCATGAGTTTGGACTTACCGCCCCACACAGGCAGAGCGGGTGAAGAGTTTGTGAAGACGAGACTCATCATGCCTGCGTCGAGTGCTTGCTGCACCACCCAAGCAGACATGCCAAAGTGATTTGAGTGTTTGACTGAAACCATGCCAATGCCGACCTCTTTGGCCATATCAATTGCTGCAGCCATGCCCATGTGGGCTGCGAGGAAGCCAAAGCCATTGTGCCCATCGACCTGGGCAACTGCTGGCGTCACTCGGTGCAATGTTGGCGATACAGCGGCATCAAGGACACCCTGACGAATACGAGCCATGTAGCTAGGAATTCGATTGCTGTGCCCAGACATTAGCATGATCGTTGCAGATGCATCAGGCCATGTAAGCATAACTCACATGCCGTGAGTATCCACCCCTCGGAGGTCAGCCTCCACCAAGCACTTAGCGACAGTGACTGCATTATCTTTCGATACTCCGTTACCAACAAGGACGTTCTCAACAAATCTCCTCGCGTCGTCTGCACTGACGTGCTGCATCGTTTGGATGCTGGAGCTCATGCTGGAGGTTGAAACGGGAAGTTCTGAATGTTCGTGAGCGACTACGAGATACAACACCCAAGCTCTTGGGGAAGAACTGGTTATGAACTGGTGAGATTCGCTTCTGAGTCAATGCGTTATGTGCTTACCACCACTGGTTCTTCCTGTAATGAGGTTGTGTTGCGAGTAGGCCGGAGAGAAGGCCGACCGCTCGTTGAGGGCCGGCGGGGCATCTCCGGGCGGTCGGCACTCAGACGCTGCAGCAAGCCGACACCTTTTTCTCATACCGCATCAACAACCACTTCTGTGTATGGCAATGAATGTACGTTGCGAGACGCTCAATCATGTCACCGGGTCCTTTATCAGGGCCTGCAACAACTACGATAAGATGGTTCTGGCGGCAGTCTTCCACTCTGTTCTGCCAGCAAGTCGATAATAAACCTTCAAGCCAAGCAGAAAGGAAAAAAATTGATCAGCATAGTATTCCTTGACCCGAGATCGAGCCAGTGCCTGGTTACGGTGAACGTGTAAGCGGTCGTCAGAGCCAGTCAGTCAGTAGTTAGATTCCAATCTTTACGATCAAGGCATAAACTACCTAGACCATCCTGCGGGGATGTCTAGCCTTGTCAGGTAGTACCTGGGGTGCTGATGTTTGTAGCAACGAGATTGAATTATATATAGGTGAAGTCCCCAACTGCTAATGTAATAGTACATGAGTTTAGACAGCGAAAGTGAATGCTGTGCCGTAGTACGGTCAAACTGACGCTATCTTGATTCCTCAAGATTGATAATATACAGTTCGCAATCGATGTACATCCTATGGCAAGCTGCATCATCGATATAGGCTTTGCTAAGTCATATCATATCCTGTAAGGTGTATTATCTTGTATCAACACGCTCAAACGTTTCATCAACGCTAATGTCTGGCAACTCAAGAGCAGCCAGCTGCGCAATATGCTCGAACATGGGCTATAGTCTGTGTCAGTCAAGGTTCCCATATTTCGCGTCGTGGTACTTACAGCACGCCATCCACCCTGCCTTTCAACACGCCATGTGTTAGTCGAAACGTCGTTACGTGTTTCCTTTTGTACATAGAATGCCTGGTGACTTGCAAAGTCAAGGTCAGCCCTCTGCCAGACGCTGATCAGTTTCCTCGAGACTTTGAGGAGCTGCTGGCGTTCATTCTTGGCAACAGGACCGTCGAGCCACGGCTGAATCCTCTCCCATTTGACGTCCGGAAGGTCCCACCGGAACAGATCTCCGGTCGCAATCAGGATGCTGAGGTCAAGCTCTTCAACCGCTGGAAGTTGCTCAAGGATCTTCTCAATAGCAGCAGATACGGCGTCTGGCTTAGGCGCGGTGGAGCTACTTGAAGTCGAAACCTCCGCATCACCCGGCGGTCCGGTGTGGCCGATTTGGTAGGCATTGATGCGCTTCAGTAGGGCTTTTCGCTGCCTCCACTGCTCCAGAGATGACGTCTGAGGTGGACCATTCCACCAGTCGAAACCCGGCCAGACAATCAGCTGCAATCTGCGAGCATTCCTCATGAGCGGCAGCAATGTGAAGAATTGCGGCGAAAGCTCCTTCCGATCTGGTACATAGTAGCCGCCAAACGTTCCACGCTGTCCTCTCTGCACTTCCAACGTCAAGCAAAGAGTCATGCCGTCGTCGACTGCTCGCTCGGCTGCATAGTCGAAGTCATCGTCCGATATTTCGCCAATCTTGGTCTCATCTGCTGCTCCCTCTGCGGGTTTAGGGACTGCCAGCTTGGCAGCAGAACTAAGCAAGTGTGCATGGTACTCTAAACACTCCTGTCGTAGCTGTCGACATGCATTCAATAGATTGCGTGGAGGACTAGAGGGTAAGTAAATCCTAGTATCGACGTAGTCTTGATCAGACTGCCTGGAATGAGCACTGGAAGTGTAAACCATTGGAGGTAGGGCGGCATGGCGAAGAATCTCTTCCCGTAGCTCTCGAGGTATACTCAGAAGTGTAGACATTGGGAAGGTGGCTTTGTTGTTTGTTTTAGGGCAAGTTTTGAGGGTTGAGTGTGTGTTGTTGGGGTTGCGACAGCGGACCCCTCATTGAAAGTTGCTGCCTGGAATATCAGGGATACGAATTCAATGATTGCTCCACTTCGATAACGCTACGGGTCATTTCATTGTGTATCGTTCCTCATTCGTGTATTCTTTCAGAGCTTTTGTGTGATGATATTGAATCACTGCCACGCTGCTTCATCGTATGACCTTAGGGCAACCGGGCGCGAACCTTGCAAGAAAGTGCGTTGGGTCTTGCTGACCGTAATAGCAGACTGCTACAGCCGTTCAAGTCAGGATGAACGCACTGTGTGAATTAGGTTAGGTTCGGTCTCGTTGCAGCCGCTGGCAGGATGGTGATGTTGCCATAGGTTGCGGAAAAGCAGGGTGCAGGGAGATCCCCACAAACTAAGGCGGCGGGAGATCCCTGCCGGCGGCGTCATGGTGGGGAAGCCGCGCTTGCAGCAGAGCCGCCTTGAGCTTCATCCACCTTCACATGCGCAACTAAATCCAACACCTTGCATGTCGTCAGTCCTTGCACCGCTAAACGCATGACGACTCTTGAGTTCTTCACACATTCGCATAGCTTAAGTTACAATATTGCGGCACTACGTAAGTAGACGGGCCGCTTGCTAACACACCCTGAGCGAGAACAACAACGCAAGCCGCAGCCCACAGCTTGTGAAGCCTGCTATGGACCCCGAAAAGGGCTCTTGCACGTCGGGGGAGCGAGGCGACGGCTGCTTGTGCTCATTGTGTCGCCAGGAACATGCCGAGGAAGGCGCGAGTGATCGCGAGGCAGCAGCAGCAGCAGCAGCAGCACAAATAGACAGCCTGGACCAGGTACGTTCACGGCGGCCGCATCCCGGGCATGAGAGTAAATAAAGGGTGGAACCAAACCTGGGGCTAGTGTGCTGGACTCTCGTCACACAGCTATCATTCACTACCCTCAACTGACACCGCCATCCCACAGTTTCTCCACCTCACACATTCACACACAGACGTCGCCGACTCAACCCTGACTTTCGCCACGACAGACGCGGCCGGAGCCTCCACTTTTACGACGTCCAATACTGCCCTCTACGCTGAATCGCCTGCGCGTGGACGTCCCTTACGCACCTTTGAGCCGCGAAGGGGAACAGACTCAGCAGTCGGATCACCGTCTCGTGGGGACCTCCTTTCTACTCGGGACAGCTTTGACGACCGTAGCTTGCCAGGACCACCAGGGCTCAATAACGAACCGCCTTGGGGTCCACTTGAGAACGGTGTTCCCAATCGAAACGAAGAGGCATCGTTGCCACGTTCACGGCAACTGCTATCCTCATTGACATCTACAGTATCGGCGTCCCGGGGGAGAGACGTTGGTAGCATACTCATGTTGTCACAAGCAGCTGCAGAGGACACGAGCTATCGGCCAGATCACGATATGAGCGCCAAGTCCAAACGAGCGAAGGCGAGGTTTTGTCAGAGTCGGGAGGAAGGCGAAAAAGATTTGTTGGCCGCTCTGCAAACTCACGGGGCACAAACCGCCATGCTTTACCATACTGTGGAGCCAAATCCTGAAGCAAACGACATCTGGCCAAATTTTCGAAGCAAAGCAAAGCTTCCTGCTCGTTATATCATCCTAGACCTCAGCCAAGATGAGAGCACATCTGAAGTGTCTGGAGATTCTTCACAAAAGACCTCACAGACCAGGTACAGGCTGAGGAGCCCGAACGACATGCCAGATGCGCAGACATCAGCGGTACAATCAACAACTGCTCCCGCCACGGGACGTCCCAAGTGGCAGCTTCCTGTGGAACTTGTGGAGCAGATCATCCAGCACCTCAATAGAGACGACATCAAGTCCCTCCGCCTTGTGAGCCGTGAATTGAACGATTTCACTTCCCAGGCGGCCTTCAAAACAGTTGTAGTGCCCTTCAACACCGAAATCTACGGTATGCTGGGTCAGGAACCGATCATTGACCGGAAAGGCAAGAAGCGCGCTAAGATCAGTCGGCCAGAGTACTTATGGAGGAACGCTAATGGCGATGAAGTATATAACGGTCACGGCCTTGACGTGTTTCGCGGTTTCGGGCAGCATATCGTCAGGTTCGGGATGAGCTTTGAGGTAAGCGAGGAGTCGCTTTCCTCGCCCCCTCTGAAATCGATGACAGAACAGAAGACCAGCTTTTGGGGCAACTATGACTGGCCATACGAGGAATATCGAAGGTACGACGCCGTAGCTGGTCTTGAATCTGCAGCCGACGAAACGCCCCGGATGAAAATCGCTTTCTCAGAACTCACCAAGGTAAGCGAATTGGCGCTTTCTGTCGATAGTGGTCTTGGGTGGCTCAACGGTCCTGATCGGTCCATTCGCGCCCGTGTCCTGCAGACCGCGCCCCATATGTTCGGATCTCACCACGCTGTTCCAGATCGTCGCACAGAAGCCCAGCGTGAGCTTTGGAATCACATCGAAAAAACATACTCTCGCACAGGTGATGATGTTCGCCTCGCTATGCTCTGCAGACTAGAAGGCTTGCGGCCGATATCCGAAGCTCAAAGATTCAATGCGATAGCCGCTACCCAGCCGGAGATGCCATACGTGGAACCGCGTCTTCTGTGCGAAGCCCTGTCTTATGTCTGCAACTCCTCGCAGGATGCAGAGGATACCGACATATACGAGAGTCGTACCAGAGGATCACCTCCGATCAATGCAGGTGTGCTGTTCACCAGCGCGCTACCGCATCACGATCACGATCATACAGAGCAGGAAATGAGCCCCATCACACCCGCCAATCTCTCTAAAGCGCAGAAAGAATGGCTTCTCGAAACCGAATGGGCCCAACGCGCTTTCATGTCTTCTTATATGCTCGCCGTCATCGACAACCGGGCCACTTTTCGGTCGATTCACAGCCTCAATATTTCAAGCCTGTCCGACCGTTACATCTCAATGCTGAATCGTAATGACTTTTGGGATGCACTGCCGGCATTGACGAGCGTGACACTGATCATCAAACCGGGGTGGAGGTCTGTGGAAAAGGATGAAGCTGGCTTTGTCGAAACAACAAAGGTAGATCCGACAGATCAAGTCGATACTTTCTGTGCGCTACTCCATACTCAGATAGCGCCACGAACGAATATCGTCAAGTTGACGATCGGGTATGATGCGAGTGGTGAACATGCAGAAGGGTTGCATGCACGTAACAAACTTTTGATGCCTGCACCAGTACTGCCACTGAGGGCCAGTCTACATTTGGATCCAACGCTCCCACCGATCGAGACAGCCACGCTGCAGGATGCTGAGATGCTCCAGAAGGTCCTTGTACGATTTCCACATCTGGAGGACCTTACGCTGCGGAACTGTTGGATCACGCCACCTGCCTTACTACAGTTCGTCTGGCTTCATGACGAGCGTAAGCTTAAGCACTTGTCGCTGGACTCTGTTTCGTTGACAGCTATACTTCGAGCAACAGGCAATGCACAAGCTGCAAATGTCGGTCAAAACGCGGGTGCTGGTCATGCAGCTCAACAAATGGCAGGGGCCTTATGGAATAATGCTAACAACAACGTGGTTGCCAACGCAGTTGCTGCAAACCCTCTGATGGGAAACGTCCAGGTATTGAACAATCACATTCAGACGTTGATTGCACAACTTCAGCATATTCAAGCCAACGCTGGTAACAATCAGGTACACCACCAAGCCCATGCTCTGCACGCGCAGCTGCAAAATCAGATACAGAATGGACAACCTCCGAATGCACAGCAGCAACAAGGTAATGGACACAACTTGACTCAACATCCGCCGCAGCAGAACCAACAAGCGCAACTCACGCTCGCTCAAACCATGCAGCTCACCCAGATCGCCCTTCAGGCCAACACGCTGCAACAGATCGCGGGCCAGGGTGCCCCTGCTGCTGCTCCCGCAAATGCTGCAGGGGATGATGGGAATGCCAATTCTGTGCTCCAAGGCAAACCCCGTGAGGGTTCTTGGATGGACGTCATTGACCAGATCTCGCCCGGTACCAATCTCTTTGACTTTGACTCACCACACTCGAAAGCCAACCCCAACCGCATAACTGCGCTTGACTCTGTTTCTCTCTTGTCTTGTGGTTACGCAAAACTAAGTCATCTCAACGTTGATCAGTCGACTATCGAGGTACGCAACGGCGTCGCTGGGAGTCTTTGCCACGCAGTCTTCGCAAAGCGTCACTCTGCCCTATCTGCCATGATGATGAGCTCTAAGTGGCCGCATCTAGGCGACATCGTGCAAGAGGTCGACCCGACCGAACTTGCCGTGTTAGATGCAGCATGGAATCTTCGAACCGGATGGGACGACGCAGAAGCCGCACGAGCCGTCGAGTTCGACGGTCTGCTGCCAGGCGGCACGGGCAGGTTCACAGGCAAAGTCCAGCGCTCTGACAGGGTCAGCACTGATGCGGAGTTTGACAGTTAGTGGAGCCGCTGACGCCTCCTCTCTCTGATTATTGCGTACTAATCATCGTGCCGCAAGTATAGACGCGTTAGCACAAGCGTTTACGAGCGTGGAGCTGCTATCTACGTAGCATGATATATTGAGGCATGTCTTCACTGGCTGGGACGAGCGGCCGTGAATCACGCAGCTACGGGAGGTGGCTACGTGCGGCTGTATCTACTTGCCTTCGTTCGTACGGCATGAATTTCTTCTCGCGCTTAGGCGTGAGCTTCATAGCTTCTTTACTTTTCTTTTCCGGATGGATGGCTCCACGCGATGCACGCTGGAATGCCCAGCTTACGGCGTGAACTTTTAACGGCCAAAAGCAGAAAGCGATGAGTTTATGGGAATGGTATCACCGGAGCTCTAATTCTTAATGAGATACTTTCAAAAACTCAAATGGTATCTCCATAACTCCATTGTCTCTCGTCGAGTCTTGCTTCAAGCACCCCAGCGTGCGCGTTTTGCCATGTTCCTCATTGCGACTGGATGCAAAGGACGTGTGCTGTCTTTCCTTTCTTTAACACTTCTCGAACTCCTTCCCTGGTACGGTCCAAAAAGTCTTCTCTAATGCGGGTCATTTGAGTTGCCACATCCCCATCCTCCCTATACATGATCCACCACCCCGGATCCTCAATCAGCAGATATGCCCTCGGCAGCAGATGCGACAGCGCCACCGCCTGCACACCCTCCGCCGCCCATGACGAGTTGGGGTAGTACTCCAAGCGGTTCCGAAGCGACTCATTGGCTGGAGAGACCATGTGTGCTAGGGAGGTGGGAAGATCTGGGGGGGGAGGGTTTGGGTTTTCTGGTGTTTGCTCTATTTTCCTAGATTCTTTGATGTATGCTTAGCTGAGCTGTTTCTGATCGAAAGAGCACAGTTGTCGACTAGGGTATGCCGAGTAGAGATGAGGTGGAGCAGTTTATATTGCGGCACAGCAGACTGGGCAGTGGGCACCACAGGAATTCAACACATGCGTTTTATCAGGCGCTAGCTCCGGTACTTCTCAGTCAATCGATTGACTGCGTTTAGATGAATCAGGCAGCCTGTTTCTGGCTAGATTAGCGCCAGGTAAAAGAGTGTGGCAGAATCATATGGTAAAACTGCATTGCTTGTGCCAAGAGTCGGCTGCTTCTGCCTGGCCCTAGCATCGGTAACACCGAGGAATGGTACAAGTGTAGAGGAACTGGATAGCACGGAGTGTGTGGACTTGGGAACCTTCAACATGTCCACTGTGCATACTGGGAACTCGCGAACACCGTTCGCACCTCTGCAGCAACGCATTTTGCCTCTTCATGGCCCCGGGAGAGGATGGTAGACACAGTTAAAAGCATAGAAGGGGAGTTGATATATGATTGCGGGACAACCTTAGTATCTCCCATCACTCATTCTTACCCCTTGATCCTCTCCTCACATAGCATTCGTGGCTGGCACAGGAATCGTCACAGCTCTCTCCCCATAGGATGCGCTCTCTGGCCTTATGTGCAGTCATTGTTCTGTTGAGTTTCTTTACCGTCTCTACGAGGCTTACAATACCACTCAAAAGTACGTTTTTGGTACATCATACAAGACTACATGGTAATAAGTTAAAAGGATCAATTTGCTATACAAGGATAATCAAGCTTCTCACATAGAACGCCATGACAGCCATATTCACGGTATCATAGTGAACACCAGAGCCAAAAACCCACCGGGACAACCTCCACCAAAGGCACAGCCCGCGGTCTCATTAAAAAAACCCCAAACCTGCTCCGAAGCCTGCTTCGAAGCCTACTCCTGCATCCACTAAACCCATAGCCAAAACTCCAGCTGTCCAGCCCAAGCCTCCAGTATCCCCAGTAAAGCCACTGGTACCTGCGAAACTACTGCCCTTCACCAGAGCCCCTCGTCCAACCAAGGCCGTTGACATATGTGACCTTCCCGGCATCGACTGTGATGGTAGCAATGAAGATGTCTCAGACAAAGTGGCACAGCGCGATACCCAAGTTGTCAATCTTGGTGCAGATGGGCTTGTTAAACGTTTTTCGCCTCGCACCTACTCCGTCGTGCCTGGTGGTGGCACACCCACGATGATGATGACATCGTTACCATACGGCCGGCTTGGCGTTCAAGCTAGCCACCCCCAGCCAACAAGTCGGCGCTGATGGCGGACGGACGGGCAAAGTCCAAGGCTGTGAAGCTCGCTGTTGGGGCCCCAATACACGGCGCTGGTCGCCGAGAATAGGTAGGAGAGAGACATGATCAAGCTGAGACAGGTCGATCTGGCGGCGCTGGTTCGAGACTTGGAGGCGGATACAAAGCAGATGATGGACTATCGCGCTGCGGCTGTTGCGGTGAAGGCACCGAAGGCTAAGAAGGTGTTGAGGAAGGCTGGGACGGAGGTGATGGGCTGATGGGATGGGGCTGGGGCTGGGGCTCGGTGACTTGCTACAGCGGACGATCTGGGTCTACAACATCTTTCCATGGCCGACCAGACGTTGGGTATACTGGAAGAGTTCAAGTTCTAAGAGGCTAAAAGCAGTCACAGCTAAGGGGCTGTCTTGCTTCCTTAATAAACTCTACATCTCTGCAGTATGCACTAATAGGAAGACATGATGCAGCTATCTTAACTGAATCTCGCCGTGTTTGCGGCGGCCAGTCGGAGGTGACGAGATGCTGTAGTTAGTGTGGTGGTGGTGGTGGTGGGGTCGATGCCAAGAAGTCAGGTCGGCGGGTATCAGCTACCTATCCATATCGCAACTACGTCGCCGCTGCTTGCTTCCTGCATCTTGGACCGCGCTGTCGATGGAGAGGCGCCTGCTGCTGCTACAGGAAGCTGGATCTGCTGCGGGGTGGTGAACTGCCCGTAGCCTTTACAGGTACTCCCAATGCCCCGGTGATATGCCACGCTCGCTGCTGCCAGTGCCAGTGCCGCCAAAGCCAGGGCGCGATGCGTTGCTGCACACAGCCCGGAGCTGCTCTCTCTGACGCGCGCACAGGAACGTCTCTGCCCACTGCCCTGCCCAGCCCTGCCCACCGAGGGACTCCCGTCGCCCATCAAGGGATTGCCCGTCGCCCACCATTCAGCGCGCGTCGAACAAAGGCGCGCCATCGCTGCCCGCTGCACCCTCCCGCATCGTGTCCGCACCCATCCCCAAGGGACCGAGACCGGCACATGCGAGCGCCCCTGCGAGCACCCACTCCCACTCCTGCGCCCCTTTCACGACCCTCACCCCCACCGACACCATCTCCGAGCGCGTCTCGTCGTCGTCCCGGGAGTCGCGCCCTGCTGCCGTTGCGCCCGCCCGCACCTCCGCCCCGCCCAAGCACGCGCGCAACTACCGGCGCACCAAGTCGAGCAAGGCGGCCGCCAATCGATGGAGTGAGGCCGCTGCTCCCCAGGCCCGCACCCCGCAGACACAGACCCCTTCTGTTCCTGCAGCTGCAGACGAGCCCCTCGGCACCACACACCCCGCACCAGCACCCGCGCGATTGATGGCAGCGGCGTTTGGCGGGCCCTCGGGTGACTCGCGCCGGGGAGTGTCGTCTCCACGCCCCAAGGGCCGCGAAGCAAAGAACACCTTCTGCCGCAATGTCACCATCTACGGCCACTGCCGCTACGAGAACAGTACGCACGCATCCATTGCTTGGAACATGACTATAGAATTCCCCTGACTTGACTAGCCTGTCCGTACATCCACGACCACGCCAAGCTGAACCAGAACGAGAACGCGAAGAAGCGCTTCAACGTCGACTCGCCCTCCTTCACGCCCCTGCAGACGAGCACCAATGGCTCGGCCACGCCCTCCTCGCGCAGCGCCGCCATCTCGCCCAAGGCCGCCAACGCAGCCGTCTTCACCCCCAAGTCACAGCGCTCCAGTAGGTCAAGATCCCGAATACAGCGCCTTCCACATGTTGACCTTGCCAGCCGTGAGCACCCCTAGCATGCACACCAAGGAGCCCTCGACCGAGTGGCAGGGCCAGGACTTTCAGGAGTTTGTGCCTCAGACCTTCGATGGCCAGATGGTGCGTTCACGACACCGACACCGACACCGACACTGCTCCATGCATTGTCTCTTGCCACTACTGACACTGACAACTGCAGGTGGATCCTTCTTCGTCTGCCCTCGGGTATGACCCATTCAACACGTCCTCCACCATATCCACAATCGCTTCCTCAACATCAGCTATCAATCCCTACGCCCAGGATCCCTCAGGACTCGCTAGCGCCTCGTACTATCAGAACGCAAACGCTTTCCAAGCCTCGCCCTCATACCACCTCTACTGGCCGGTGGGCCCTCAGCCGACTGGGCTGCTCGCATATCAGCGCACCGCCCACGACTTCTTCATCCCGGATAGTCTTAGGGAGGACCTGCAGAAGAAGGCCGAGACGGCCCGTCAGATCATGCCCAATGGCACTCTGCCACATATTGAACAGTACCACTCGCTGTTCTGCCTTGACACATCCCCACAAAGGAACAACGTGCCTTTCGGCTACGCAAGCTGGATTTACAAGGCCATATCTAGCAAAGACGGCAAGACATATGCTTTGCGCCGGCTGGAGAACTTTCGCCTGACCAACGAGACGGCGATGCGCTCGTTCCAGCCATGGAAGAGGATATTGAATGGCAGCGTGGTCACCATCCACGAGGCCTTCACCACAAGGGCGTTTGGCGACAGCTCTTTGATCATGGTGACCGACTACCACCCAAATGCAAAATCTCTCGCAGATGAGCACTTTAAGCCGGTGCCACGCTACGGGAGGCAAGCGTCGGCGTCGCACGTCTCAGAACAGACGCTCTGGGGCTACCTCGTCCAGATAGGCTCAGCGCTCAAAGCTATACATGGCGCAGGTCTGGCCGCAAGGCTGATCACACCGTCGAAGATACTGCTGACCTCGAAAAACCGCATACGGCTGAACGCGTGTGGCATCATGGACGTGGTGCAATTCGAAAACGCCCGCCCCGTCGCCGAGGCCCAAGCCGACGACCTCCTGCAACTTGGTCGGCTCGTCCTGTGCGTCGCCAACGGCAGCCCGACGGCCCACCAGAACATGCAAAAGTCCATGGACTACATCACGCGGAGCTACACAGGCCGCCTCAAGGAATGCATCCAGTACCTCCTCAGCCCGCCGCCTCCCCCAACAGCCACCCCTTCGTCGCCGACCTCACCCGTCATCCAAAAGGACATCGACACCTTCCTCGGCGGCATCGCCGACCAGTTCGCCTCCGTCTTCGACTCGGAGCTGCACGCCCAGGACACCCTGACGCACACGCTCGGCCGCGAACTGGAATCCAGCCGCATCGCGCGGCTGCTCATCAAGCTCAACATGGTCAACGAGCGGCCGGAGCTCGACGCCAGCCTGCCGCTCGGCAGCGGCGCAGCGAACCCGTCCTCGGGCTGGGCGGAGACGGGCGAGCGCTACTACCTCAAGCTGTTCCGCGACTACGTGTTCCACCAGGTGGACGCCAACGGCCACCCCGTGACGGACCTGGCGCACGTGCTGGACTGCCTGAACAAGCTGGACGCCGGGGTCGAGGAGAAGATGCTGCTCACGAGCCGGGACGAGCAGAACGTGCTGGTTGTTAGCTACAGGGAGGTGAAGAGGGGGGTGGAGAGTGCGTTCCAGGATCTGGTAAGGGCCGGGAGGGTGGGGAAGAATTAGACGTGGGCCTTGGCCTCGGCCTTGCGGGAGGGAGCGGAGAGGGCGGCTTTGGATGATGGGTGGAAGGAGGTTGGGGTACGGACGCACAGGGGAGGCGAGAGCGTTGCGCCAAGTCAAGCTGATGGACGAGCCCAGCGTGGTGTTGTCACGAAGCGAAGCGAAGCGAAGCGAAGCGAGACGCAGACGCCAGACGCGGCGGTTAGGTGTCCCCACGGAGAGAAAATCACAGTAGAGCAGAGCCAGCCCCAGCAGAGCCAGCCCCAGCAGAGCGCAAGACAAACTAGTACCGACATGGAATCTCCCACATCCACATGCACATCCACACACACACGCAGAGACAGACACGCAATCGCATATCAAAAATCGCATATCGCATATTAATAGTCTCGCTTTACTATCTCTCTTGTCTAATCTAGCACCAGCGCTATCACTATCCTCGCATCGCATCGCATTGCTTTGCACTTATTCGTTTTGAATTGTATTGTGGTTGCGAGAAGCGAGAAAGAGGGGGGGAAGGGGAGGGAGGGGGGGGTCCCCTTTCTTCTTCTTCTTCTTCTGAGGTAAGGAAGGGGACGTGTATGTGTGTGTATGTGTGTGTATGTGTATGTGTATGTGTACATATGTGTATATGCTACTCTTCTTCCTTTCCCGCTTTTCCCTCTGCCTCTCTTTCCCTTTCCCTTTCCCCTTGTTCTTCTCTCTCCTCTTCTTCATGCTTGCCTGCCCACCCACCCACCCACCCACCAGCCCACGGTTGGCTGGGGGTCTTGCGACGGCCCACCACCCACCAGCGCACCACCATCCTTTACGGGCGCGGGAGTATAGGATAAGGCACGGGACAGTGATCGCCTCACAACAGTACTGCTTGGTTTGGTAAGTTTGTATGTGCATTTCTCTGTAGCTAGATGGCTAGATGGGCGGGCTAGCTGGGCACTACTTCTTCCCTACTCCCTTCTTCGTCGTCGGACTCATCGTCCTCGCCGACAGGCTCCACAATCAGGTTCCCGCTCCGGCCGATGCGCTCGCCCACGGTGCCGCCGTCCTTGACGTCGAAGACCTCGCGCGGCATGGGGCTGACCAGCCTGAAAGCGTACGCGTGGGCGAAGTCGTCGTCGACGTCCGCCTCTGTGCCCTGCCCCATCCCGTCCGGGGAGGAAAGAATGTCGTAGCACTCGACGTACGCATACACCTCCTCGATGCCATCCGCGGCGTGGAACCGCCTCACGACGCGCTCCGCGCTCGGCAGGCGGAGGCTGATGCGAACCACGTCTTTCGCGGGGGCATCGGCCGCGGGCTCGGGCTTGACGCGGTGGGCGCGCCGCCTCCTCCAGCGCGCCAGGTTGGCGGCGTAGCGCTCTGCGGCGGCTTTGGCCTCCAGCGCAGCCTTGTCCCTCCGCTCCAGCTCCCTCTTCTCCTCCTCGGCCTTCCTCTTCCGCTCCCGATCCACCGCCAGACTGCGCTCGTAGGCGCTGTCCTGCTGCGAGCGGATGCTGCGGCTGGCGTTCTGCTCGGCGCGCTGCGCCCGCACCCGCGCCAGCGCCTCGCCGTGCGCCGCCATGGCTGCTCTTAGCTTGGCGAGGTACTGCGCGGGCGACAGAGGACCGGCCAGGCGCGCCGCGATGCCCATGGCGCCCGCGCCGGCGGAGGGCGTGTGCACGACGAGCGCGGAGAAGGGGTGCTTGGTGCAGTTCAGCGCGGCGGCGACGGCGTAGGGTTCTGCGTCTGCGACGCTGCCCGCCCAGAGGAGGGTGTTGTTGGCCGGGTCGCGGAGGAAGGACACCACGGAGGGGTCGAGCAGGGTCGAGCTGCAGAACGGCGGGGTGAGGTCGTGTTCGGGCGCGAGCAGAACCACCAGCAAAAACTTCAGCTCCTTCTTCGCAAGGTCGAAGGCGCTGGCGTACCCCCCCTCGTGGAAGGGGAGGTTGTTCTCGCCGTACTCCTCGGCGAACTCGCGGATGAAGCGCGCCGCCGTGTCGCGCGGGCCCAGCGGCCGTCTCCCCCCGCTGCGCCGCGCCGTGGACGGGCCGTTGCGGATGTTGGACGCAGTCAGGCGGCCCCAGGCGCGCGGGAGGAAAGGGAGAAGGTACCCGACGAAGCGCAGCGTGCGCGCGAGCAAGCTGTACAGCAGGCCCACGGGGGCCCACAGCAGGCTGAAGACCAGCGGCGCGCGCGCGTCAACCTGGCTCTCGGGCTGGGGCACCACGCGGGGCGCGGGCTCGACTCGCGCTCTCCTTGTGCTGCTTGTCGACGACCGAGGGGCAGACCCGTTCATCAGGTTCTCGGCTCGCCGTGTGTCCGGGGGAGGTTGCTGTGCGGCGGCCGCGGCGACGGGGTCCTCGACTGGCTCGCCGTCGAAGAAGCGCGCAATGGCGATTTGCACGTTCCACTGGCATCGGTGGAGGAGCGGTATGGCTTCCTTCACGTCTTGAGCGGTGACGGCGGTGAATTGCTGCAGCGCGAGTTGCTGGTCTGCGCTGAGCGAGGAGAGGTCGACTGCTTCGTCCGCCATGGTGGGCGCGCTGCACGTGCCGGTGGTGTGGTGTGGTGTATGTCCCCGTCTCGCGTGGGTGGTGGAAGGGTGAAGTGCGAATGCGTTGCTTATCTTCGAGCTGTGTAAGCGTCCTGTTCTTGTCCTCAATCCTGATCCGCGAGGTCGAGAGCGTGTGCGGCTTCGTTCGTCGGCAGCGGTGCGGTCGGAAGGGACTGTGCGAGCTGTGCGAACCAAGCACCGCGGTCGGGTGCAGTTGTGCCGTTGAGCGATTGTGCGGTTGGAATCGTTACTGATTGCCTGGCCTCAACGTCACTCGAGGTCAAGCCAGAGCTAAGCTAGCAGGGGTCCACTTTCACCCTCGGCTCGGCTTGCCCACGCGACACTAATCCCAACACAGGTATTCACCCTTCTGGGGAAAAGGTGAAAACAGTTTCGTTTTAGCTTCTGCCGGATATAACCAAGTGTCAGCTGTCTGATATCGCGCAGAGTGGACTCGTCACAGCAGGCATCTCGGCACCAAAAAACATCGCAGAACACGCGAGTCGCATAAGACTATGATAGTTGGAAAGCATGAAAAACCCCCCGCCGTCAGCCGGCCTGGCATCCATCTCACAAGCAAGTGGCCGAGCGTCAATTCAGTGCAGACAAGTTCCAAGTCGATCTGAACCTTGAATGGAATCCTCATTCTCGAGCAAGCGGTTGGTAGTGAGTAAGCAGTGTAGCCCGCACTCTTGTCCCAGTTCAACGTGAATATGATATCAAGGCTGCCAATGCCACAATCTGCCCAAAAGTCTCAACGAGGGTGCACCCTGGCTGCATGAGTGAGCACCAACCACGAGCAGCATCGAGCATGGTATTGATTACCGTCAGTCCCGGCGGATCCATCGACTCGTTTGTAGCTGGCCGGTACGATCCGATTGAAAGCGGGGCATGGCGACGTTGGTAAGTCAAGGATCGATAAAAGAATGACAACAAGCAACCACTAAAGGTCGCCCCAGTCATTGATCAACCGCCTTGCCCGTTGGGGGGAGTGCGTCCCCACGAGCTCTGAGCCCGATCCTGGTACGAGCTGAACATCAGCGGGCTGGCCATGTGCATGTCATGAGTGTAACCGTTCTGGAAACCGTTGTAGGCGCTGCCAGAAAACGATCCCCATGTCCCGTTGCTGGGGTTGGGGTTGCCCCAAGATGCGCCACTTCCGAGTCCACCGCTAATGGGCTGGGGGTTCCTCGCAGTCGCGTCAGTGCTACCATGCGAATGGACGGATTCGCCGCGAACGTGGCCGGGGAAGGCACCAGATGCCGAGCCATTCATCGGTGATCGAGACCCAAATGCGTTGCCACCATTCATCATCGCGGGCGAAGAGGGGTTCGGTGAACCGTGCATGCCTGTCGACCAGATCGAGTGCTGATTCCACTGACCGTCAGGAAGGGACGGTAGGTGCACAGGTCCACGTATGGATGACGTGGAGCCGGTCCTCTGCATCGGCATGGAGGCCGAGAGCAAGGCAGTACCTGGTGCAGGCGACAACGGCTTGTAGTTCTTCACCGAATTGACCAAGTCGCTGATGGAAAACGGCGTAGGGGCGTATATGTTATCGTTAAGCACCGTAGTATCCTCGAAAGTCTGTTCAGGCGGGGTTGGCGGCACGTTCTCGTCTTCCTCGGGGAGGGGGTCCAAACCATCATCAGCTCCGACCAAGTCGTCAACCATGGAGCGCATTGCTGTGTCCTTAGCAACGGTGGTCGAGGCAGACTCCGAGGCGGCGGCCACGCTAAACGACTTCTGGTCGTCAGGAATGGGTGCAGTCTGCGGGAACAGAGGCATGTCCACGGCTCGCGGCGAAAGGACGGGAGACCTGTCAGCGCCTGTGTTGGGGCTCGCAAGCAGCTCAGATGGAAGGCCGGCCTCGCGGTAGATGAAGCGTGTACCAGCCAGATCCAAGGGCGCGTCTGCATTTTGTGTTAGAAGGAGTCCGTCAATCAGCAGATCCTTGATGCGCATGAGCATCTCCACGTTGGGGTGGTTTCTCTCCACGTCTGACCATTTCGGCTTCAGCACCTCGCCATTATACCACACCTTCATTGTGTCTGGTGACACAAGCGGCTGGAAGCCAAGGGTGTCGGTATCTTCTTCCAACATGTAATTTTCCTGCGGCAGCTGGTCGACTGGGAAGCTCGAAGTCAGGAGGGTCAAGGTCGCAGCGTAGGCCTTCCAGAGCTCTTGCACGTCGACCGTGGTCAGAGTGTCGGCGATGTTAGCGTTGAGCACCTGCCAGTACCGGGCGAACCAAGTGCTGTAGAGGCGCAGTCCGGGAAGGATGCGCCGGGCAACGGCGGTGATCTTGTCAGACAGCTGCCGTGCAGTGTCGCCGTTTTGGAGGGTGACATCATCGGCTTCGGAGAGGCGCTCGAGCTCAGGCTGCAGCACTTGCAGGAGAATGAAGAAGGTCTTGACGTTGAGTCGGAGGAAGTAGAAGTAGGTGCGCATGATGTGCTCGGGTGGGTTGGACGCCTGCATCTGTACAGTCGCAAAGTATTCGGCTGCGAGGTTGATGAGTATAATCTTGGGAAGGATCGAGTCCAATGGGCGTTCTTTCAGCTCGATGGCGAGGTGACTGAGCACTTCACCCTCCAGCTCGTCATGGGCCGCGAACTCCTCGCCCTTGTAGATCTTGCTGTGCAATCGCACAAACCAAGCGACAAGCGCACGACCCGTGTTGCCGTCGGCAGACTTGTGGTTGCTGATCAGCTGACCCTTGTCCCAAGCAGCAATGATGCGTTTGAACTCGAGCTCCAGGTTCGCTTTGGCCTGCGGATAGGGGAGCTTGCACGCAAGCGAGCGGTAGAGGTGGTAGACGGAGCGGAAGTGGTCGCCATCTTCGCGCGAGACGACGGCAAGCTGGTTGTGGGCGCCGCCAGAGTCAGGGTAGATCTCGGCAGCAAGGTCGTAGTAGCCTTTGGCGGGGCCCCAGTTGCGCTCTTTGTCTTTGTCGACGAGTTCAGTTTCGCGGTAGCGAGAGAGATCACCGAGGTGGATCAGCGTCTGGTGGCACGACTGGAAGACGGTGTTTCTGAGGGAAGCGGGTATACGCGGGCGCGGGGACGCCTTGGAAGCTGTGGTCGTGTGAGCATGCAGCAGGACTCGCACCGGAGGGCCAGGGCCAGGGTCCACGTACCATCATCCTTCCATTTCTGGGCAATCCTGCGCAGTTCGGGGATGCCGTCGAAGTGGGCGTCTAGATTCAAAATATACTGGCGGTAGTAGCGCTGGCTGGCCTTGATGAAGTGGAGGTAGTTCTTCTGGAACTTGCGCATCTCCACGACATGGTCCTTGGAGCGCTTGAGCTGTGCTGTGTCAGCCTGATGGCTCGCCCTTGAGTGACCATCTGTGGGGTGGATGAACGCACAATCTTATGCTCCTGCCTGAAGATGGTGTTGACCTTCAAGTGCGCGGCCCACAGCTTCTGCTCGACCTCGTTGGCCGAAGCATGCTCGAAATTGGTGAAGGTCAGCGCCTCGCAGGCTACGCGGTACCTGATGGATATCAATATTAGCACAGCACTCGCCACGAGATGCCCTTGGCCTTGGGGGAGCCCACTCTTGCAGCACAGCAGCTAGCTCTGCGCACGACGCCTGGCCATCGGCGCGCTTGTAGAGCTCCTGCTCGATCGCCTTGGCCCGCCTGTGCATTTTTGTCAACGTCGCATCGCGTCGCATACAGGCTGCAGCGCGCACCTGTCTAGCTGTTCAATGTTTGCGGCCATGCCTTCCTGGAGCATGCACCGACGCAGTTCATGTGTGACCCCACGGTCGGCCGGGAGGTCAGACGAAGGCACGGAGCACGGAATGGCGTTCGTAGTGGCGGGCGTATTCCATTGAGAGGCGGCGGTATGCCCTGGTGCGAGGACAGGCAGCGAGCGGAGGCGGCGGCGGCGGCGGCAGCGGCGAACGGGCACCCAAGACGCACGTGGGAGCGTCGGAGTGTGCGGTGCGGCGATGTCGGTTGTGGTTGCGACGTGTAGGAGGGCGAAGGTGCCGGTGCCAGTGGTGAGTCGAGCACGTCGTTGGGAAGACTAAGACTCCCGCCCCAGTGATTTCACCAAACCAAACCACATGGCCCCACTCAGCCCACGGACACCACGCGAACAGACTCTCACAATCACCCACACTTCACTTCCATGCTGACCACCGCACGAAGAGACAGGACAGCATAGGACAGGACAGCACAGGCTAAGAAGGTACTGCCCTCTTTCATAGCACTCGTACAGCCACAGCATCTGCACGCACATCATGGGCGTTAAGCGCTCACATCGAGACTCACTGTCGTCTTTAGAAGACCCCAGCAGTCATTCCTCACGCGAGACATTGGCCGATATCAAGCTCGTCCACCTCGACTCCCAGTCTGCTGTGTGTGAGCAGCCAGCCATCATGAAGTGCTTGCTCCCCCCTCATGAGCCTCTTGCTTTTGCCTCCATCGACGAGTATGACGTGCACTACCGTAAAACGCACATGAACAGGTGTTCTGAATGCCAAAGAAACTTCCCTGACGAGCACATCCTGCATCTGCATATTGCAGAGAACCATGACCCATTCAACGCCGCCCGGCGGGAACGAGGCGAACAGACAGTAGGTACCAGACTTTGTATTGTCCCATCTCCAGCCCAAGACGGAGACCAAAGGCTCGAGCGTATGTGTCCAGACTGCACATGCACTCTGAATGGCCATGTCGTGTTGCTGACTGAACTGCAGTACGCCTGTTTGGTTCCCACTTGTGATCGCCTGTGCAGCACCGCGCCCAAACGCCGCATGCATTGTATAGACAAACACCATTTCCCAAGGGACTATGACTTCTTCATCATAAATGATGGCATAGATCGTAGGAACAGCATGTTACGCCCCACACATAGAAGACGCTCTAGTACGATCAACACGACTTCGTCGCCCAACGGTCGAACTAAGGGAGAATCATCTGCCAGCAATGCCGGTGATCGCATGGACGTGGCGCAGGACGGCAATGGAAACCACACCAGCAGCCATCAACACGATACAAGGTCTCCTCTGATAAAGTTGCGCGGTCGTGGAGGCTTCAGCCATCCCCAAGCGACTGGTCGAGGCAGTGGACTCAATGAAGAAGCAGCACCAAGCTCGACAACGACGAACGCTGACCCTCTAGATAAACTTGTGTCGGACATGTCAGCCTTGCACTTTGTTCCTCATAGTGTTCGTATGGCAAGGGGGAGGGGGCGTGGAAGAGGTGGATAGGCGCATGTCATATTTAGGCTCCGACTCCAACCCTTGGACTCTTCTCTTCAGGATGCCGTATGGATGAGAAAGTTGACTTGTCAAAGCATGCGTAGGATGGTTTTGGAAAGCGGCCGTCCCTTTCTCGCTGGTGCTTGCTTGCATTCCTGCCTCATTATTGGCTTGGGCACCATGTGGCAACGTAGGCATTCCATCTCTAAGAGCACCTGGCCAGTCAAAGACTTTTCAACTTTACATTCGACCAAGCGAGACACTGTGCAGTCATTTTTATTGCGACCCATGGTGCACTGCCACTGATGCACCACGGGACCCCACATACAGTGCTCCACAATACAATGCCACTCTCACTCGAGCGGCGCACGCTATGCATTATAAATGCTGGTGTCGTTCTGGTCTGCTTAAAGCTGCGTTACTAGGAAGCGAAGGTGCCGGGCCTGTTGCCATGCAACGCAACGGCCGTTTGTTTACGCTGCTCCTCACCATTGTCGTCTGGCTGCACACGGCCAGACTCCACATCCACATGCTATGGCTCACATTAGTCATGCAAAAACCAGCTGTCACCCGCAGAATCATCGCCATCGAATTGCTGCGACGGATGGATCAGCTCAATATGCAGAGGCGCCACTCGTCTCTCACTCCTACGCGCCGACTGTGCTACACCCAATCACCACTTAGAGGCTCACAGTTCAAAGCACCTCAAACGCGTTCAGAAAACCATCTAACAAGCCATCGCTCCGCGCAGATTGACTTTTGTTTGCGTGTGCAGGCTGCTTGCAGTGCTTCACTGCTAAGCGGTGCTCCAGCCACGCACGAAGTTCGCAACTTATATCGTCTGAAGCCCTCTGTACCGTACACATTGGAGCCGAACAAATGTCCAGGGAAGTCTTCGGCGCACTTGTCTGTCGCTCAGCACAGCTTGGCCAATACCCTTACTCAAGATCGACAGCCCCTTGACGAGCCGCAGCTCTACTTAACATATAGTCGAGATGAACGCAAGACCACGTTAGCACAATTCAAACCACCAGGATCACCCGCAGAACGAGGTAGGCCACCGGCTGTGCACTATCCCTATGCACGCGACTCTGTACAGCAGTCTGAACAGAGGCAAACAGCACTAAGGCGAGGGCGGCAGTCCGCAATCAGGGCCAACCCCACACCACCATGGTCTGTAGTAGACTCCAGCCGTCGCGACGCTTCATCTATTGGACTGGATCACCAGATGTTTCCACCTCTCGGACGTTTGAATTTCAACTACCACGATGATGCACTGGAAGGCTCCAGCGGAGATACAGACCAACACACGCCCTCCAATATTCTTGAGGACGCGTTCATCGACGTACGGGAGACGCCTCTTCACAGGCACCGGCCAAAGAACTCGATCGAGTCTGCATCCCCCATCACCATCAAAAGATCGACACCAGTCACACTCCGCGCGCGAGACAAGGCCAACGGAGGACTGCTGGAGCTGAAGGCCAACAGCGCAAGACCACGAGAGTCCACTCCGAGCCGCATGCCAAGCCGTGCACATCGGCGCAACATATCTCTCAAGATGCCCATCCGCGTATCTTCAGCCCAGTCCAGCGGCGACCAACACCGTTCCTCCACCTCCAACATACCCACACCTCACGTCCGCCCCACCAACTCAACCTCCACCACAGCCATCGAAACAGAAGCAGAGCTGCATTACAAACAGCGCCACATCTTCGTCGGCACTGCGTCCCTATTCTCCTTCCTCTCCGTCCTCGAAGCCTTACCCTTCGGCTACACCACCCGCGCCGCCGTCCTCCGCGCCTTCACCCTCCTCGCCGCTAAAGAGCAGCAGCTCGCCCGCCAGCGCTCTCAAAACCCCGCCGACTGGCACCTCGTCTCGCGCATCACGGCCGAGAACATCACCGACTGGGACTACCTCGTTCTGGCGCGCGTGCAGCTCGGGTCCATCTCGCTACAGCAGTTTGTGGATTCGATTCCTTTCAGGGAGGGGCAGGAGGGCGAGGAGGCCAGTCTTGTGGTGGTGGTGGAGGCGTTCAAAAACGCTAGTCACGTTGATGCGATGGAGGATGGGACGGCGGAGAGGCGGGCGGGCGCTCTGAGGGAGTGGTTGTTGCCCCGCGGTGGGGAGGGGGTGTGAGGCAGGCGAGTCACCTAGCTAGTCGACTCGGTGTCCGTCCTGGGTCTGCCCGCGGGCGCCGACGTACACGCCGCCCTTGGACGCGGTGGTTTCTTCCGCGTCGGGTTCCTGCGCTTCTGGCTTTGGGGTTGCGGATGGGCTGCGGCGTGGCCTTTTTTTCTTGCGTTTTAAGTTCTGGAGTTTTATACCCATCGTTGGTGTTTTTTTTTTCCCATACGATGTTGATGTAGTCAGGCACTTATGCTGTGCCGTGACCCCTGGGTGTCGCAACGGTATCGGACCGTACTGCGCGTTCGCGGCTTTCGATTCCGATCGGCCGCTGCAGCGTGAGAGATGTCGAGTATGAGGAAGGGAACATGGGGAAAAGGGGCGGAGGGGAGACGGCGTGGCTGCGCTTGAACGGTGAACGTGCCGGGGCCGGGCTCGACGGCACGACGGCGGCTATTTTTGCACAAGGGAGAAGGAAGAATAGAAGGAAGAGGTGCATCAAAAGGCTTTTTTCCCAAAGAATCATTCATTGCATTGTATACTCGCAGACGGCACGGCCTCGCACCCATCCATCCCCATCGCGTCCGAACCCGCCCGCGCCCACTCCGCCTTCCCTTCTATACAAACCAATCACGCAATTGCTACTCCACATCGACCTTCCTCACCTCCACGAACCCCTCCTCCTCCTTCCTAACCTCCACCCTCAACACGCCATCCTCCAACTTGGCAGTGATTCCCTCGGCGTCCACCCTGGCCGGATTCGCCCTGCTGCCCAGCCTGATCTTACGCTCGAAGGCGCCCACCTTCCTCTCGCCCATGGCCAGCGTCTTCAGCAGCTCCTCGTCTCCGGGCCGGTAGATGACGCCCGCGACGCAGAGTTCTGAGCGCTCGGCGTCCCAGTTGACGCCGACGTCTTCCTTGCGCGCGCCGGGGAGCGAGACGTGGATTACGTAGGCGGAGGGGGTGTCGAAGATGTCGGCGTCGGGGACGTGGTCGTCTGTGTCGTTGGGGCTGGGGGCCATGTCGTTTGAGGAGTTGTTGTTGTTGTTGTTGTTGTTGGAGGGGTGCTGGGCGGTGAAGGCGGCGAAGAGGGGGGCGAGGAAGGAGGAGGGGTCGAAGGGGGCAGAGACTGGGGCGCCTCGGTCGGCCCAGGCGTGTCCGCGCCCTCTGGGTCCCCATGGGCCGCGTCCCCAGGGGCCGCCGTGGTGGTGGCCGTGGGGTCCGTGACCGTGATGGCCAGAGGGACCGTGACTGTGCGGACCGTGGTGGCCGGGTCCGCCGTGGTGAGGGCCGAAGCCGCCTCGTCCTCCTCGTCCTCCGAAGCCATGACGGCCTCGACGTCCTCCGCAGCGGCCGCGGCGTCCACAGTGACGTCCGCCCTCGCTGTCAGAGCCAGAGCCGGAAGGACCTTCCCCATTATCGTTGTCGTTATTGTCGTCGTGCTTCTCGCCATGCTTGTGATCCTCGTCATGGTTGTGACGGTGGTCATCGTGATGGGAAGGAGGGCCGTGAGGTCCAGGCGGAGGGGGGGGATGACCATGAGGGCCTGGTGGAGGAGGAGGACCTGGTGGAGGAGGCGGGCCACGATGAGGCAATCCTCCCGGACCGCCAAAGAACTGTTGGCCCCATGAGAAGGGGTCAAAATTCGGAGGGGGAACTCCGTGGGTCTCGTCGTGTTCGCTCTCGCTGCCGCGATCCTGACGGCCCTGGTTGAAGAAAGGGTGGCTGTTGCCTTGCTGCTCGAGGCTAGCAATGAAGTCCCAGAAAGGCGCAGAGTTGTTCATGTAATTGAAAGAAGCCATGATGATTGTTGATGATGAAAGGAAAGAAACGTCACAGCCTACCACATTCGGCACTTATACACAAACATGCTATCAGGCACCAGGTTTCACGTGCGGGCGTACGTACGTTCACCCCTCCTCGCCACGGCGCCTCATTGCGTCAGAGACCAATAGCACAGCTCTTACAGACGTTGTACGAAGGGAATGGAACAGACGAGAAGAGTCATGGCAGATAGGCATCGCTGCCGCGTCTCATGGACGTGTCTAGCCTGCAAGATAGGCATAAAGGTGGTTGCGCGGCCTCCAAAGTGTCTCGAAAGGGGAAAGATCAAGCAGATGTCGGCGGTTGATACCTCCGATGTGGCGCGAAGAGGCGTTGCACGCTTCGATGTGGCGAAGGATGTGTTTGAATTGCCGTGGCGGTGTCAGCTGTTTCAAGGTCTGTGTCTGCCAGGCGGCCAGACGCCGATCGGGAGATCGACTCTTGCCCAAGCTGTTGCGGGGTTGGGTTGTTTACAGTTTGGAGTGTGCTTGTGCTTGGTCAAGTTCGAACCCTGTTGTCTTCCCCGCGATGCTGTTTGCGTCGATTGCACGTCTTGCACGCACGGATGACGCCATTGTGCATTGAAATTGGAATCGGAAAGATCGAAGTCTGACAGCTGTCTGTGAAGTGCAGGCTGCAGTAGGAGCTCCTGAGCGGAGGCAAGCACGGACGGTGGATTCGCTCGACAGCTGAGCAGCAATCGCCATCTCCCTGTCTCGGTCTGCAAAACGTCTAGGTATTCGCGCTGCATCATCCCAAGAGCAAAGTAGATACGATACAGAGGCTATAGCTCGGCGCAAGGTAGGGCTGAGGTCGGACCCGGTGACGAACTGGTCCCTCGCGTACTGGTGCGATCTAAGTGGGGGTGGGAGGGGCAGCTTCCATGACGTTGTGGGGCCAAGCAGAATATTGTATAGCAAACAATTGCTTCTCAAAAACTTCAGCTTGCCATTCCATAGACACTCAACCCTCTCACACAGATACCCGCACCCAATCCCCATAAAATCTCTTCACAATGCCTGCCATTCCTACCACCACCTCCGTCAGCGAGTCTGCCGTCATCGACGCGCCCTTCAGCGCCGTCTGGCACCTGATCAAGCTCCAGGACTTCAGCAAGTTCTGGTCTAAGCTCGAGAAGAGCGAGTTCGTCAAGGGCGCATCTCCCGAGACCGACATTGTCCAGTGGACCTTCAAGGACGGCCAGACCCTCGAGGTCAAGCAGGAGGAGCACTCCGTACGTTCCTTTCAACCATGTCTGGCGAAGATGCAAGCTGACTTCTTCCACAGAGCATCGACCACTACATCACCTACTCCGTCATCTCGGCTAAGCCCGAGCTGAGCTACACCTCCGTCGTCTCCACCATCCGCGCCTACCCCATCACCTCCGGCAAGCACGAGGGCCAGACCTTCATCACCTGGACTGGCAACTTCTCCTCTGATGCCGATGCCAGTACGTACAACCGCATTCCTTATGGTTGTATCTATGCTAACGAGTTCAGGCGTCATCCAGGATGCCAAGTTCAAGCGCCGCGAGGCTCTCGAGGACCTCGCCAAGGCCGCCTCCAAGAACTAGATTGTTGGAAGCATCTGAGGACAGGCGAGCAAAGTAAATGATATCCATGCATGAAAGCTCCCCAAGAGGGAAGCAAATGCACAGCCCGTAGTGGCACGGACGAAACGTACTTTAACAAATGAACAAAAGATATCCACAACGAATATGTTTCGGTTGGGTCACTCCAGCTCAAATCGTGAACGCACATCACCAACGTCCCTTTCAGCATGTTTGACTCGTACTCTGGGTGAATCAACTCTATACTCACTGATTCTTGCTAACTGTCTGCACGTGAGCACTGGCGACCATGTGTCCCGCGATAACACATGGGTTTTGACATTTTTGGAGGTTGAGTCGATGCTGAGTATCCGTGGTCCACATCAGGCAGCGAATCAGACTTTCCCATGGCATGTGGGAATTTCAAGGATCGCCTGAACTTCAAATTACAGTCGAGCCTCCTACTTCAGTCTACCTACCTCAGCCTACGGCGCTGCTCCAGCGACCTACACAACCGCACTCAACATGCCTGTTACGATCAGACTTTCCCCACACAAAGTCGGCGTCAACAAAGATGCCGTCGCTACGTCTGGAATAGGCTTACTTCAAGCCTGCGCACCGCTTCCACAACCATGGGCTGCATCTGGCTTCTCAGTCATGCATAGCTCTTTCACAGACGTAGACCAAGGGACGGGACCGAGACTTATCCCTTCTCCAACGGGCCTTCTCGGGGGTATCATCCGAGCCTACCAACAGGGTCTACACCTTGTCTTTCGCCCAGATGACGTCTGGCTAGCCATCACCCCAGGTCCCAGTTGCGGTCAGGAATATGGAAAGGTACATTGATTTCCAAACGCAATCGATTGCTGGTACGGTCGGCATGAGTATTGTTGATGGGGATGAAAAACGCAACAACAGTGCAGCTGCGAAGCGGATAGTGGATGCTGTGCACTGGACAGGAGAAATACCTCTGAAGGCTGGTGGTTCATGTTGCTCAGCAGAGAGAATTTACTGCGAACAATTTGATGAGCAGTTGTTGCCTTGAACATACTCGAATGTGTAACACAATGAAGTTCGTCCATCGATCATTTCAACTACGAAGAAGTCACTTGCTTTTCGACGTGAGTAGTGACCTGAGTTGCTCCCACGCTTGAGGAGGCAATGCTCAAACGGTCGAGAATGCTGCAACGGGCGAGATATTCATGCCACCAGCACGAGGGTTCCCGTACCAAAACTGGTCAGGGTACTCGACCAAGGCATTTGACTCCAGGAAACAGTCCCGTCCTCGCCTGACATGGCGTAAAAGAGGATGTGGGCGTGCGGCTCCCTTGAAGCTTATGTTGGTCAAACGTGGTTCTAGAGGATCCTCGCGGCTGACAATATGAAGGAGCCGTAGCAATGCTTCTCTATTGGCACTTGGGTCTCGAGTACATGTTGCTTGCGGCCCGTCGCCCCGGGGCCGGTGAATTCCAGGCAACCTGTCGTTCAACGCCCATATGATAGTTTGTACACTGGGTGGGCATTGAAGAGGCAGGGACACGTCCAGTCAGACCATGGGTTCAATGGCCATGCCGTTAACTTAAGGATAGGCTGGTTCAGACTTTCTGGTATTGGACGACCTGAGCAGCATGTCAGAGCTAGCGTCTTGGCGGATTCCGTCCCAAATGCACTCACGTTCTCGCTGCGCGCCTTCCAAGGTTCTTCGTGCTAGCTGCCGCTCACCATGTCCGACACGCGAGTCGAGGAGCACAATCGCATCGCCAACCCCGCAGGGAGTCTGTTCTCGCCTCCGCTTGCATTGCAGCGCTAACGCGGAGGTCCAAATTCATTCGCGGGCAACCACCTGACATCCTGGTGTTCGACGAAACCCGCGCCTGCTCACGCGATTGTGGTTCATTGGTCTTTACCTTATACAGCTGAAGCTCGAGGCGGCCGTTGCCTCTTTCCAATGTCTACCCTGACGATCGAATTGGTCTCGCCCCAATACTGCGTCTGACCAAGCAGCGAAATACATCAAAGCCACCTATCATTCCGTGCCGTGAAGACGACACAAACCTCAGGCCCCATGCATCCCTGCCTTGTCAGAATTGACACGGTCCGCTCAAGCCCGCTCTAGTGGATAATCATCCTGCTAGTGGCCGGACCCCATGGGCCCCCGCAATGAGAACGTGACATTTGTTGGTTTATTCGCGACACCGAAGAGGCATAATTCCTGGTGGCGTCTGGTCTAGGATTTTTGTGGAAGTCGCAGTACTGTTTGGAAACGGCAGACCAGAGTCCATTCGCCATGCCCCAACCCCGTTGACCTGCAAATGAGTGGCGTTGTTCATACCAACGGTTGAGGCTACTCGGGCGCCCAGGTACGCTTGACCTGTTGTAGCGGCGGAGAAGCGCTCTCCGGGGTTCTTTCTGGGAGAACGCGGGTTTGCCATCCAAGCACCGACACAAAGCTCGAAAATGGAACCTTTAGCCGGATATTGCGGGCCCAGAGCCGGGGTCTTTGCATTGCAGCCCTGAAGATATGGAAATCGTACATGTTTAATAGACTGAAGATCGCTCGGTTTGTCCTCAGCAAAGGAGCTCCTCTCGTCTCGAGCAACACTGCTACGATGGCTGACACCAAGGAGACTACTAACGAGTTTGTCCACCAGACCGGCTCAGACAATGGCGTAGGTATTCTGCCATTGACCCACTATATCGAGCTGACAGCATTGTAGGACCTCAAGGGAGCTGTTGCTGAAGTCAAAGTCATCTCCGGTTCCGAAGCTCTTGCAGAGGCAAGGCTCAAGGAGCCTGTTTCGCTCTTCACCTGGCACGCGATTGTGCTCTACATCTGTGCTGTGGTAGGCTTCATGTGCTCCACTTGCAACGGTTTCGACGGATCCATGTTCAACTCCCTTCTCACAAACGACACCTTCAAGGCATACTACAAGGTCGAGAGTACTGGTGCTTGGGCCGGAATCGTCACATCCATGTACCAAATCGGCGGTACGTGAAGGCTAGTACAGGTATCGAAGAAGTAGCTAATACATCAGCAGGAGTTGTCGCTCTTCCTTTCATCGGTCCCGCTTGCGATACGTGGGGCCGTAGATACGGAATGATGATTGGAGGTGCTATTGCCAGTGCGGGTGTCATCATTCAAGCCACCACAAAGCCTGGCGACAGTGCTGTGGGCCAATTCATGGGCGGCCGTTTGTTGCTCGGCTTCGGTGTACCCATCTTGACTACGGCTGGACCTCTTCACGTTATCGAGACGGCCCATCCTTCTCATCGCGGTATCATCACTGGTCTTTACAACACCTTTTGGTAGGTACACATCACGATGTTCCAGTATAGTCGGTACTGATTCTGTGCTAGGTTTGTTGGTTCACTGCTCGCTGCTGGCGTCACTCGTGGCTCCGTCGATCTCCCTGGAAACTTGAACTGGACCGTGCCTGTCTGGATGCAGATCCTCTTCCCTGCACTGATCTTGCTGCTGGCATGGTTTCTGCCCGAAAGCCCTCGTTGGCTCTACACTCGTGGCAAGCACAGCGAAGCCAAGAAAGTCCTCGCCAAGTACCACGGTCTCGGGCGGGAGGAGAGCGTCTGGGTGACGATGCAAATCAACGAGTACGAGGAATACCTCAACATGGACGGAGCCGACAGGCGCTGGTGGGACTACAGCGCGCTCTTCAAGCACAAGGCCTCCCGCTACCGCCTTGCTTGCAACTGCACGGTAGCCATCTTCGGTCAGTGGGCAGGTAACGGCGCAGTCGACTACTTCCTCGATGGCGTGCTCGAATCTGCCGGAATCACCGAACAGCTCAAGAAGATGAACATCAACCTGGGCAAGTCGTGCATGCAGTTGTCATTCGTAAGTCGGGGGACGTCTACCTCCTTCGAAAAAGCTTGCTAATGAGGTTTACAGGCCGTCTTCGGCGCCTTCTTCGTCGACAAGCTCGGCCGCCGCCCCATGCTGATCGGCACCTTCTCCAGCGTCAGCTTCATCTGGATCGCGGCCATTGTGTCGGTGGCGATGCAGCAGAAGACGGGCGCCCCGTCGGCCAGCAACGCCTTCATCGCCTTCATCTTCCTCTTCAACGCCGTCTTCGCCTTCGGCATCACCCCGCTGCAGGCCCTGTACCCGGTCGAGGTCCTCTCCTTCGAGATGCGCGCAAAGGGCATGGCCTTCTCCAACCTCTCCCTCACCACCGCCATGCTCATCAACCAGTTCGCGTACCCGATCGCCCTGAAAAACATCCAGTGGAAGCTCTACATCGTCTTCGTCGTCTGGTGCCCCATCCAGGCGGCCGTGGTGTGGCTGTTCATCCCCGAGACGAAGAACCGCACGCTCGAGGTGGGTCGAACGCAGTATTCCCGCAGCAGGGTCGCAATTGCTAACTCTCGTGGTAGGAAATCGACGACATCTTCAACAGCCCCAACCCCCGCAAGGCGTCGCTGGTCAAGAAGAAGGTCGCCACCGACGTCAACGGCAACATCCTCGAGGTCGAGAAGATCTAGATGGCCCGCAGACAATTGCAACGTGCACATGACGGGTCTCGCGTCGAGGGCAATGCGACATGGCATGATCCAGGAAACCGCGCGCGGTAGCTCGCAGTTGCTTGGGGCATCCCGACTCATACTCGGCTGTAGTTGGTTCTCAATGAAGATGATACCCTGAAATATAATGCAGCTGTTTGTGCTCTGCTCTGCCTCTACCACGCCCTCGCTTTCTATCTCATTTAGACTCGACAAGCTATGCTTTCTCATCCGTCTCACGACAGCAACTGTGCAGGTTTTACATACAAGTACCTAGGCGAGATCTGAAAGGATGGGTGCACGGGGGTGGCACGCCCCGGCCGCCATGCCTTCTCTTCTGCTTTGGGTTGAGGGGCAGTATGAAGGAAGGTTTGAGAGAGAGGTTAGAGGGGGCGGAGTGGGCGGAGTGGGCGGAGTGGGATGGGGGTGGGGTGTAGGTGTTTGATCGGGTAGTCGACTCTCGCTGCGTTTTGCGTTTCAGGATTCCCCCCATTCCAAGATCTGTGCCGTGCAAAAGAAAAAAGAAGAACAAAAAAAAAACCCGCCTAAATATGCTGTGCGTTCGGGAATAAAAGAATGCTTGCTTTAGACCACCGAACGCGTCCTGGGTGGGTTGTCTTCATCGGCAGGGCTGCTCGGATCTGCACGTGCCATCCCATGCCATCAGCCCCGTGCAAATGTGAACTTGAAAAGCAAAAACACATGTATGGGACGCGCAGGTCGCCGGCGAAAGCCAGCGAAAACCTCGATATGTATTGAATGCGGTCGGAAATCCTTCAAAGCCGTCCAGTTTCGGCCTATAAACACCACAAACGCCTCGCCGGGAAAGGGGAGAACACCCAGTATATGCCAACGTGTCGATCACCACTACAGAAAAGCCTGTTTAGAACTGGTCCAGGGTCATGCTCATGGATACGTCTGTGTTCTCGACCATCTTGGTGAACTCCTCGAAGCTGATCTTGCCGTCGCGGTCCAGATCGGCCTCCATGATGGTCTTGTCGACGATCTGCGGCGGGGGTTAGCGGGGGGTTCGTTGCGGCAAGAGCAAGAGCAAGAGCAAGAGCAATAGCAATAGCAATAGCAAGAGCGAGAGCTCTCTTTTGCGTGGCGCGGCGCGGCGTGGCGTGGCGTGGCGTGGCGTACCTGCTGCAGCTGCTGGTCCTTCAGGTTGCTGCCGACCATCATCTTGAGCACGATGAACAGCTCGCCGTTGCTGATGAAGCCGTCGCGGTCAATGTCGTAGACGCGGAAGGCAAAGCGCAGCTTCTCCTCCTTGTTGCCCTTGCTGCTGAAGGCCGAGAGCCCGGAGACGAACTCCTGGAAGTCGACGTCGCCGCCGCCGTCCTCGTCGAAGATGGCGATCATTCGTGTTGCCAGCGGGTTCGACGAGATCTGGGGGAGGGCTAGGAACTCGTCGCGCTCGATGGTGCCCGAGTTGTCCTGCAGCCAGTCAGCCCATGCCATTGTTTGCGCTCGGAAGCAGAAACAGCAATAGCGCTGTAGCGTCGCTTCTGCTCCGCACCTTGTCGAGCTTCATGAACCTCTTCCTCAGCCTGTCCACCTCCTCGCGGTCGACTGCCCTGTGTCAGCACCTGGTTTTCAGCCCCGCAGACGTGCACACGAGCAGTGGCGCCTGCTCCCTGCGGACGTACAATTCGAGCCGGAGGCGATGTTATCGAGGATCGCAGACGGTTGGTTGCCCATTCTGACGAGTATAGAAGGGTGAGGATTGGGGGGGTCGAGGGTGGAAGGAGCACGGGGTTGTTGTGAGCTTTCGTGGGGTCCACCGAGAGATCGAGGGTCTCGCCGCCGCCGCTAAAGAGCGGAAGCGGCAGGGGCTGTCGACGTCAAGGCGCCAAGCACAAGCACGCGTGGAGCTGGAGCTGGAGCTGCTCCGCGGTAGAGAGTAGAGGTATCGCGACAACGGGCCAGTCCATTTTGCCTACTTTACACAACACAGTATGACGGAACCCGGCGTCAGCGAGCTCGCATCGACATTACAGTTTGGATCCATCAAGCGCCACCCGTCCCCGCGCCATGACCTGAACCCATCGACTGCCGCGTCCGGGAAACAGCCCGTGACGCTGGACAACCGCGGCCATGTCGACTCGGACGTGGACGAGGACGAGATCCCCATAAGCGTGCTCAACCCGGTGCCGCGCAAGCAGACCATGCCCCCCCTGCCGGACCTGCGATTCGAACAGAGCTACCTCAAGAGCATCGAGAAGGCAGAGTCATGGAAGGGCGTGGCATGGATCACTCTCCGAGACCAGGTGCGGGCAGCAGATGTAACAGTAACAGCCTAGCTTTATATTGACCAAAACAGGTCTTCATGTGCTTCGCGCAGGGCGTGGTGTGGACGCTGATCCTCAGCGGCTGGCGGCACTGGAACAGTTCAGCCAAGTTCAGCGGCAAGAGCGTGGGCGCCAAGGTGCGCAGGTGGTGGTGGGGGGTCAACAACTGGAAGATCCCAGAGACGAAGCTGAGGGACACCAAGCTGGCCAAGAACGTATCAGAGGTGAGTGCCGCCTTCCTCGAGGTCTGGCATCCGGGTTGCAAAGAGCCCCCACGTCTCTCAGATACATGATGCTGACTGCCTTTGCAGTACTACAAGGGCGAGTTCTCTAATGCGGCGCAAGACTGAGAGCGAGTGGCGATTGCATCGACGGGCGTTTGGGTTATGGTCATAAAATATCAGAATTTACTTCTTTCAATCTGCTTAAACCTTCCAAGTCTCCAGATGATTCGGATCCACCCTCCACTTAGAAAACAATTCCCCTCCACCGTGCCCCCCTGCTTCCCAGTCTCGCCCGCGGTATTACACCCATCCACCATCTCCCTAAACTCCTGATTGCAGTCGTTTGACCCTAGAGGGAAGCAATTAGCTCATTTTGTCCGAGGCCTTCTTCTTGCACGGCACACGTACATATCATTAAATCGCCCAGACAACGGTTGTTTGCAAAAGCCTCCTTCATAGCGTACGTTTCCTCGTCGTCGTATGCGATCCAGCTGTCTTTCGCATAGGTGAAGTACTTTGCCATAGCAGTTTCGTTCAAAATTGGTTTGATGCCCTCCGCCTCAATGAGCTGTCTTATTTCTTGGTTGGACATAATCCCGCGTGCAGTAGTGCATTCTCCACAGCACCACCTTGACCTGGTACGAAGGAGCAATCCATGTGCCTACAGCTCGGATCTGCCAGCTTATAGCTTTGTCCGTTGCATGCCATGCCCATATCTGAAGAATATTAGCTCGTATTGCCTCTTAAGAGCTCTAGTACTGACTGATATTCGAAGGGTCTACGCCATCGAACCACAAAGGGATCAATCCCTTATCGATCTCAGTGATGTTGGTTTGCGGTCTAATCAGCCTGTGAACGGTTGCGGTTAGTGGCAAGATCGAGAAAAAGGCTGATCACTTACGAGCCGAGAGCCTTAACATCCGTGTCCCACGGCCCGTGGAGATCGTAAGCCATGAACCCCTTGAAATCGGCATAGTCTTGCATATCAGCAGGTCTGAATCCACGCAGATACCAGTAATCAGGAGCCAGCGCAACACTGATTCCATATCTAGTTCCGAATGTAGCCCGCATCTCTTTGACTAGGAAAACCAAGTTCTTCGCGTCGTCGGGTCGACCGCCACGCTTCGGTTCGCTTAGGTACTGCACTATGGTCAGCTTTTCTTCTCGACGGACAGACTTGATTTTCTTACCTGCCAGTGGAGATCCGCACCTTGGAAGCCATACATGTCCATGAACTTGATCAGTGACGTGATAAACGCTCTCCGATTCGCTGCTGTTGAGACCATGTTGCTATACGCGATGCGGGTCGTGGAGTTGACATCGTTCAAAGACCACTAGAGATCGGTTATTCTACTTGATCCGAACCAGTTGCGAGATTGCACACTTACCCCACCTACTGCAACCCAGGTCTGTAGGTTGTTGGTCTTGAGACTTGTGAACTCTTTGCAAAGTGGGATGTCCGCTTGGTTCATCGAACCATCTCAAAGGTGGTTGGATCGAAGAAAACAAACGAGTAATAAAGATATGTGTGACATGACCAGTCAATTTCACCAAGGTCATGAGGCGGATTGACAGCCAGGCACCAAAGAGACCGATGGTCGACCTGGCTTTGTCGTCTTGAACGTCTCATTGGGGTGTTCGGGAGATTGAATTCGCGATAATACATGGTGGTTTTAGAGAAGCACGAGTACACTGGTCAGTCTGCGATTAAATATGATAGACACTAGGCTGTGCTGCACCCCGCTTGCTGCACGTATGTTCTGCATTGTTCCACGCTGACTGTTACTTGTAATTTCGTGCGTCGTCCTCACAATGCGAATTGATTTGACAAGCAAGTGATAAGATTGATGAACTGAATATGATTGCTTGACAAGTAAACAGACATCAGTCTCGCGGACAGCGAAATCGTGTGCCAGAAATAGACATAGAGGGAGATCGAGTCCCTTTTCAGAATATGGCAGGACGTTGTGTCAAGCATATGTCTGTCAGGTAACACTGCGCTAACCAGATTAAAGGTGCGCGACTCTCACCAATCACAAGACGTTTCGGAGGTCGGAAAGAGCAGCGTTCCAGGGTCTAAAAGTCTCGCCACGCTGTGCTGATCTGCCCGACGCGACCGATCGGCTTGGCTCTCCTGACAATTATCGATAGCCGTTCGTTACTCTCCTTTGCACGCAATCTTACGAGCCTTTTCCACGCAGACTTTTGCGCTGCTTTTCCACTCCTTACGACTGTTTGTTGTATAACATCGCGATCGCTTGTAACCTAGCAGAAATTTCAGCCCCTGCCTATTTGTTGTCGCAACATCCTTCCCCAAGCGTCGAATCGCCCCGCAGGTCGAGTCGATCAACAACCGCTCTCACGCTTGTTATTGCGAAAGCTTGAAGCCCAAACAGATCAAACGCATGTCTACGACTACCACAATGCCAGGCCGCAGCCTTCCGACTATTCCGACGGCTGATGTGGCGGCCCACAACGACGAGAAGTCCTGCTACGTTACAATAGGCACCAAGGTCTACGATGTTACAGACTTTCTCGACGGTCATCCAGGTGGCGGAGAGCTCATCCTTGAGTACGGTGGCAAGGATATCACGAAAATCCTCCAGGACGAGATCTCCCACGCACATTCGGACTCAGCCTACGAAATCTTGGACGAGTGCTTGATCGGCTTCGTGGCTGGGGAGGACGTCATGGACGCTGTCACCAAAAGCGACAAGCCCTACGAAATTGTCCCTCTGCCTCCGTCAGAGGTCGGCAAGCTCGAACTCAAGGGTATGGATCAAAACCAGAAGCCGCTCTATGCCGCCACTGGCATGTCCAGCGCGGAAGACCTGAATCGCGAAACGGATCCTTCTTTGGACTACAAGCAACACAAGTTTCTCGACCTCAACAAGCCATTGCTTATGCAAGTCTGGAATGGTGGATTTGAGAAGGACTTCTATCTCGAGCAGGTCCACCGACCTCGCCACTACAAAGGCGGTGATTCTGCTCCACTATTTGGCAATTTCCTGGAGCCTCTCAGCAAGACCCCCTGGTGGGTGGTTCCGTCGCTTTGGTGGCCTGTCATTACAGGCGTGACATACATCGCCTCCAAAGGTTTGAGCACTCCTGCATTGGCGGGTTACTGGGCGTTTGGGCTGTGCTTCTGGACCATCATCGAATACGTCCTCCACCGATGCTTGTTCCATCTCGACGAGTAAGTGCGCACCAAGCAGCTCACATACCAGAAACTAACTTGCACAGTCACCTCCCTAATAACCGTGTCGCTCTCACCTTGCATTTCCTTCTCCACGGCATCCATCATTACCTTCCTATGGATAGGTACAGGCTGGTCATGCCTCCCACCCTATTCGCTGCGCTCGCGGCACCTTTCTGGAAGTTTGCGCACGCCGTACTCTTCCACAACTGGTATGCTGCAACAGCCGCTTACGCTGGCGGTGTGTTCGGATACACACTCTACGACATGACCCACTACTTCCTGCACCACCAGAAGCTTCCTCCCTGGTACCAGGAGCTCAAGAAGTACCATCTCAAGCACCACTTTGCAGACTACCAAAATGGCTTCGGTGTTACGAGCCGCTTTTGGGATCGCATTTTCGGTACTGAGCTGGAGATGGGACCGCCCAAGGTCGTCAAGACCTCCTAAATGGTGTGACGGGTTGCGTTCGTCGGTGATATGACTTTATAGACAGCATTGGGTTGGCGTTGCGGTTCTGGAGGACTATTCTTGGCTGGGCGTGACTTGGGACTGGACGGTTCATCTCACGATCACACACATACCTGTACTAATGTTAATACTTATGAGCGTATGACGTTCGCTTTCGTATGGTCTATGTAGACTCTTCCTTGACCTTTGCCTCTAGCTTTGTCTTGACCTTTGCCTCTAGCTTTGTCTTGAGCTTTACCTCCAGGGCTGCAGTCCCCGAGTGATGATCACGTGCGCGTATGTGCTGCCTGCCACCCCCTGCCTCACTTTTACTTTCACCGTCTGTGGTAGCTGGTTCACCGCGCAGAATTCTCATCCCCAGCTTTCATCTGCAGCTCTTGCCTGCAGCTTCCTCTTCTCTTCCTCGTCTCTTCTCTTCTCTCCCGCTTTTGTTACAAGCCGTTCGCCCGCCACACACGTCTCAGTCTTTCGCAACCGCAAAGTCCAGCTTGCCCACTCGCCAGCTGCAAAAGCATACCAAAAGGTAATTATTACATACCCCACGACTCCCTCTTTTCCCCGCACTGCAGCGCCAACTGCAGTACACGCCCCAGCACTTGCCCCAGCCCAGCACTTGCCCCAGCACTCGTCCCAGCACCAGAAAGGTATTGTGAGCTATTGTAAGCTCTTGAGAAGGCCTTCGGCACTTTTCGTACGAAGCAAGCCACGTGGTTCCAAGGTATGTCCGCAGTGCAGGCTCTTCCTGGTTCGGCGCGCCACTAACCCAGTCTCGGCAAGCGGCGAGCGAAGTCGAGAAACCAAGCAAATCAAATACTCGCCCAGCCTTCCTCCTGTACTGCACCACCGACTGCAGATCTCGCGCGCCACAACACGCAAATTCCACCTGCGACGAGACTTGATACGGTCGACTGTTGCACTTGAAGACTGCGTGGAGTACTATACTAGTTGTCTTGCGCACACGCTGGAAACAGCAGTAAAGATTCAGCCTCAAGGCAAACCAAACCGCAAACACTACACTTTGTACAACGTACCGCGCCTGCTTTGTGATCGCGCCCGCACTACCGACCGACACCACTTATCATCAGAGCTAGAACCCAAAGCTTCGTCACCATGACTTCAGATCCTATGGATGTTGATGCACTCCTCGAGGAGGCCGCCCGCGACGTAGAAAAGACCCGCGAGCTACAGGCGAAGGATGAGGCTCGCAATTCCGACTCGCGAAAGGACGATCGAAACGGCGAACGCCGGGACCGCCATAGTGACCGTCGTGACCGTAGCAGGGACCTTCGAGGAGACATGCGCAGAAGCCGCGACCGAGACTATCGTCGACGCGACGATAGCCGTCCCCGTTCAAGCAGAGGTGACGATGACAGATACCGACGCAGCAGCTCGCGCGACCGATACCGCGGAGGGCGAAGGGATCGAGGCGGCGACTACTACAGCGGCGGAGGTCGTGCCCGTTCGCGCTCTCCGCGCGGCGACAGGCCACGCCGCGAGAGGGAAAGGTCTACCGAGCGCCGAGGCAGTGAGGTGCGCAAAGCAGGTCGCCGTGAGAAGACTGTCACTCCAGAAGCAACTGAAGACGATCGTGACAAGCGTACTATCTTTGTCCAGCAGATTTCGCAGCGTGCCGAGACACGCCATCTCCGCGCTTTCTTCGAGGTCGTCGGACCCGTCGTGGAAGCCCAAATCGTCAAGGACCGCGTCACCGGCCGCTCAAAGGGGTAAGGTTGCAATCTCTTGGTGTAAAACAGTTATACTGACAAGTGCGCAGCGTTGGTTATGTTGAGTTCAAGGACGAAGAGTCTGTCGCAAAGGCTCTGGAGCTGACCGGGCAGAAGCTCAAAGGTGTCCCCATCATCGCGCAACTTACAGAAGCCGAGAAGAACCGCGCAGCACGACCCTCAGAAGGCGGCGCTGCACCCGGCGCCAACGGCGCTCCTTTCCATCGTCTATACGTCGGTAACATTCATTTCAGCGTAACAGAAAAAGACCTTCAGGAGATCTTCGAGCCTTACGGTGAGCTGGAGCAGGTCATTCTTCAGCGCGACGAGATGAACCCCGGACGGTCAAAGGGCTACGGTTTCGTACAGTAAGCATAACTGCCTTGATGTGAATCCATGGATGCTAACAATGCCTAGATTCGTTGATCCTAGTAACGCTAAAGATGCACTAGCAGAGATGAACGGCTTCGAGCTTGCCGGTCGCCAGATTCGAGTCGGCCTCGGTAACGACAAATTCACCCCCGAATCAACAGCAACACTGTTGCGCACCTTCAACCAGCAGGCACAGAGCTACCAAGGTTCTGCATTCAGTGGTGCTGGTGGACGCGGTGCATATGCAGGTGGCTCTGGAGGAGTCTTCGACCGCACTCACAGCAAGGATGATCGTGGCATCAGTGGCGCCTCTGCTCTCGACGACACTGATGTCGCCGGTGTCAATTTCAAGACATACGACCGCTCCAAGCTAATGGAAGCGCTAGCTCGCCGTGATCCAACAGAGACTACAAAGCAGGGCGCTGCACCAGTCGTAAGCAAGCCTCGTGCTCCTGTAGTTGACAAGCCCATGGCGTCGAAATGCATCAAAATCGAGAATGCTTTCGATCCTGACGCGTAAGTACCTTATCCTGCACATACGAGTTTATGAGCTAACACATGAACTAGGGAGCAGGCAGAGTTTGGAAATAACTGGGTCAAGGAACTGGAGCAAGAAATCAGGATCGAGTGCGACAAGAAGTATGGAAAGGTGGTGCACCTTGCGGTGGACCCCAATACCGAAGGCGACATTTACGTCAAATTCGACTCGGTCTCTGGTGGTGAGAAAGCGCTGCAAGGTCTTAACGGTCGCAGTTTTAACCACCGCACAATCATGGCCTCATACGTCGTCGACAAGATCTATAACTCTCTCTGGGGTCCTGCCGCCAGCAAGTTCTAGGGTTGACTTGCTCGTAGCAAGCATAAAACAGTACGTATATCACATGGGACTTCAAGATCACAGGTCACGTGGTCAATCTCCCTCCCCACGAATAGGTCGCATCTCTTTTGTATGCAAGTAAGCAATATTGCGAGGGCACGACGTCACTGCACTGACCAAAGAGGTACCTGGATGACGTTCAGCCCCTCACATGCGTTCATGGCGAGTTGCATTTGGTTTTATAACAATGACGTTTTCACGATGTCAAAACTCCATGACGCTTTCATATAAACACCGCTCGAGCTACTGTACTTCACAAACAATCATAAGTCTCGACACCCAGCTATCGGTCTCTTCTGCCAATTCACGGCAATTCCCTGTTCTTTTCTTTCAGATCACATACCTCATTACGCTATGTCCGAGAACCCTGACTCCGTTGTTAACCAGGGTCCGTTCCATGGCCGCGTTGCGCCCAGCGAGCCTCTCACTACGAAAGGAGTAAGTCAGAACATGTTTTCATGCTAGTGGAGCTTCCTCAATGATCGAGGGTACACTCATCAACCATGTGAACACATTATCGCTATCGCTCGACGCGCCTGCCATCTATGGGACTCCTTACAGGCTCTTCTGTCCGTTACTCCTCTACTGCACTTTTCTCTTCCTTGCTTGATCAATATTAACACACCGCACACCTCCTCACTGCAGCAGCAACAACAACAACAACAACAAGCTAAAGCATCGCAGCACCAACCTGGAACAAAGCACTCAGAGGCCGACCAAGCATCCGAGTTCCACGCCAAGACCCTTCCTCCCGGCAGTGCCCCCAAGGACAAGACGTTCACTCCTAACCCTGACCTCAACAACCAGAAGACCTACACCAGCGCCTCGTCAACACTGGTCGGTGCCGACTCGGCCTCCGTGCACACAGGCCTTGGCCACCCAGGCTCAGGCCAAACGAGCCAGGAGCTCCACGACAACTCGAAGCCAAGGGCAGGCCTTGTTGGATTGAAGGAGGACTATGTCCAGAGCGACGTTGATAAGATCAAGGATTACCCTCAGCATGCCCAGCAGAGGAACCTGAAAGAGCCCGCTGCGGGCACGCGGGGTAATGTCGGTGGCCCTCCGGCAGAAGAGAGGGAGCCTGAGCACATTCAGTAAAGTAAACGGTTGTCACTGCGACGAGTTTGACAACATAGAATCCAATATACGATATGCAACATCAAACGAGCTCTTTGCACTCAGTGTGACATTATGTTGCCCTACTGTGGTCAACGTGACCAGAGGCAGAGATCGGAGATGCAAGCTCCTTCTTCAACTAACAAGAATGTATCGCGAAACTGTTTGCCTAACACGAAAATGCGAGCTGTTCATGGACCTCGCTCGCGATGCCAGTCACCCAATATTCTAGGGATGGTGGGTGGGGGAAGTGGTGGTGTGGGAGTTTTGCTGTGGTGATGTGGGATAAAGCACCTACCTGTAGTGCAGGATAGAGCATCGGTAGACGTCAGAGGGACCTGTTCGCATGATGACAGCGTTATCGTGTTCAAAAGCCTTTGGAACGTGCATACGCCACGCTGGAGCAGACTGTGCCGGTAGAGGCCAGTCACTCAAAATTTACATACGCCTACTACTACAGTAGAGCTTCACACTCTCGAAGTTACGTTGCGTTTGTTTGCCGATAGTGCAATAGCGCTACTAGTACCGGACCCATCCGTGTTGGGTCGCAGGTCACTTTCACCTTCACTGCCATGGCCAATCCGATCCAAGATAAACAACCAGTCTCGCGGCGCCGACGCGTCACTCGTGTTTATTCATCCTTGCGCTTCGTATTCTCTTCTTTGATCCCAACCTCATTGCGACGGCATTACTCAACGCGTTTCTTCGCTGCAGGTTTTGTTACTTCTGTTTGCTACACTTCAATTGCAGCTGCTTTTGTGTACAAGCACAACTCTAATGACAACTACGAGAAGGACCAGGGTTAGATTAAGAAGAAACTCAACTCTAGTGATGTCGACGAGAAGAGGGACGATCAGTCTGAACCCACAGTCGACCTTCAAGGCTACAAGCATTGTAGCATCTCTGATCCTAACTATTTTGGCTACACAGAGCCATACGACACAGACACCTCACGCCACATCTTTGTGATGCCGGGACAGGCAGGCGCCAACATGCTGCGCGCTCACCTTCATGACAGTCTCCACCCTCAACTTGTCGTCAACGAGTTTGGTGAGCAGTGCGACATCTCCGACATCAGCAATGACCATCTGGTCATCTTGCAGTCAAAGCTGTGAAGTGGCAGATCCACCACACCATCTCCAGCCACGGCGTCTGCCTGTCCCTAAAGCGCGGAGGAACTGGTTCTTGACAATGTGTTGGAGATTAGCGAGCTACTTGAAGGTAAGTCTTCACTGACAGGCTACTGAATCGCCATGTAACAAGCTGCAGAGAAATACATCGTCGTTGTGAGCGACACCGTTAACGGAGCTTGTCAGTATGCGAATGACTTGCCCGCTCCTCCTTTGTGTCCCAACCCCTCCGCCATGGTCAGACTCGAGCCGCTGGTTCATTGGGGCACAGTTAGAGCTACACTCGAGCAAGTTCCCATTCTCTACTTTCCCCGCGACGGCGTGCTTATGCAACGTCCTGAGTACAGAGTACTTGTCGATCGACTTGTTGTGCCAGACACCCCAACCTACTGCACCGACTGCCTCCTAACCTCTGGGGTAAGCGCGAAGAAGCCACACAAACCTTGAGACAGCTCCGAGATGGCGTTCACGCCAGAGTACAGGCAGCCCGAGCCCGCTTCCAGATCGAGCCCAGGACGGAGCATTCTGGATGCACACCCATCCAATGTGCCTGCGCTGCCCTTTGATGGGACTTCTGATGCTGTGTCTGCTCCAGAGTCTAGCAAGCCATTGCCCAGTAAGCCTTTATTGACTGAGCAAGAGACCCCAGAAGACCCTTCGCTTTCGAAGCCCAGAATTGCAGTTCTCCTCACCAAGCTCACCCATGAAGAAAATATCTTCATGGGAATGCACAAGACACCTCGCGACCGGATTCTGCCATGGGCCCGCTAATTGTTATGCCACCAGGCAGGAGCCTTCCAAGGTCGCCCAGTGCACCAAGGGTGATTGCTCGATCACGTGGTATCACTATGATTGTTTGAGCGTCGCGGAGAAAGGGGAGGCATGTGAGGGTACTTTGGTGTGCGAGACTTGCCGCAAGGAAGGTAGTTTGTAATTCATGTAAGAATAACAAAGTGCTGCTCGGTGTGATGCAAGATGTTTGAAGTTAGCAGAAACTGGTGGTCTTTTCTGCGCGATCTGCGTGAATGTAGACGGCTACCAAGCTCATTGGCCCGTGTGTGGATTTCATGCAGCAAGTCTTCGCAAGAAAAGAGCGCTGTCGTGTAAACGCTGGTAGATGCACTGTGTTGGTGGCTGAGATACCCCACTTTCCCCCACCGCCAGTCCTACACTCTACCAGCCGCTCCATCATCATCCATTCTCATCAGAACAGCCTCATCTCGGAGATTTGCCACATAATCAAGATACAGCGCACGTGGATAGCTATCCACTGCAAGCTCTTCCAATAATCATGTTTCGCAGGGGTGTAGCATCCCAGTATCGTGAGGGCGACCAATAGCATGTCACTCTTAGTGCATGTGGTCGCTTAGCGACTGCGGTATGCGTGAACGACATAAGTGACGAGCTTCCTGTCGAGATTTAGTACACGGCACGGCGGATAGGCTGGACATGGGTAAGATTGTACATAAGGGGCGATTCTTGCTGTTTGCTGTAGTGCTTTGTGCTGTGTTCATTACAATTCTTCATTTTCTGGACGAACACACGTTATGTTTGGTCAATTGGTGAGCATATCCTGACTAGACTAGAAGTATCCAACCTAAACATAACAGAGCTTCACGAGCTTCATGCTCATCGGACGTACGCCAGCTAAAAACCCAGTGTCATGTCGAAACTAAAACCCCCCAGAAAGCGCCCTCGCAGCAAGCAAGCCAACAAACCCAGCCATCCGCATAAACCACATCCAAGTCATCGGAACTCACAACTCGTACCACCGCCAGCCTTCCCTGGGTGAACTTCCCATCTTCGAAAAATACATACCCTCCCCCCAGGACTACTACTACTCGCACGCCTCGCTCCCCAACCAGCTCTCCTACCAAGGCATCCGCTCGCTGGAGCTAGACCTCCACTCCGACGAGAACGGCGGCCTCTACTACCCACCACTGATCTGGACGCTGTCCAACCTCACCAACGCTAGTACTCCCTTCCCCGGCTCCGTCCTTAAAAAGCCCGGAATTAAAGTCTTCCACGTCACAGACTTCGACCCGGACTCAGTCTGCCACACCTTCACTGACTGCCTTACGCAGCTCAAAACCTGGTCCGACAGCAACAGAAACCACATCCCCATCATCGTCGACTTGGAACTCAAAACCGACGCCCCGGCCTGCGCTGCGGGCGGCGTGTGCCCAGGCGAAGCGACGAACTGGACGCTGGCGCGCCTCCTCAAGGTCGATGCGGAGATCCTCTCCGTGTTCCCGCCCACGCAGCTCATCCGCCCGGACGACGTGCGCGCCGCGAACCTCACGCTGGAGGAAAGCATACTCACGCGAGGGTGGCCGCTGCTCTCCTCCTCGCGGGGGAAATTCCTCTTCTTCTTCGACAATGACCCCACGCCCTCCGACCCTGCCTCTCCCCGCGAGCTGTACAAGTCCGGCGGCCACGCGTCGCTGCAGAACCGCGCTGTGTTCACCAACGCGCTCGAGGGCGCCGAGGACTGCGCGGTCATCAAGCACAACGAGCCGCACGGAAACAACACGGCGGAGATCCAGCGGCTGGTAAGGAAGGGGTATATAGTGAGGACGCGGGCGGATGTGCCGTTGACGACGGTGCTGGAGCAGAGTACGGAGATGAGGGAGAGCGCGTTGGCGTCCGGGGCGCAGATTGTGAGCACGGATTGGCCGAGTTGGGGGATGACGGCGCGGTGGGGGTGGGATTATGTGGTGCAGCTGGGGAAAGGGAGGGTGGCGAGGTGTAATCCTGTCAATGCGCCGGAGGGGTGTGAGGATGGAGAGCTTGAGTAGGTGACGACGGATAGGATGGTGTGTGTAATCGCTTAGCGTTTACGGTATGTGGAGGCCCCAATCACGTAGAAACGTAAAGTACATACAGCTAACTCACAGTGTAGTCGTCACATAGACATGTCCAATCGTGTATCAATAGCCAACTAGACCTGAAGCTCCGCAGAGCCATGAGGATACAGTGTCGCAAAATCACAGGCTTGATTGAAGAGTAGCTGTGGACGAAGTGTCCTGTAAACTACTCGCCTACCAGTCATATCGCTTCCCATATCTCTGCAGGAACAGCCCAACCTCATCATCCCTCTGGCCCTCCAAGATCTCCAATATTCCTTGCGCACTCGTCTCCGAGCTCTCGCACCCGATCCTCTCCCTCTCTTCCCTATCACGGCCAAGATCTGTGACGACGAACCCCGGACAGAAGCTCCAGACCTTGAAGCCCTCGTCCTTGAGCTGCTGGTACTGATACGCGGTAAGCATGTTCAGCGCAGCCTTGGTCATGCGGTAGCCTGGTACTCGCACGACTCGTCCTGAGGAAGAATCTGTAGTTGCACTGCAGCGAGCTATGCTACCGAGGCCGGATGAGACGTTGATGATCTTGGGGGTCTTGGATCGTTTGAGAAGAGGGATCAATGCTGCTGTCAAGATGGTGGGACCGAACACATTCGTTTCGAATTCCGCGCGTAGGTCGTTGCGCGAGGGCCACTGGCCATCGTACGTCTCTTTGCAGATGCCGGCGTTGTTGATGAGAACGTCGAGGCGGCCGAATTCTTGCTCGATGTGCTTCACTGCGGCATTGATGGAGGCGTCGTCGTCGGCGTCGAATTGCACTAGAGAGACTGTGCCTTCCGGGTTTCGCTGTTGGATTTGCTGGAGTGCGGCTTCGCCTTTTGCGATGTTGCGAGATCCGACGAGGACGTGGTTGGAAGGGGAGACGGAGGCGAGCAGGGCTGCGGTGTCGAAGCCGATACCCCCGTTGGCACCTGTGGATCTTAGTATAGGGTTCGTGAAGGCCTGGAGAGCTCTGAAGTACCTGTGATGAGAATTATCTGACGTTGCGTTGCGGAGGATGCCATGTTTTGAGATGGCGGATGTTGTGTTTGAAGACTGTGGCTGGTTCTTGTAGCATCTGCAACATAACAACAGAAAGATTGCACCTCTTTATAGTAGCCTCATCACGAAGCAGTGATGAGGTTGCTGTCTAGTCACCATAGACATGTATCGGACGTAGATGGACATTCCGGACTTAAGCCTGCTAAAACCCGATGTAGGAGATGGGTGAATTGCTCCATGTATTCGGTGTTTTGTATCTCACCGTCGTTTGGTTATCTCCGTATCACCATGTCTAGTACTCGCGTTTAAGGTTTGGATAATGACGCAAGCTGACGGAAGTCCTGCTGCTCAGACTTTGCAATTGTGAAGTTTGACCATGCGCGCCCACAATAATTTCTGTTTAATGGCGCCTCAACAAGCCAGGGAAGGCTTTGCAATCATACAAAGATGCAGCCTGAAAGATATGTGGTAAGCCTACTGAGGGCACAGTTTATAGCAATGCAGATGAAGTTCGAATATGTCGGCCACCACTATTGAGGAACTATGACCTGACCTTGGTGCCTTGTTAAAGCCGAGTGGCCATTCGGTAAGATACATGACCGAGCAAGCGCAGTTCAACAAAGATTCTTGAGTACCACATCATCCTTGTATGCGAATAGTTGAACACTCCTTATCAGATTCACAGCTTTCCGAATACTAAGTTAGGTATTCGACTGCTAGATAGCTACTTTGAGCCTTGAAAGCGGAACTTGCCATGTAGTAATTCCCTGGTATCTGCAAACGACTGATCTAAGCCTTGGTGCCAATATCGGCATTCTCCACCTTGACAGAGCTGCGGTCGAAGCCACCGATCTTCTCTGGATCAACGTTGCCCTTCTCGGCACTGCGAGACGTGTAATCCACCTTGGTTTTCCAGGCGGGTACACCCTCCATGAACATCTCTTCGATATCTTCCAGAGTCTTTCCGGCTGTCTCAGGGAACAGGAAGAAGGTATGAATGGCCATGGCGGCGCAGAAGACAGCGAAGATAAGGTAGACCTTCCACTTGATAGCGACGAAAGCTGGAGGCACAAAGTACGACAGGGCGAAGTTCTGGATCTAATTAGTTGTCTGTAATAGAAGGTTACGCGATTTCAGGTTGACTTACAAAGATCCAGTTGCATGAAGTGGTAAGGGCAACAGCCTTGCCACGAACACGAAGCGGGAAAAGCTCTGGGGGATACACCCACGATGCAGGTCCCCAGGTAGGCGCGTAAGAAGCAACGAAGAGGAATGTACAAGCGATGACAGCCCTGGAGGGTGCGCCTTGGATCAGCCAAGACTGCTCGGCGATATTATCCAAACCACCAGGAGGAGCGGCATGTCCGTAAGTAGCCATGAGACCAGAGATCGCAAACATCCAAGTCATCATGAGGACAGCTCCAATAACGAACATTGGCCGGCGTCCCCAGCGATCCATCCAAATCAGGGCTGGGACGGTCATAAAGACGTTGATGACATATTGGATTGAGGACGCAACGAGCGCCGTATTGCCTGTCAGCCCCGCCATGGACATGATGTAATTTATGTAATACATAGCCACATTCATCTACGGCTATATTAGTCGTTACGTGTTGTAAATTCAGTTGATAAACTTACTCCGCATAGTTGAGACCAGATCTGGGTGAAGATACCGATGTGGAGGCGGTTGAGCATTTGAGGTTTGAACAGTTCTTTCACTGAAACATCTGCATTTTGGCGCTCGAACTCGATCATCTGCTTGATCTCGGCCATCTCAAGCGAGACAAATGGTGAGTCAGGGTCGCCTTGGCCGTGAACGAGAGTGAGCACCTGGTGGCACTCATCCCAGCGATCTTTACGGGCTAGCCAGCGAGGACTTTCTGGAAGAAAAACAAGGCCAATGGCGAGGATGACAGCTGGAAGCATCTGAATGCCCCAAGGAACGCGGAAAGCCTTCGCGCCTTCGAGAAATGTACAACCGTATGAGATGTAATACATGATTAGAATACCCCACGTAATTGCCCACTGCTGAGACCCCACTACTCTCTGAAGCGGCGTTAGCATGGGAAAAGATGTAGGTATGGACGTGTCTTACCCCCCTCTTGGATGGAGGAGCCAGTTCGGTGACGTAGACTGGCACTTGTGCGCTGCAGATACCAACGCTGAGGCCGTTGATAAATCGACCAGCAATCAGCATACCAATGTTCTGAGCGGCACAAGAAATTATAGATCCAATAATCCAGATAGCACAGCCAATCTGGATGGCGCGGCGGCGACCAAGCTTATCAGTCAGGTAACCAGAGAAGAGCGCACCAATAAAGGAACCACCAGGCATAGCCGCTGTGATTCCACCTTGAACATTGGCGTTAGGACCAGAACATTTCTCGTTAGGGTCTCCAGAATATTCAGGGCCGTTGGGGCCCTGATTGAAGTAGCAACGATACTGTTGTGTGGGCAGGCTGCTTCATGTCAGCACGCTAAAGGCACAAGTAACACAACGTTCCTCACATAGCGCTCATGGACGAGATGTCGAATCCGAACAGGCCACCACCAATGACCGCAATGGCGGTGATGCCGTAGACGTTGCCAATTTGGTACACCATGTTGGCCAGCCCTTGATGTTTCTTGAGAAAGATAGAAGAAACGGCCCAAAGAACTAGAAAGCAACAACCAGACCGAAGGGTCGGGAATGAGGCTTATATGTTCCCAAAATATCCCCTCGGGGGCCCGCAAAGAGCCTCCCCAGGGTGGAATATGGCCCGGAGGTAGCGTAGAAGCTTGAGCAAGCTTGATATGGAGCTGCAACATTACCTTCTAGGGTATATCATCCGAAATGAGACAAGATGATTGGTGGATGATGGTGAATTCCACACATTTATGACAAGGTCGAGGCAAGCGATGCTCGTTGTGCGAGTCGTGACAAGGTGGACGACCGAGCCGACGACATGACGGCTGGCATCAAGCCATGGAAAACGGTACTGCGGCGGACCGAGATATCCTAGTAGAACAACGATGTAGATCTCTTGATAGTGGGAAGGCCGTTGCTGGTTGATATTTGTGGCATCGTATGCACCATTTCCACGTGCGCCTCCGCAAAACGCACTCCAGCTCTCCAGCTTTCCAGCTCTCCAGTCCCCAGACACCCACATTCGGCACCCCTCGCTCCCACAATCACAGTTTTTTCGCCCCAAACTTCGACCCACTGAAGACCTCCACTCTGGAGACGTCACGCATCGCCTGAGAAATTCCTATCGCCAAGCTTCGACCAACCAAAGCTTGCGCCGCTGACGTCGACCCACAACTTCTTATTTGCGCTATGTAACAACATCCCGTTAGTGTCAACGACGCCTCCCGCTCGCTTGAATGCTTAACCCTGCCGGGACCCGGAGACCAAAGACCGACGTCCAAGAGGCATGCTCTTGGTTTCTTCAGATGTTGCGGACGGTCCGAGGGCTCGGTGCGTTTTGTCGTGGGATATAGAATCACTCTACCTCAACTAGAATGTAAAATTCTGGAGAAATTGACCATGGTCACGCGTCCCATCTGCCAATTTTCAAGGCCGAGAATCGCGCGACACGAGTGGTTCGATGAATAACAACAATTCGCATTAGGCATGCACGGGCCGAGCTCACCTGGTGCCTCCAGCAGTCTACCATGATGAGTTTAATGACCAACCTCAGCTATCAATCAGCCCTCATGGACGCCTGTGCCATCTGGTACATCTCCAGCCTAGACATCCCCAACCCCGCACAGGAAGTTGCTGCACTGCAACCCCGATATCTCAACAAGACGATCATTCTCCAGCTTTGCTCCAGAGTGTGGCCGTGAGAAGATAAGCAGTCCTGCGGGTGTGTTTCCCGATCTGGACTTTCATGGTCGATCCATGTCAGCCGCTGAGCCGCATGCACGAGGCCCACATTCAGCCTCTTCACGCCTTGATTCCGAGAGCCTGGATTGATGCTTATCCGCTTCGCTGCCACGGCACTGGGAAAATGAATCCGGTGGAAAGCTGTGTATGCGTTAAACCCTTGTCTTATGTCTGGGATCTAGCAGAGACGTACACAGTATGTGCGTATGCTCTCAGCGCGTCGGAGTTTTACACTAAACTTTAACGGTAGTAACGATGAGGGTTGAAACGGTTGCATGGTAACAGTCTATTCGTTATCCATACTCGAGCTCGCTCCCTCGGCACGAGTCCTGCTCGTACAATCGTACAAGGTTCTGTGCTGTCACAGTCAAAGCGCAATCAATATTGTACCAGCAATGACTATCATGGGACTGCTACGACCCATCAGCTCCAAGTAGCCTCAAGTAGACACCTCATCCATTGCAACAAGGGCAAAAGTCAGTGCTTCGATAGGAGTACTCCAAGTTAAGGTGGCTGATTCAACACAGCTTAGATAGCCTTTTAGATGACTACGTAGTTTGTCAGTTGCATTTACCCATCAAATTTGCTCATTTGAAAAGTTATCGCAAGTACATGTAGGAAGACCCTGTGGATTCACCGCACGAAGACAGTCTTACGGCTAGAGGGGTGGTAGACAGCAAGTCTGAAGCATCTTGTCTACTCCTACTGCCCACTGAGCAGACTGTAGGACTCAGTAAGAGGAGCAAACGCTAAATTAATTGAAGTATTCAACGAAATTATTGGATTTCTTACGGAAACAAGTTGCAATATTAATGTTAACTGCCTCTTGCATCCAAGGGTTTCAGTGGGCAATTAAAAGCAATAAGATGCTGCAGATCCTCCTCTGTAGCACAGAAGCTGTCTCGAACTCCTAGCCATGTTCTTAAGACAACAAATGTTGTAGAAAAGCTACGCCGTTGACCGTCTATTTTACCGGGCGGAGACCGCCATAAGCCTTCCTCAACGGCTACTTTGCGGAGTGGGCTACTTTTGAAGATGTCACAAAGTGTTGGAGGTGTTCAATTGTCGATGGCTGGCAGATACCAGTGAATAATGCGTGGAGAAACCACGGCCTTTACACAGACGTATGAAGCGACGCTGAGCCTTCCAGCATGCCCAGCGCAGCGAAAGTCCACCAGATACGATCTGAAATAGTCTGCAAAGCACTTTTGAGTTTCAAAATTTCAACCTAACTTCCAATTCGCACATGAATCTACATGCCCGCGTAAATGAACTCTCTCCGTCTCCGCAGGCTTTACCCCGGGCAAAACTGTAACCCAACCAATACTTAATAAACTCTCTCTCATGGCAACGCAAGCAAAATTGATGAGTATGACGAGATTTACGAGCACGACACTCGACACTCGACACAATCGTGCGGCCCCACAGCAGTACTTTGGGGGAGAGACCTCAAGGTCTGAGCAATTCATAAAGAAGAAAAAGAATTTGTGATCACTATCGTAGTCATGACTGTGGTGGGATGCGAGAAGAAGAATAGTCTAGCAATAAGTATCAGCACGAGAGTTTTCTATCGAAGACCTCCAACGCACGAAAATGGTCAACATCATACCAGGGCGGGCCGATCCAACACAGAGAAGCCTCCATCCTTAATCCTCTGCCTACCATTTCACGAAAGCCTATATAGCCTAACTCAAACACGAAAGGCCGCGCTACTATATCGGCCCCGAGAAAACCACGTATACTTCGCAACACCGACTTTGATCACCTGTCGCGAAATTGACTTGCATGTCCGACTTGCTGAACTCCGCTGGTGCTCGAAGGAGAGCGAGAAGGCGATCCAAACACTAAGGGTCGAGGCTTAAAGACCTGTCGCAATAGCACAGGAAATGCTGACAGAAACTGCTCTGAGATAAAAGTCGATGACGATTTTGCACAGGAGGCTAGTTGTCTCGTGCGAGGTGTTATAGTATCCTGCGGCTGGCTGGGGATACTGTTAATTCGGAGAATCAGATCTCACCAAGCGATACATGATAGTTGGCAGGTAGACAGAAGCAACCCCCGTTGACACTCCAAGTGTATCGACATTACAATATGTTTATCTGCAACAATGTCTACCAAAATCATCTCTCACCAAGATTTACTACGTCTTACCAAACAAGCTTCTTCAACGAATACCCAATCTGCTCCAGATACCCCGTGCTCTTCTTCGCGTCCGCAAGGTTGATGATGTCCTTCTCTTCGATCTCCAGTACTCTGTTGTCAACATCACCATTCCCCGCGTCCTTAGCCCTATTCGCAATCCTCAACACCTCCTCGCAGATCTCCTTCACCACCTCTCCTTCGTTGTCGGGCTTCTCGCCCTCGCCCGGCACGCTGGTGCGCGGCGGCAACGCCTTGAAAGCCAGGAACCTGCCTTCATCAGGGTTTGCTTTCTTCTTGCCGAGCGTCTGCTCGTCGTTCGTGGCGCCCGAGTCGAGAGCCCGTGTGTTGCGCCTGACCAGCTCGCCTTCGGCATCTGTTCTGTACCGAACCACGAAGCCGACGTTCTTAGCGGCGTCCGTGTGCCGCTGTGCCAGGGTGTTAGTGATGTACACGCCGCGCATCAAGCCCTGGACGTTCGCGAGCGGGATGCGCTCGAACTCGCGGACTTTCTCGGTGCCCCAGTCGAGCCGGCAGAAGTACAGCGCTTTCTCCGTGAGGAGGAGCACGGCTTCCTCAAAGGTGCTGGTCTTGACGTGGTTTGCGGATGTGGGCACGCTGAGCGTCCAGCCGTGGACTAGATCCTCGTCTTCGTCCTCGATGACGCGGGCGGCGCAGCGCTCGATCGCCGCCTGGCGCACTTTGCGCACGTCGATGAAGTAGTCGCTGCTCTTCATATCGGCTTCGAATTCGGCGAAGATGGTGGCTGTGGCGCGACCGAGGAGGTAGTCAATCACGGCCTGGGCAAAGTAGTCGTTTACGATGTTGTTGTAGTAGCGGGTCAGGGTAAGACCGAAGTCTGTGAGCGCGCCGGTGATCTGCCGTTTGCGAGTGCGGGTGAAGTCGCCTTTGAGTGCGGCGGTACCGGCGTACTGGCGACTGATGTTGTCGCCGTTGTCGGCCCAGAGGGTGTTGAACCAGGATGTCGAGGGGTCGTTTTGTAGGTCGATGGTGTAGTTGCCTGCTGACAGTTGCTGTTCTAGTGCACCGCGGGCAGTAGCACTCTGGACAACGTTGGTACGGTCGAGACAGTCCATACAGTTCGTGCGCAAGATACCAGACTGCTTGTGCTTAATTTCGTCACCGGAGACTTCAGTCCAACCTGTTGCTTGGAGAAACGGGTCAAGGGTATCTATAAGTTTGGACACGTTCTCAAAATGCATACCACGACAGACGTTGTGGAAGTCGAACCACTCAAATCCGAGTGGCTTGCCCTTATCATCGATCCCACCGTGCTCATTGAGATCCTTAGCATGTTGCTCGTATAATTCGCCAATCTTAGCCTCATTTCCATGCTTATCGATGAGTGAAGCGGCGTAGACCTCACTGTACCGTTCCGATAGGTCGCTGAAATGGCGTTTGAAGGCTTTCTGGTTGGTCTCGAAGGAGCCCCACGTGGTGACCTGGGGCTTCAAACTATATGGAGACTGGGAGAAGAAAAGTGGAATTGAACCGCGAAGCTGCGTGAAGGAGTATATCCTGTCCGTTGATGCATTCCACGTTGGCGCCGACAGTATTTGCTCTGTCTCGACGGTGTTTGCTGTCCAGCCCTCGTCGTCTGTCCCACGGCGGAGGTAGCGTAAACCCGCACGCTTGACCGAACGTCTAGAGATCAAAGTAAGAAGAAAGTCTTTGCCGTCTGCAAGATCTTTCGAAGACTTATCCTCTGTGGCACCAGATGCAGCAGCCCCATCCACTGCCAGTTTCTCGTGCCACGACTGCAGTTGGATATCGTCTGGTGTCGCGTCCTTGTCAACGACTAGGCTGTCTGACTTGTTGTCGGCGATCTTGATGGTAAAAGGGCGCTGTCCAACAAAGCCTTGTATGACCGGCAGTACAAAAGAATGTTGACCAGCCTCGATGAAGGGTGTGACAATGTGTTGATTCCAGAAGAACTGCACGCAATTAGCAGAGACAAATGTGCTCGACAGAATATGCTTACCAAAGGATCGTACTGCTTGAACAGCGGAATGCTGGTGTTTTGGGCCTGGTCTGCAACCCCATGCGACAGGTCGTAGTCATACGAGAAGAAGAAATTACCGGATGAGAAGTACATCTTGGTGGTCTGCAACACGCGTGGCAGGAGAGCTACGGTTGTCGCATCCTTTTCTCCCTCCAAAGCCTTCGGGATATCCTCCGGTTTGACAGTCTCTGGTGTCGTGATCTCGTCACTTGGGAGCTTGTCTGACGGTGGCGCACCCTCTTCTTCTGTGGGACCCGTAGAGTCAACATTTGTAGGAGTCTTCCGCGCAACGAGATCCTCCTCCGAACTCAGGCCCTGCGTTCTCCTGCTGTCTGTGCTCCAGCCCTTACGAGAGAACCATTTGTTGGCAAATCTTCCGTATACACCCTTCCTCTGCATTACATCTTCAGCGACGCTGGTGCGCCTGTCCGCAGGGCCTCTCTGGCCGGTAAGGGGATCCTTGACCTCGGTTGGTGTGTGTGTTCCATCCTCGACCAGCGAATCTGTTACACTCGGCGCCTCCTCCTCGCTTTCGGTATCTGTGTCGTCGTCGGCATGTCGAGCCTTGCTGTGTCGATGAAGGTGGTCCTGCGTCGAGGTGATGACGGCGTCGGCTTCAGATTGTGAGGCGAGCGGGATAAGGGCGACATCTGTAATCTTGTAGACGGGCTTGCCGCGCACCTGTGCGACCTGTTCGCGACCGCATATCGTTATCAGGAAGTTCGAGGTAGCTACCTTGAGCAGCCCTGCAATTGTGTCAGTTGATTGCCTCCCCAAAGACTCCTCACACGCGCAGCGCACCTACGACACCATGCGACTCGAAAGAAGATTGCGTGAGATCGTCATCGTGGTTGCCCGTGTCCCTGAGCAGGGGCCCGACATTGCCCTTGTAGTCGATCTTAATAGCCTGCTGTTGCTGCGACTGGGGATGAGAGCGGGGCTGGAGCACGAGCCCGTCCACGGCTGCGAAGACTAAGAGCTTCCTTGCCAGAGGCATATTTTCGAAAGTGCCTCTGCGCGTACACAGAGGTCACGATCATAGCCTACTGTCTAAGTTGACGAGTGGCAGCCATGACGTAGTCTCCGATCCCGCTTTGCAGATGACCCCACGCGTTGCCTTGGCAATCATCTCCACCCACCTCTCTCTTGGAGCGCAAGTAGTATTTCGTCTGCTTTTTGCTTGACTTCATGAAGCAGTTCTGCAATCACTTGCATCGTTGAGCAAGGACACCTGAGCTACTTGAGTGCGCGTCTCACCCTTCGCGCAGCTAAGGAGCGGTCTTCCGTATGTTATACACAGGGGATCTAGGAATTTGCTGTCTGCATCTGTTCGGCGCTTCGGAATCCTTGTCGAAATCGATTATCACTGCGACATATTCAAAAAGCAAACATATGTGGCTATCAGAGATATAGGAGAGAAAAGACTCGAACAAAGAATGATATACGCGCCTTGACAAAGACAGCTGCTTGAGTATCAGGCTTACACGTGATAAAGATTGGTGTCCTATACTTGGAAGGATCTCAGATCTACTGGATACACAATCCCTCGGCGAAGTTACACAGAGTATGCATATCGTCTCGATCACTCCTTCCTTCGCAATCATTCGCATCACACATCTTCCCCGAAAGTTCCCGAGCTTCGCAATCGCCGAACAACCCCGATCCCCGAACCTGCCCCTCTAGCCACACACCAACCAACAAATTTGCTGCGTCAAAACACAAATTAGGACTCCCACACCCAGTAGTCAAGCAAAAAGTGCATGGGTTTTCACAAGTTTGGTCTCCTTATCGTCTTGGCAGCATGCCGGCGCGTCAAATTGACTGCGATGCAACTCGGTGATTGCTCGGTGTGAGGCTGTTGGGGTGGTGGACTAATCGACCTTGTTTGTCGTTGAAGGTATATAATGGGTGATTAGCTTGCGAACATGCGTGGCTGCATCAAGCAAGCGTTCTAAACATTCCAAGCTTTCTGAGCTGTTCAAGCTTTTGTTGCATCACATTCGTTACCAACCTTCCCTAAGTCACCTTTGCGAACCACGCTTCTTCAAAACAAAGACACTCTCAATCACACACAAAATGTCGACACCATCACCTCTTTCCTCTCGCAGCTTCTCCGTTACTGCACCCGGAGGCCAGCATGCTCATAATGCTCAGCAACAGCACGGGTTCATGGCAGCCCTCAAGAAGCCCTTCCAGGGATGGTCGAAGGACCTCCTTCGTGCGCGCGATGACGACGATGACGACTACAACTTTGCAAGTGGTATGCGCCGCGGCGCTTACTTGTATCGCGAGCCCAAGGATGAGGCTTAAATTCGAAGCCTTGGATGTGGGTACCACTACGAAAAGATATTGAGCAATGTCGATGCTGTTGGTATTGACAGACGACGGATGAAGGATGCATGACGAGGCTGGGGAGACGTTGTACTGTTGGGATGCATCAATTGTTATGTCAAGGTGGTGCACAGGTTTGGAAGATGTTGCGTATGGCGGAACGCCGGAGCTATGGAGTTTTGCATTCAGCGCTTTATACCCGTCTCGAATTATAAGTTTATTGGTGGTTTGCAGAAGTCCCCCCCCCCTCCACTCAGTGAAAAGAAATTCGACTTTCTAAGGGGAAACACGAGCCTAAGTAGTCGGCAGAACAATATGGGTACCAAATCACTCAGTCTGACGCGATAAGGCAGATGGTAAAGGTCTGCAGGCTTATTCTTATGACGCCGATTTGATAAGAGTATAATGAAGGACGAATACTTAGCAAGACAGAGTAATACTGCAAAGAGGGGCAAGAGGCTGACAGTAGCAGAGTAACGTTAGTAGGATCCTGTAGCTTCTGAGTGCGTGTGAGCGTCTGGATCAGGGTCCGCACGTAACAAGGACATTCTTTTGACGTCACTCAGACTCGCCGAGTCTCCTTCTTACATCCATCACACTCTATTGTGTCGTTATTGTGGAAATAAACCTGCAGACCCTCGCCATCAAACTCAGTGTGCTGAGGTGGAGAGAATGATATCAACACCCTAGAATTGATGATTATATGATTTGTTGTGCAAAGAAAAAAACTCAAAAAAAGGGACGGGGGAGGGGGGGTCCTTTTATGTTATATCGCTCACATAGATCGCTGATGGATACAGAATTCTATCCTATCATAGATTACTCCTAGACTGGCAGCAAGGTCATATAACAGAAATTCATTTGTCTGTCTTCTTGAGACGTGACTCGACGGCTTAGAGCCATTACTGTTAATATAATCTGTGCAAGCTAGATTGGCTATTAGCAAGATCTAGGAACAACAAGAAGTGCTTCACGGCTGGATTCGGATTGGCGTGTACCGCTTGAGATTAATGGATTCAGTATGCAGTGCGACTAGCAATCAGAACCAACCCGCGAAAGGGGACAAACAGACACTTGATGTTCACCGGTTTGTAAGCGCATCATGGATTTATACAAGTCGGGCTATCTGAAGTCTTGTAGAAAACAAGCTGGCTAGGTGCAGGTTTGGCGGCACGGTGCCGCAAGTCGTGGTGCGCATTCATCACACCCCTCACTCTTGCCTGTGCACTTTGAATGTCTAATTATAGTAGTTTTGATCAGTTAAGGCATTTAGTTTGTTCATTAGACGTCGCTCCGAGGGATATGCAATCCATCACTCTTACTCTCAACACTCGATCGACGCCACACCTCACGAAGCGAGCAGCCAGGGTGTGCAGCGCGCAGCATCTGTCAACACAGCCAATTATCTTTTGACACGACAATAAAATCAGCCTGTAATAGACAACGCCACGTTAACCTCGCGCGGCTGCCTGGAACTGGTAGGGGCTTCATAGCTCTTGTTTATCCTTCACCAAACTCACAAATAGAGCTCAATGCGATGGATGATCTGCGTCCTCACTCTTGTTCCCATTGTCGCGAGATCGTTATAGATGGCTCTGTGCGATTCCACAATGGATTGCAGGGTCCATCTGACAGACCGAAATACATCTACACCTTCGCCAACGTTGCAGCAAACGCCGAAACATGCGCCTTTTTCAGATGGGCGCAAAATATCCTTCTTAATTCTTCGACTGGTGTATTTGCGATCACTTTCGACAAGAATCGTGACTACATAACTGCGGAATGGAGAGACTCTTACGATCACGTGACAAATCGCAGTGGACGACGTATCGGATGCGCAAGGCTATACATGTTCGCGGAAGAGGGTAATTTTTCACAACATAGGCTGCCACGCCGCTAATACGACTAGATGATACCGCTGCTGAAGTGATTCACTCAAGACCATGTACAGCGTCAAGAGCAAGACCAGAGGATTTAATACGCTATCAGACTTCTTTCCGGGATTGCCAGGGCCATGGGAGCTGCAATAGGTTTGTCAGAAAGCTCCAACAATTCACGCCTCCCAGACGTCTCTTGTGCATCGAACCAGACTCATCCCCACGTCTATGCACCATTCTCAAGGAACGATGTCCTCGTTACGCGGCCTTGACATACCGTTGGGGTCCGACAACGCCGCAACAGGAGCGATCTAAAACTGTGAGGGGAAACGTTGAAGATCGACACATCAGTGTGGATCTATCCGATTTGCCACGGACTATAAGCGATGCTATCAAAGTAACCCAAGTACTTGGACTTTCCTACCTTTGGGTGGATGCATTCTGCATCATTCAAGATGATGACACGGATAGAGAAATAGAAATCTCAAAGATGGGAAGCATTTATCAAGGTGCTGATATCACCGTTGCTGCAGCCAGCTCTGAGAGTAGTGCAGACGGGTTTCTGGGCGATCGTGATCTTGCATGGGCCTATGGACAGGTGTTCCGGCTACCTTATCGCTATAGGCGCGGCGATGACGAGGTGGAAGGCTCAGTATTGCTATCTGAGGGGCAGATGCGAGATGATTACGCTGAACCCATCGATGACAGAGCATGGACAATGCAGGAAGATCTACTCTCGTTTCGTTTGCTGAGATTCGGCTCAGAACAGACCACTTGGAGATGTCCGTCAGTACACAAGAGCATTGATGGAGGAAGCCACCCATCTAAGCGCACAGGAGGCATGGACTTTGGCCTGAACTACAACAACAAGTTCCAGTCACATACATCCAACGCGAAGAATTATAGACTCCACAAAAGGTGGGATGCCTGGCAGGTTAGCATGTGTCACTACACAGCCCGACAATTGTCACATCCAGGAGACAGGCTTATAGCTTGTGCTGCTTTGACGGAGAAGTTCGCAGCTTTACATAGCTTGAGTAGCACAGAGTACCTGGCCGGTCTGTGGAAAGGTGACATTCTGGCGCAGCTACTCTGGTATAAGCGGGATCCGGATTCAGAAACGAAAAGATGGTCAGGTCCGAGCTGGTCGTGGGCATCGCTCACGGGACCGGTAGGTTATCCAACAAGGGAGATGTACAGTAACGATAACTACGTTATCCAAACTCGAGCAGAACTCGATCACAGTAAGATGTTCTACAAGAACCAAGGCCACAGCTACACCAAAATGGAGCCAGCTTGCCTGTGGCTTTACGGCGGACTTCAACCAGCTCATTGTGATGGACGCAATCTATGGGAGGACGTCCGGTTCACGAAGTCATTACCTCTCCACGTCGACTGGGATTCATTGGCGTACCGTTCTCAACAGACTATGTGGTGCTTTGAAATCATGAGCTCACCCCGTGATAATCAAGAACATCTCACACTGGGCTTGGTCCTTACGGAGAACACTAATGCGCAATTCGAGCGTGTCGGATTTTTCTCAACCTGGGACATCGCTGTCAAGAATTGGTTCGATAGGACTAAGAAGACTATCTGTTTGGTGTAGGGGTTGGATCTAGACAGCCAATTTCCTCCTCGTAAAGTAACGTCACATCCAGTACTTTCTGTCGTCAAAACTACATCTGACAGTGGCTGCGTCATGGGGCGGGCAAAAGCGGGAGATGAATTGGAAATTGCAGCTCTACCATGAAAAGTCACTACAGAAGTGTCTATGGATATACAACGGGCAATCTTCAAGCTAATTGCTCTGCAATTTCCCAACGACTTATACATACAGCATACAGACCAATTATGTTACTTAGCCGGCTCTAAATTATTGACTATGAGCTGGATTGATCCAGTTATGAAGTCATCTACTTGCGCGCAGCAGTAGCTGGAGAGGTGGTGGTGTCAATACTTGCTTGCTGTCGGGGCAGCGTACGTACTACTGGACATGTATACGACCAAAACCTATTCGTATTGGTCGAAATGAAGATGCTTCAAGGACCGTGGGCTCTACTAGGACTGACTTTACGAGCACTCTCCTTTTTTACCACGAGCGTGTTCGATGTTGGAGAAGCTGTTGAAGGCACCAAAATAGATAAGCAGGGTCACTTCTGCGTGCAGAGAACAAATCTGACTACCCGAACTGCAATAGTTGTCGGAAGTCTCCGCCCTCTATGTCCCTAATCTACGATGGCTTTCTGTGTCTCGATGAATTCCCTTATCGTCTCATAAGAGATCTCAAGCTCCAGCGCTTCTGCTAATCGCTCGCCAACTTGTTCGATCGAAAGTATATATGGAGTTTGTACTGCCACTTCATTGCGACAGACATATGCAAAAACTTTTATCCATAGATATATAGGTTCGATATGATAGTCGACTCCTATGCTCGAAACCCTTGCCTGCAAAACACCAAACAAGCCATAGATCCTATCACGGACGTCCGTGGCTTTGCGAGCCCTGCAGTGTTGTATTGCATGACGCAACGTTGTGTCGAACTTTCTACGCCGCCTGTACAAAAGAAGATCACACACAAAGGACAGCCCCACTCTTTCGGTGTCATCGTATTCAGCCCACCGCGTCGTGCCTTCAACCCATGGCATCATGGATTCTATGCGACTTGGTTCCAATTTTTGGATGATCGATTGAAAAGTGACAAGTCTCATGGTACAGGGGCCAATGTATATGGTCGCTTCACGCGCGAGGACGACTTCCTGGAAAATCCACATGCGTTCCCAGTATTTGTACTGGCACAGAGCTACGATAGTATCGTGTTGGATGCTTGTTATTTTGCCAGATTCGACTAATAAGTAGGGCTTACTGTCTTCGTGCCAACTATCCACGTCTTTCAGGAACTCCATGGCTTCGATGCTCAAACTCCGCTCTTCAACCAGACCCAGCCAGATATAAACAGACTTTGCTTGAGAGTAGATGACGTTCATTAGCTGCACCTGATGATTTCTTTCTTGAATATTGGATTGATTGATACAGATGGCGTCAATCCAGTACATCTGAAACTTATCCCGTGAACGCATTTCATCGAGGAATGTCCAGAGACTGTGGCCAACCAGGAACGGGGTGCCATTTAGATAGATTGTGTCTTTTGGGCTCGTGTGATCCCACATATAGGAGAGCGCCACAAAAGGAGGACAGTCTGGCGGTGATGGGTGGGCTGTCAGATGGCATTTGATGATGTCGGTGGGACTGCAAGGCTGAAGTTCGACCAGGCGGAAACTGGAGCTGGTCAAGTCCAATGGGGCCTGGAAGTAGGGGGTTTGAAAAATTACGGCCGTCATTGTTGTTAAAGGTAGTGACTTTAGGGTGTGTGTGAATGTGGTGGGAAGTGTGTTTAACAGTCTGTTGCGAAGGGGCTGCGGATGAGGCTGTGCAGCGTGGCTTCTTGCAGGCAGACGCCATCTGAGTTGTACTCCTAAAACGCATTGTATAGTAGCGATTAAAGCAAAACTCAATTCTATCACATACGCTGTGATGGATTGGGAGATGATGCAGTTTGAGAGCGATCGTTCTTATCGTTCACTTGCACATGCTGTCGAGAACGTGTGACCGAAAAGACGTCCAACGGGTCCCCACCTCGTCCTATCTCTCAAGGCTGGACCTTTGCACATTGACCTTGCGTACCTACAATGACTTGAAATCCTGAAGCTACATATTCTAGCCTGGAATTACAACTTAGTACTTGTAGCCGATATATGTGAAGCGAGGTCAATTCTCGATACATTGCCCTTTCAAAAGTTGTCGAAGCCGATCGGCCTACACGAGAGCACAGACGGACCCGGGGGAACGGCTCGACTACAATGGTGTGGATGTCGGTACCGTCACCTCTGAGTGCGGGCCACGTTCGTCACGACCCGCTCTCTTGCAATTGACGTTGAGACGGCAGACTGTTGCTCGACAACACACGCTGACGACAACGTGTGATTGCGAGCAGACAGAGTCTTATCTGGGCGAATACATACAGGCGACAATTCCAGCGCAGAGGATCCTTCTCGCTTGCGCACCCACAACCACGCCCTACTTGGTACATCGTACATCGTACGCCCCACAGGCTATCACCCCAGCTCAGCATGGCCTCGCGAACGTCGACACCGCGCACCCGCTCGCCGTCCACCAGCAGCGACTCGTCCGACACAACCATGCTCGACGCCCCGACCCATGTGGCCCTGACCCCCGCGCGCCCACGCCAGCCGTCGATGACACAGGCGCCGTCCACAGCGCAGGCAGCATCCGCCGCCGACCCGTCCTTCTCGCTGCTGCTGTCGCTGCCCCGCGAGCTGCGCGACCGCATCTACACATATGCCCTGACCTCGCCCTACCCCTTCTGGTGGCCCGGCCAGGCGCCCATGAAGCACCACGTCAGCGTGAACCTGCTCCGCGCCAACACGCAGATCTACAACGAGGCCGTCCCCGTCCTGTACACGGAGAACAAGTTCCTTTTCACCCACCCCAGCGACTGCAACGTCTTCCGCGTCGTCGCCTCCCCGCACGCCGAGGGCATACAGAGCGTCTACTTCCGCGTCCGCGAGAAGGATCTGCGACTGTGGACGGCCTATCTGGGCAGCAAGAGCGCGGACCGCAGCCTGAAGGCGGACCTGCCCGCACTGAAGAACCTGTGGATATTCATGCGGTGCGCGACAGGGACGGGCCGCATCCTGGCCTCGCTGGGCGTGCAGGGCCTGCCGGGGGCGCACGCGTTCGGCGGCGTGGGCGCGCTGCCCCCGGGGGGCATGGGCGCGGGCGCTGGCATGGTGCAGCACATACATCAGCACGTGCAGCAGACGCTGGGCCACCAGGTCGCCACCCTGCAGCAGCAGGTCCAGCACCTCACGCACGCTGTTGTCGGTGCCACGCCCGCGAACCACGCGCCTGCAGATGCAGGGCACCACGTGCCGCCGCCGCCTCCTCCTCCTCCTCCACAGCCGTCCCAGGCTCCCCCCTTCGCTTCCTTCGCCGCAAACGCCACCCCGATCCCCCACCACCACCCCCAACCCCCCGCCCCCGCCGCGTCCACCCAGGGCAACCACCACATCCTGACCAACTTCCTCCGCTTCGAGCGCGAGCTGGGCATCGAGTCGCTGTGCCTCAGTCTGCGCGAGACCCTGGCAGATGCAGACCGCGTGTTCGCGACCCACACCGCGGGCGCGGGCGGGCATCGCGAGTGGCGGCGTGGGGAGCGCGAACGCGAAGCCGGCGGCAGGGCGGAGCCGGGGCTGGGGCATCGGGAGGCGCGGGCTGCTGAGCGCGCGCGGGACCGGAGGGGGGAGCGCGTCGATGATGCTGGTGCTGGTGAGGCTGCTGACGCTACAGGTGCCGCTGCTGGCGCTGGGCGGGACCGAGCGGGTACGCCTTCTTCCTCATCTCAAGGGCAGAGCGCACTCGACTCGAGAGCTAAGGAAAGAACCAAACCCGGCAGGAGATCCCCTCCCGACGTCAAGATCGTGTGCATCATGCGCCTCCCTAAGCCCGAAGTAAGTCGCCTGGTGCGCATGTACCCGGATGAACTCAACGTCGATCGCAACGGCGATGCGAGGACGAGGTTTCGGAGACTGCATGGCGCGGAGGTGTGTGTGGAAATTAGCGGGTTTGAAGGGGTGGTTGGGTAGGGGAGTGGGGAGAGAGAGGGGTGGAGAGAGAGGGAAGGAGGTGAGGGCGTGAGTAACGGGTCAAAAGGGAGGGGAGAGAGTGTCGAGATGCTGATACTGATGAACATTTGTAGAGAGCAGGAAGGCAGTCAAGGATGTGAGGATGGTGGAATATATACCCAGCCAGCTATACCGTTCGCCAACTCAACTTGTACATAGCGTAATTCAAAAACCGAACCTGGTAGATTCTGTCCAGAACGTGGTGAAACGGTATTATCTGGAGAACTGGTGCTGTGAGCATAACACCTGTACTCGACCAATGTATGATGAATACCTGTTCAAGCAGACTAGATGTTGGGGGCTGTATTTGTGCGGGACGCTTCTACCTCTTTGGTTGTTTGTGGGGCAAGCTCCCGTTGCTAGTCTTTTGTGGAGGGCTGCTGAAATCAGACGATACCGCCCTATGCTCATGTACCATCTAAAACGGACTAGATTCGATGCATCGAGATCAATCAGACCGCCCAATGTGTTGTCGAATGTTCGAGAGTCAGTATGAGCTTGGACGGCACCGCGAACTTGTTTGTATCAAAGAAATACGTGAGATTGTTATTGCAAATGCCCCAGGACTAAAACGCGGGCCTTGTCACTATATGTCCAACCAACTCAGGCTGTTTCTGGAAAATTCTTCACTTGTAGTTCATTGTCTTATGTGATTTTTCCTGCTTGATCTACTCAGCTACAAGCTGAACTTCGATTTGGTCGAGGTCTTCAAGACACCTCTTAGATCCCTGTAGCAGATGCAACCTGCGGTCGCGCAGCGATCTGTCACCCCAAAGAAAGTCGAATTACTCGCAGTTCTCCGGCACGTGTGACCCATCTCGTTTGATCTCCTCAGCTCCAGGTTCAACTTTGGCTCAAACGAGATGCTCTGAAATCTGCTCGGGATTCTTCTGCAGATACAAGATGTGGTTACATGGTAGGTTTGATGTCCATAGATGGGTCGTAGTAATTGCAGTGAGAGTCGGTGCGTTCGTAAAGTCCGCAGCGAGGGAGCCCTGGCTCACATCGTGTATGACGCTGTGATGAACAATCGTTAGTGACAAAGTTTGTAGGATGAAAATTCTCTACACGAGATGACCTGTATTTTGGCAGCTACAGCAAGCCGTCAGCGCGTACGCGATGCTGCCTTCCTGCAACCGATCTATAGCTTTGGAGTCTTCGGTCTCTACTGCTGCCGCAGTAGAACTCAAGGGCTCCTCGAGAAGTAACTGATTCCTGAAATTGCCATCATCGGGCGTTCCAAGTTACTCAATGAATCAGGGGTGCTCTTGTTCCTCTGATGAGGCCTCAATAGGTGAAGACGAAACGGACAACATGGTGTTGTTCTCCACATTTCATAATACACCATCAGTATTCTGTGGCTCGCCGTTCGTCTGCGTGTAAATTGCAGATATTGTCCTAGAGAATTTGCTTGGCTCAGATGAAAGCGTGTATTAGGGACCGAGACTGATCAGGGGATTGTCATCTATGGTGGTATCGGTTTATCGTAACGAGACAGTATCATGAGATATTTCCGTGTCAGGCGTTTCATTTGGTAACTCGGACGGGAACGGACGGGCCAGCTGTTATCGACATCTTTGAGATCCAACACAGTGAATGAGCCGTTAGCATCTAGAGTAGCAAAGGTTTCCGTACATGATAAATCGAGAAGCGATGTCCTAGATTGGAGTTGTACATCCGGGCTTTGCACCCTCTTTTCTTCCGATTTGGGGTCCGTAGCAGATATGTCTTTTCTAGATTCTAATGTAGAAGTCTTTTCGCCAGGTGAGTGTGCATCGCTATCACTGTCCTCTGCTATGCTCGAAGAGTCCTGGACACAGATACCCTCTGTTGTTAGATCTGTGTTGGTCGAAATCCGATCCGATCCGGGTGCGATCGCTCTTGTGTCTGTGTATGTATCGTGCTCTGCTTCTGGCGCTGGAGATTCCAACGCATTCCCAAGTTTATTCAAGCAAGTTGTGTATAGAAGCACGTCTGCTACAAACGAGGCGAACCAGTTCTTGCTGTGATCTTCAGAGCGTTGCTCCTCGTTGTCAGAGTCGTTATCACCATCACTTTCGATATCGGTGTCGTCGTCGCTAGATCCAGATCCGTTACCATCAGCGTTACTGGTTTTGTGGTCCGATTTGTGACTCCCGCCTGTGCCCCTGAGACTCTTTTGCTTCATTTGCGCTACGATAATCGTGTCTCGACGTTGAGAGCCTCACATATAGCTCGCAGTTCTGCGGCTCCCGGGTCCCCTGGTCGGCACATAACGATATTGGTGAGATCTTTAAGCGATCAGTCTCATATAATAGCGATGAATCTTCTTGGATACTTACCATAATGTGTACTCTTGCACAGCGAGCGCAATAGTGATAGAACTGTACTGTAAAGCTGGTTCGAACGTTTTAGCCTGGCATCAAGAAGCCCCGACTGTGCTCCATAGCCGTCGTCCCAGAGTATAAAAGCGCCGAGGACTCGTCGTAGGACATCCAAGTCACGCTTTGCCATCGAATCCGAATCTATGTCCTTCAAGATTTGCCGAAGAGACCTCCGACACGCACTTGATAGGTTCGATATGATTCCAGGCTCGACCTTGCATTCTATTGTCGTGTCCGTCTCGTGACCACAGTCTACGTTATCGAGATGCGCAGTCTCAGCCACAGTGTACTCTGCTAAAGGTCGCTAACTCAGGATTTCTGGTGCCTCTCGATGGCTTAAGGTCGAATCCATTCCTTCCGAGAACCTAGTTAGACCAGCAAAGTTTCAAGAAAAGCAAGCTTGTATTGAGAAGAAGTGAATCTATGTGGTCGATGGTACGAGCTGTTGAGTGATACAACACAATTTGGAATTGGCGTAGGCAACTCGATCGTCGTAAACAATTTCAAGAACAGCAAGTCTATGACCGACTCTTGAAGAATGAGGCGTACTTAAAAGAGGGAAGAACGTGAAGCACGACTCGGGGGCTGTGAAAAAGCGAGCAACAGAGCTGAAATCCTGGTGTCTGGGGTGCGGGGCTGTGCATGCAGTGAGACTGAGCGTGCAGCCAGGCTGAGACCGAGGCAGTCTCCGCACAACGATGGCCGTGGAAAAAATTCTCACTCATCCCCTTCGCTCAAAGACGTTATTGAAATATTTCTGGTATTGAGATTGCCGGCCTTGTTATAGGCGTATTACCTCTCCTCGTCGAGCTTGTAAAATCCTACTCTGCGATATCGCGAAGGGCGCACACATTTCGCCACTATGGCAAGGCTGTCAAGTCCTTATCCACTCAACTGGACACGCAAGCTCTTTGCGAAGCCTGGTGCTGTGATGATACTGCTCATCGGAGTCACTACGCCAAACTTTGCCTCGACGCACAGGTGCAATCCGAAGTTTAGCTTGATCTGGCCATATCATGTCACGAGCCAGACTTAAACTCGCCTGAAAGGTTAGAACATCGTTACCTCTGTCCTATTGATGCTTTTACTGACTGATAATCTTCGTGCAGTCCACAAACATCACCAATATGGCTACACGTCCAATCGATGAGCACGTCAGGTATGGGAACCGATATTTGAATTAGTGGTAAATCTACATTAGATTTGGGCTCGATGATAGCTTCTGGAATGACTGCACCTCGTCCTCTAAAGATACTAAAGAAGAAGCCCTCGTCCGAACTCGAGCAATCATCCGGTTCACGGAAGAAGTTGAAGTGGGCAAAAGTCGTTGATACACCGTTGAACGACGAAAGACTCTCAGTCAACATACAAGTAGGAGGCCCAGCGACGATCATCGAGATTAATCTGTGCCACACAAAGAGCATGTGTCACTATATTCGAAGTCATCATGAGGCCATGAGAAAGGTAGCTAACCCCAGGCGATGCATAGGATATCTCGAGATTCCGCAGATGTACATGCATCGCTTTTATGTCCGGGAAAAGGACCTTCGCATCGAGCGCCATGTTAGCAAGATGCACTCGATATTTGATGCGATGCGCTGTGACGTTGAAAACGCATTGGACATGAACGACCAGATCAGAATTGCACACAGGATTTCGCGGGCAATTCTGCAGTACAACGATACGCCTTGGTTGAACAGCCGCTGGCACCTACGCGACATGAGATTCTTTGGACTGGAAGACGACTTGAATGAGGATACTCAGAAAACACTGCACGTGTCTTCAGAACTGTCACCACCAAATAACAATTCGACCACCAGATGTTCTATGGAAGATATCCAAGGAACTCGAAACACCGTGAGCGATGAGATCCGTTACGGCATCAACAACATGACACTGTTCTTCTTAGGAGTTGCCCTTCTCGAAATTGCCCACTGAAAGCCTATAGAAGATCAAATGACGACCAGAGACCTCAATGATGAGGTCTTCGCCGCACGTCGAATCGCTTCCCAGCCTACAAAACTGGGCCCCATGTACCAGAAGATTGCACGGAAGTGTCTGCAGGGCAATTTTGGAACCGAGCCAGACTTAGGTCGGAAGAATTTGCAGACGGCGGTGTACAACGATGTGATTTGTGAATTGGAAAGTATGCTACAGAAGTTAGAAGTTTGGATCAAAACGTTTCATCTCAGTTTGCAGCGCAAGCCACATTGAAGAACTCGCCATATGATAGACGATCAGTGCAAAGTTTCGTGATATTCAGGCTCGTGACATTCATCACAATGTGCTCAAAGGAAATCGTCAATATCTTGCGTCGCCATTACATTTTTAAGTCAAACCACCCCACAATATCGTTGAAATAGTCATGAATCCTCGCGAAGAATCCAATTGCCGCATCTCATTTGTGTGTACCTGATATCTCATTAATCTCGAGTACCGCGTTTCGCGCGGATCGGGCCGCAACAGGTCACGAATGATGCCTGAGGCTATTCCCGCAATTGAACTAAGAAAGATCGACATTCTGGGTACTCCCCATTTATGAAAGCAGATTCAGGTACATGGGTGATGAACATGCCTGTGCGCGGCCTCCACATCCCGTAGTCCCGACGAGCCTTGTGCAGCATAATCAATCCGGACGACGACCTGCTCTATCATGATAAGGGCGTTGATCATGGACTAAATCACGTCAATAGTTCTGCAAAAGAGCAATGCATTCACGCGACGAACCTATTGTCGCATCGCTGAGTCAGCGATTTGCTAGCAGCGCTAGCGACGTATTCGCAACATACCCTATGAACGTTGTGTGGACCTTTGGACCGCTTCCACGAAGCATGGAAACAATTTTGAACTTGTCATGTTGCTTGACAGTAAAGCATCGATAGTGCAGGACACTGTGCCAGAAGAAGGTGAGAGAAGCAACTAACACGACTCGTACCGGCCTGTAGGTCCTAGAGAGCCTAGTGCATAGATTGCAGTTTGTTTGTCGCGCACCTAGGTGGCCAGATCTAGAGATCAGTACAAAAGACGCTTGTTTGACAAGATCAAACAAGTGTCAGAGACACACCATAGACGTCCATCGATGACAACAGATAACCCTGAACCGATGCAACGGAAGAGCTTCCAAAACCCTAAAATTCGTCTGTACTGTCTTTCTGGCGACGAAAGTAGCAAAGGAGGTTGAAATCATCACTTCCCCGCCATGATGACCAGCCTCTCACATCTCATCAAAGCTGCTTGAGACTCTCATGCTATGGTCCATGGGTTATATGCAGTGGTCTTCATAAGCTGAGAGCCCTTGTTGTTTCTCCTAGAGCCATTTGAATGTTCGATAATTCTACAAGTACATGGTTGATACTTGAGGTTATGTGGGGTGTTCCGAGTCACGCATGAATCGAAGAGTGTGTATTCGGGCCGGATCTGAGGCTTCTATTGGATAGATTGTATCACTACCGGGGGTCCAACCGGCCAAAGATACCGGTTTGATCACCGGTAGCGATGTCGGGTGTATCAAACTTCAACAGCTCAGTATACTTCGGGGTTGTTTATTAGTTTCCAGACCCCTATTGCTTACCGTGTCTCATGAGCAACACCATTGGATCTACGAGACGAGCAGCAACAGTACGAATGAACAGATACAGGGGTGAGATAAGTCCGACCTGAAGACAAATAAATGTAGGGCCGAGGTTTGGGCGACAGAATTAAGATACCGGTAGTTGAGTGGTGTTTGTTGAGCCACGAACGACAGCCAGGATTTATGCAGGGGCCAAGCAATGTTTATTGCGGTAGCGCATCGGAAATCGGGAACAGGCAGCCGCGTGGCTATATGTACTGCATACATAGCCGCACATCTAGCCACTTGATAGCAGCAACATACCCCTCGTCACCCTCGGCTCACTCATCATCGCCATGCCGCTTTCTATTCTGTTATTCTTCAAACGCCGGTCGGACTTCTCGCCGGATCAATTCAGGACGCACATGGAGCAAACATATCTACCCTTATTTAAATCAATAATGGGCGAAGACCATTACCCGCCAACCGTCACACTGCGATACGTTGAGAGAGTCGAGTCTGGTGCCGGCGATCGCTTTGGCGCAACCATGTCATTGAAGTCACGAAACCCCCCGGAAGCGCCTGTGATGCTTGTTGGCGCGCCACATGAATTGAACTGGGATTGTATGTGCGAGATGATCTACCGCGATGAGCTGCAGTTACAACAGAGTTACGCACTCATGAACAGTCCAGCAGGTCAGGTAGTGAAAGAGGAGGAAGAGCGCTTTACCGATGTCGAACACATGCGCATAGTGCTCATGGAGAAGATGGCGTACAATGTTTCTGCCTGAACATGGAGAGGCCGGACTCCAGACCTTACCGTCGCATTCTTCAAAAGGCCAGAGTTCTTTGTACAAAGGACTTCAATGGATATTCTTGTAGAATGCGCAAGGACTGAATTGATCATCCAGCGCTCGTTCCAGCCTCAACAACCAAACCTAAACGTCGCCCACCGCCTTGGCATGTCTGGGAGGAGACTAACGTTGACGTCATGTCCATCTCATCACCTTATTCCCACGATAACTCGAAGGGAGCATCTCAAGCCAAACAGACAAACAAGACTTATCATGTATTTGAAAGCCGCCGTTTCACAGTCTGGAGACCATGGTCTTTTACGTTGTCTAGCAGTGCTACCGGATAGCCTCGCGTATTGCGACTAGCCTCTATTAAATATTGCGCTACTTACGCCAACACGCGTGCCTCGGTCCTACTGCTGCTGTCATAGTCAATATCACAGCGTCAGCAACCTGTTGTGTCTTCGAAATGAAGAATCACCGATCAGATGGCGCTGCTTGGCTTGTTGAAGCCGATGGATACCTTGCAAGTAAATCGTATATGAGTATCATCAATTGCACACTATTGTCAGTTACACACGACTGGACGGCTTTGCAGTGATGGTTCGACAGTAAGTGAAGCGAGTTGTGCGTGCCCACGAACCTCTTGCTGAAGGTTTCTTTGAGAATAACTTTTCTCACTGCCCAGTAATGCGCTTTGCATCTTGATGATTCTGACGATGCCTTATCGTAGCGTGATTCGCATTTATGAAGCACGGAAAATCGAAGTACCCAACAGCATAGAGCAAAGTCCAACACTTGTAGTCGAGAGGTTAACAAGGAATATGATGGAGAGTTGTATCATAGGCTCTGGAATTTATCATAAGAGCGAGGTACGAAAAGATGCGTTGGATAGTCAGGCACATGTAAGCTTCCTGCAAGGCGAAAGTGTGTGGTCAGAGTTGACAGCGTTGGCACCCTCGAATTGTCTTTTTCAAAGAACACGACGGATGCCCCACACCTTCTTCGAACAGGCATGAACGGTAATTGATCAGCCGCGAAGCCTTGCAGAGCACCTAAACTTATCGCAATACCGACTCGCATTTGCGCACTTGGTAGTAGACACGTTCCTATTTCGAAAGTGACCGAGGCTCAAGCGTGGAAGGGTAATGGACTCGGAAGCTGTTACAATGCTGGCTTTGAACAACCGCAGATGATGCAAAGTTCCCTGGAATATCAGGCAAGAGCCAACAAACAGAGGAGACAACGATTTTTGCGCCATGTGCAACTTTGAAAAACTGCATGACAGTCATTGCTATTCGCTATCATCGACAATGAAAAGCTACTTTGCAGCACCTTTCTGAAGGTGACTGCCATGAGGACCGATTATACTGACTATTGTCTGATATATTCAATCTTGCGAGCCAGCCAGCAGCCTACGACAACTTTGCTGCTCTTGCCATCGTTCTCATCCTTGAATACTACGGTCCAATCACCCGGCGGCGTCGCGTCAAGGCCACGAGGGTTGCCCAATGCCCAGATCTTGTTATTGCCAATTTGACGCATGGTCCAGATAGGACCCCGTCCGAGAAACCCATCGAAAGCACCATACAAAACGCCACCGGTCCCGCTAACCGTGAACACGCTATCGCACTCTTCGTTGCGATACACGCCCACCACATCTTCACTGGACAACTGGCCAACGTCTTTCTTGTCGACGACCTCGAGACGAGAAGCGCGTATCTTCCTATTATCGTCAATTCTATCGATATGAAGGACGTCACCTTCAAGAGTCATTTTCATGCCATCGGTTTCCGCTCCAGTTTCCGAGGTCAGGCGGACAGTCTCTCCTGCTGTACCGGGTCCGTAGCTGACTGAGATGGTTCCAGGCTTTGCTCTGTCACCTTCTTCCACTCCAACATAGAGGTGCGTGTCTTCGTCGAAAAAGTCCCCTTTCCAGGTACTGGGCAAGCTGGTGACTGTCGGCTTGGGTTCTTCGATATTCAAGAGTTTCTTCACAACATACTCGGCAGGCGCGCCGGGGGAAGTCTCAAAATTGTGCATGACAACCACAGACAGTCGCTCCGAAGGAAGTTGCATTCTCATATGACGGAAGCCGCGAAGTGCACCGCCATGCCCAACGGCCAGTTTCCCGGCAACTTTTACTCTCTTGAGCCCGTATCCATAGCTAGCCGGCGTGTCATCTCGGTACTTCTGCTCCTTGGACGTTTGAGCGTACAGACTTTTCTCGTCCTTGAGACCACGGTCCAGATAGATCTCGTAAGCGATCATGTCTTCGAGTGAACATGCAATTCCAGCATCGCCACCCCATTCGATTCTGTTGGTCGCTGCGAAGTAACCTGTCTTTTCGTTTCCTTCGTAGCCCACGATGGGTAATGGCAGCCCAATTGTATTAGCGCTGAGACTGGCTGTCTTCATGCCTGCAGGAACGAAGAGTCTCTGTACCAGCAACTGAGCAAGCGAGAGTCCTGATACATTTTCCAGAATCCGGCCAAGCACATGAAAGTTCACGTTAGAATAAGAGTATTCGGTCCCTGGGGCAAAGTGATAACTCTTGATGAGGTCAAGTGCTTGAGGAGCATCGTGCGACAAAGAGAACTTGCCATCAGGACGAGCGCCCCAGAGTGTAGTCCTTTGTGTAACGAGATTAGCGACCACTCGTATCTGCGAAAATCTTCAGATGACTTACATCGCCCAGTAGTCGCGTATGCCTGACTGCATATTGTACAGATCAGGCACCGTGACACCATCTAACCCACCGCACTTAAGGTTAGGCAGCAGCTTCTGAAGCTCATCTTCGAATTGTTGCGCAGCGTCAATGTTGCGCTCGGCCATCTCAGGCGTGGGGTCATGCAACAGCGACTGCATGACCAAACACACCATTTGCTTTGAGATTGAACAAATGGGGAACTGTGTCTTGGTCGTCATCGGTATACGGGAATCGAGGTCGGCATAGCCCCAAGCGCATTGCCCTAGGAGTGCGCCATCTTTGACGACGGCGATGACACCACCGGGGCCACGGCTTAGGTGTGGCACGGTGGCGAGTATCTCGTCAATGCTTGGTTCTTGCGCACCCATTTTCTTTTGTGGTTTATGTATGCAGTAGGGTGTATGTGCGGGGTGTTGTGAACCACATGTTCCTATCTGTGCCAAGATTGCTCGTATTGGGCGCTAGGTACCCCACTAAGTGGAGAGTGGCTTAGCTAAATTGTCATTTGAGTCTGGGGAGTCGATGGTTCCTTGATTCCAATTTCATACCGCGTACATAACGTCCTTTCATTTCCATCTGAACTTACCGGAAACACAATCTGGCTATGTTCGCGACCATAACACCATCTTTACCTGAATTTTATGGGGTTGACCAGTATTTTTAGAAAGACGGAGACGATCTGCACCCAATGTTTTTTGCTCTCATGGACCCAGTCAAGTAGACCAACAAGAGCCGTACTCTGACCTAGCCCGCCGGCACTCTGGAGTTTGAGTTGGCCGATCAATTCGAAGAGCAGGGTAAGGTGAACGCATGGGGGGCTTTGCACAACTAGGCTCTGCAGAACCTCGGAAGAGAACGAGCTCGGCTCACGTGATGTTGTTCGAAGAACTATCGTAAGGCAACGCAACCCCACTCTTGCCAGAGCGCTCTTATCAGTGTTCTGTTCCATTTTTTATGTGCTACCAGGCCGTTAGATCCGCTTCCTGTCGCTGCCTCAATAGCATCTTTTCAGTACACACTCGAAATGAAAGACATTCTTCGCTCAACACAGCGCGCACCATTGTCGTGCACATCTTGTGTGTCTAGGAAAGTTAGATGCAGCAGAACAATACCATGCCGGGCCTGTTTGGACTGGGGAACTGCCGCAGATTGTAAACGCGAAGTAGTACGTGTGCGAGGTCGTATACGCACTGCTGGTTTCTCTGGTTCCAGTCCCTCCGTCGCAGAGCTTCTTCTCGAAAATGCACGTTTGTCAGAGATGATCATGCCTTCGCAGATTGGAGAGATATTCATTGCACCATCTCCTGATCTCACAAAGTATTATGAGAAGCGACTTTATGCTGTTATGGGCCATGTCTACGAGCCTCGTACTGTGGCATCTCCATCCGATATTGCAACACCCACACAGCATTGTAGCTAGAAGTTTGTAGATTTCGCGGATACATGGATCTCCTGGGTCCATTTTGGTTGTTTCTTTCCGCAGTTCCGAATTGAGCACGAACGATTTTGGTTGGCGGGTGGACTGTCATCCACATCTGATCCTTTGTGGATGTCACTCTGCTTTGCTGTTCTCGCCTCTGCGTTGGTGTCCATGAGTAACGAGGAATTCTCGCTGAGCGAAGCACCCATGACAGCTCGCAAAGAATTGATTTGGAATTGGTACTGTTCTGCACTGTTCTATCTGGACCAAGGAGACTTCCTGCAAAGGTCGCACATTCGTGTGGTGCAAGCGATCATCGTCCTTGGAAATGTTGCCTCGACCATTGGCGAAACAGAACGACATGCAAACTTATGGGCTGTAGCAGTTCAAGTTGCGCAGCAGCTCAATCTTGGACGTGACGAGAAGAATATCGGCGAGAGCATGCTCCAACAGGAGACGCGCAGAAGGCTCTGGTGGACGCTTGTGATTTGCGAATGGCTTCCCATTCCTCTTCGTACGCCATGCATCAATGACATCGATTTCGATTGTCGGCTCCCGGCTAACATCAGCGATGCTCAACTCGCTAACAGTCTCATCGGCACCAATAGAACACGTGATGAAGGGCCACGCCCGGTTCAGTACCATGTCATCATGGCAGAGATTGCCACAATTTACTACCGGCTGCATGCTAGACTTCGCCTCCGCAAATGGTCCCCAGCAGCGGTTGCGGAATTCGTCGTTCAGGCTGACGATCAGCTGGCCAACATTATCGAGTGCCTTCCAAGTCATCTCCAGGAAATTGACGTTAATGTCGCCGAGAGATGCGAAGAAATCGAACAGCAGCTGCCATGGATAGACATACAACGGAAAAGTCTGGTCATAGCTCTGCTGTATTACCGCTTGGCTATCAACCGCATACTCCAGAATCACTGGTTTGAGGGTTCGACCAACTTCGCTCGTTCCCGCTCTATTTGTCTCGCCTCTGCCGTTGGCTTGATCCGTTCGGCGACTTCTGGCAACGGCCAATTCAGTCGTCTGCGTTCGTGGTAAGTATCGAAAGTCCAAAGTCACCCCTCGCTGACTATCAACAGGGACTTTGCTATGATAATTTTCTCCGTCACGATCACACTCACATTAGAGATTCGTCGTAACAACCCCGCTGACTCACAGTTTTCGTGGGCGATATCAGAAAGCATAAAAATGCTCAAGCTCGTTCAGTCGGAGAACAAGTTGGCAAAAGAGGCACGTTGTATACTGAACGAATTGAAGCTGCGATAGGTTTTTGGTCCGGTCTAATACGGCGTTACTCCAGCCAGCTTGAGCACCAGATCGCTCTCCTCCGGTTCAAATGTCGGCCTTTCTCTGACATACGCATCTGGCTGTCCAAGACGAATGTGCTTGTCTTCCTGTCGAAATATGTTTGCGTGTCTACCGCTTGTCAGTCTGATCACGTACGGGTTTATAGAGACGTATTACGGCCAGTGTGTCGTTCCCACTCGTTCCTTAAAGTATAATGCTTTTTCTGCGAGATCTTTCTTCGAAGCGAAGCTGGCAGGAGTGTAGTAAATATACATCACGGCCTTGAGTTTGCCCGAGCTCGGAACTCTGTTGTAATGAATCTACCGGCTATCCCACAGGATCAAGTCTGCACACGACGGGTGGTCAGTAGAGTTCGATAGCGGTGCCAAGAAGATTTCATACCTCCAGGATCAGCGCAGACCTTTAACTCCTCGCATCCACGTTTCTTGAACCACGTCATTTCATCCTCATCGAAGCCATGCCAATCCATCGACCTCCATGTACCCGCACCTTTTGTTTCTGGATGCAATTTGAAGAACGACTCATTCTCGTTATGTGAGCCTTTCAGCACGACTAGTCCTCCGTCGTCTCGGCCGTTCGGGGCAAGATTAAGAATACCCTGGACGCACTGCATTCTTTTGCGCTTCGAGTTCTGGTCGACGTGTGGCCACGGTGTTGTGTGCTGCAGGTCCTTTGTCGGCAAAGTCAAATTTATGCCGTCAAATGAGACGAGTAGTTCGTTAGTAACCCATAAATTTGCAAACGCATCGATAACAGCAGATTCACTTATCTAGTCAGTGGCTTTTTTGCCTTGAGATTCAGATGCCCTCTCCTAACTTACGTTCTGGCATCCCAGATGACCTTCTCGTGCTGGACCTTGTAGCCATGGTACATACCCCCCCTTTGTCTCGATTAACATGTAAATTCAACCAAAGAATCTGATCCTGCACCTACTTCATGTGTTCGGGTAGATGCTCTTTGCCCCAGGTCTCTGCATCATCGGCCTTGAAACCATATGGAAAAGTCTCTAGCCATTGGAACATACGCTCCCGGTAGTGTTGTGCTTTCTGAGATGACAGCACTCCCTTGACCACAACAAATCCATCTCGAAAAAGGCTTTCACGCCAATCGCCAGTTGTAGCGCTTGTGTCGATTTTTGGCTCATCTTCGTAGTGAGGCATTATGAAGTTAGTCAGGGAAGCAAACAAGACTGTAGCTTTTTTTGAGACTGGGACGTAACGCCAGCTCATCTGCTTTAATTTGAAGCTCCCAAGCTTCCTGTTGATCCCTATGATTGCGCATACAATAAGACAGCATAGCGGAAAAAGACAACCGTGCGCCAGGGAATTTGATTGGCCAGAAAGAACACTACTCGGACGAGTCACGGGCGAGTTTTCCCTACCCCAGAATATATGCAGTGCGATAGGAGATCAAGTTCCGGCGTTGGAACAAAAGTTGCCGAAGGTGGCATTGATATTTGTGGGTATTGCAGGGCCTGGATGTTAAGATCCCTGATCTCGACCGATGATTTACCAGTTTGAACTAGAAGCCTTCACGAACCTGGAGATTTGAGATCAAATACGACCATGTTCGCATTTATACGTGGTACCACGCCAACAGGCGTTTTGTGTATGATTTTTGCCTCCACTGGCGCATTTCTGTTTGTAAGTCATGCCAGTTCACAGCGGGGCAAGAACTTTACTAAACAGTGACCAGGGTTTCGACAATGGATGATGGGGAACCATCCTCGGATCACAGAAATTTCTGTTTGAGTATGGCTCGTGTGCCAAAATTCAAGGAACTCAAACATGCAAGCTTTCGACGTCACAGCTATCCGCTGGAAGTTCGGTGCAATCTGGTGGCATAAGTAAGATTAATGCTTCAGCTACATAAGGATACTCACATTTGTTATAGTGATTGGCTGCATGATAGCAATATGTCTCAATAACTATCTGGGTCGAAGACTATCGCTCGCTGCAACGGGTGTCGTCTCGATCATCGGAGTTTTGATCGAGTCCACCAGCTCCGTTGGCGGTAAAGGGCGATTTGGCCAGTTCATTGCGGGCAAAACTATCGCTTCCATAGCGATGGGCCTCGCAGTTAACATTGTCCCAGTCTACCTTTCAGAGACATCGACAGGTGCCGCTCGTGGCTTTGCTGTGAGCATGTACCAGAACGTCCAGATTTTGGGTGTCATACTAGCTTCTGGTGTCGTGTATGCTTCATCCAGAAGTAGTACATCTTCAGCTTACCTAATACCAATGTGTCTGCAATTGATCGCACCTATTATCATGATTGCTGTGTGGCCGGCTCTGCCAGAGTCCCCAAGGTGGTTAGTATGGAAAGGGTTCGTATGGCCTTCGGTACTGAAACAACGTATGCTCGCGTTCGCCTCACAGACGACACGAAGAAGTTAGATTAGCCGCCGCACGGCTGTTCGAATCTAGTGCAGGCAACTTCGGAGTCTCTGATTACATCGACGAGATCCAACATGCGATCGACACAGAGCGTAGCAACGCGGATTCGAACAGTTGAGTTGACTTGATGCATGGTTCCGACCTGCGTCGTCTTCTCATTGCTGTCGGAGTACAGTCGCTGCAGCAGGCGCAGGGCTCCTCTTACATGAACAGTTACATTGTGTCTTTTCTTACATCCACAGGTGTTAGCAATGTATTCCCTGTTATCATGGGTTTGTACGCGCTGTACTATGTCGCAATCCTTACAGGTCATTTTCTGCCTGATACCGCCGGTCGTCGTCCGATATTGATCTCAACAGCTTTCTTCTGCGGTATCACCTTGACCATAGTGTCCAGCCTTGTAGTGGGCTTTTCAAATCCGTCGGATGTTGTTAAGAAGGCCTCCATTGGACTCATGTTCCTTTGGCAAACTTCATTTGGCATTCAATCACCACTCATATGGATCACAACAGTCGAATCGGCGCCATCACAGAACCGCGAGAAGGTGCAGGCTATTGCATGCTTCTTTGGATTTGGTGTATCGCTGCTCATCACGTCTGTATCACCTTATATACAGGATCAAGGCTATGGAGACCTTGGAGGCAAGATTGTACGTATCGCTCGGAATTTACACGAGCGTAGAGCTAACAGCAACAGGGTTTCATATGGGGTACGTTTTCTTTCATCACGGCTGTATGGGTGTAATTCATCGTTCCTGAGATGAAAAGCTTCACTATCGAAGAGCTTGACTATCTGTATGGTCATAATGTACCGACCTTGGAATTCAAAGGTCATCGGTTCGAGGATCAGGTCATTGATGGTGAAGCTATCAGCGTTGTCGACAAGACAGTGGGTGCTGAAGCTGTAAAGAAAGACACGAAACATCAAAGCATTGAGCAAAGTTGATGAAACATTGGATCTGATAGCGAGCCTCGTTTATCTCGTAGCACTCGTTGCAATAAACACGTACCATTGCGAGCGCATGCAGGTAGACGAAAAAGAACTTCAAGACACCATCGCATTGGCTTTGGAGCTCAGTCTGATGTCTAAGCCTGTTGAAAATCAAGGGCGAGAAACATGACTTACACGTCTTGTCTGACCGGATACTACAATAGAAGATTGCCAGCTTGCTTAACAAGTATCTCAATCCTTTTTCGTAATCCAAGTTTGGTTGATTCTTGATCATGAGTGTCACGTGAAGTCAAGTTAGCTCAAAATAAGATAGAACACTTATATCAAATCGTGATTCATTCACTGGCCGCCATTCAAACCCCGGTACGGCCTCTGATATTATGCAATTCGGGCCCAGCCGGCATCTCGTGCGCAACTCCAGCACTCATTCCATGTGTGCCGTGAATACCAGCATACTTATCCGCACCCTCAGCCAGCTCGGCAGCTGGAACTCCTGAATCCATCTCCGCAGTAATCACATTTCCATCCTTCTCAGCACGAGGGTGTGGATTATCACCGATTTGATGAACATTTGGCGCGCTGTACGATGATTGACGGCGACGTCTGCGCAAGAGAAAGAAAACTAGGCCAACGATAATTAAGAGTCCAATAACCCCGCCTACAGCAGCACCGGCGATCGTCCCACTCGGGGTCTTGTTTGAGCTTGTTGCTGCAGTTGTTGTGTTGCCTAGCGTTGCTGTGCTCGACAACGAAGGTGCTACCTCAGCTGATGAGATTGTCTCACTTGATGAGATATTGTTGGATCTCGACGTGGATATCACAGCGCTGCAGCCAAGAGGGGGAACACTATCGGCAAAACCATCAATGGGATGTGCATAAGCATTGGCACCACTTGTACTAGCCGCCCACGGCTGTAAACGTGTCGAGCCATCCGTATCGTACGCCACCGCAGTTTGCGTCGCATCCACTGTAAAGGGACTGTAACATGTACCGCCGTAGGCTGGACGGCTATCTACGACTGGATCATTAGGTGGAGTGAGCTTGTAGCCACTGCAATTGTCAGCTGCAACTCGACGAACAAGATAGAATTCGGTGTGACTTACGATGGACAACATGCTATGTACTTATCCCGGACATACTCAACACAATAGTTCTGCGGACACACTAATGGGCTCATGACAGGGACTACACTCGATCCAAGAGTTCCCGAAGCTACCGACGTGTAGCTCCGGAGAAATTCACTCGGATAACAGTCCGAAAATGTTGTGTTGGCGAATGGAACCGGCTCATTAGCCCAGATAAGATAAACAGGCGGCGGTTGGATAGTCAATCTGTTCAAGGTGCACGATGCTGGCGGGGTGAACGTCGTTGATAAGGCTATTGTCGTTGTCGGTTGTTGGGGAAGAGAGGATGTTGACTCGCTTGCCACCGTTTCTGCGGCCTGTCGACCTTGAATTCTCCTATGCGCCATGATTTGGGAATATTGAAGAATCGGCTCGAAATTGAGGTTGACTGTTTGCTGACTTGCCCAATCAAATAGCAAGATGGAGGTATCCCACCGAGACAGCAGAGACAGCGAAATTGCCTGGAAATATTTGCAAACTAACAAGTGAGGCGACGGGCATTATTTATCCGAAGGTAAACCGCCTGGTATGGTCACGTTGTAGAGCGAAGGATCAATCTCTCTCCCCTGATCCTCATGTCAGCCTCATCAGGCACAATAGGCGTGATGTAATTCGTCCGCTCTCCCCAACCGATTAAGACTACATATTTTAGGAAACAAGCATGGGTCGGAGGGCCGAATCGTACACAAAAGATACGTTCTATGATTCGCTAGCTTTTCCAGGCTAAGCTCCATCCGTGCACATCCCCGCGCAAACGGGTATTGATTCCATATGCAGCCGCATACTCAAAGTTCGGATACAAGGCTTGAATATTACAACAACAGCGAGAAGTTCACTTTTCAAACTAACGAAGTACAACATCTGCAAAACGTCCGCTAAAGACGTGTAAAAAACGTCCGCTAAAGACGTGTAAAAAACGTCCGCTACCGTAGAGGCAGCCTTTGACAAACGACACCTTTTGACTAACCAGCATTCAGAAGTAGCGCTCATCGCTACTGAGGTGCCATGGTGATATTGTAGCCCTAATGGTCGACTTGGCCAATTTCAATAAACGAGCATGCTACTAATCTCAGCGTCTTCCCTCGTGAGATGATGACGCGAATCGAGCGCAATGGAGGTCAGCAGCCTCTGCTGGCAGACATTGTTGGTGACATCATTCGCGGCACAGCGACATTCGTACTGGAGACGCAGCCTTTCGCCTCAGCGATGCGCTCGACATCGTACGAACTGAGGCTAGAGCGTTAACAGAAAGCACGGCGCAAGTTGACTAGATCAAGCAAGGCCTTAGTCTACCGCAAAGATTGCACAATGGTCCGTAACAGAAATATGTACGATAGATTAGCAACACGGCAGGAGACGGTGGGGCGGCAGCTAAAAACGCCACAGAGATGGGTGAAGCGATGCTGGAGATTGCGCAAAAGATTAGGAACTGAAGACCGCAATAGCAGACGAACGGACCGATGAGCTCTGCTGCAGAAGCAGCTAGCCCGACATCCATCGGAATTCGCTCTTTTGAGGTAACTCGCGAGTAGGTGTAAAAGCCGGCAGTAAATGAATCATGGACGAGATACTGCTGTGTTTAAACGTCCAAATGGTCCGACTAATGAATACTATAAGTCGAACCCAAAGAAACTTCAGCAGCACCGGAGTTTACCTTGAAAGTGCCAGCCTCATTGAAAGGATGGTCTTTCTCCACTAAACCCTTCATTGCGCAACCTTTGCAAGACATAGAAAATCTTCAGAGTCTTTCCAAAAACCAGTTTGTTTGTATACAATGGTGTTTCACACTGATGATGACATCGACCATGTGGCCCAAAAACCGAAGATACAAATTGAGGACGCGAAGCTCGTCACAATATCGACCAACAATATCATTAACGGTGATAAAACGACATAGCGGATTCGGCTGAATATCCAAAGGGATCTAGATCTTTTCTGTCTTGATGTGTGGCTATGTTGGCAGCGCTTCAGTACTATAACCTCCTACTAAATGAGAGGTCTGCCTAGCAGGTGAACAAGGGCCATGTATTCATCTTCAGGAGGAGATTGTTGGTGGGTAAAGGTTCACATGCACGTTTTGGGAAGGTCAAGAAAACTAATTTTATTTGTGCAATATATGCAAGCGTCCTGGGAGGCAGACAAGATCTGTCGCAGGTGAAAGGTGATGTAGTCCAAGGATTATTTGCATCAGTGCAACTCCCACCACTCCAAATTTTCTGTTTGAAGTTCCAGGGCTTACTAAGTTGGCCGTCGACATGCTTGCCGCGAAAGTGCTTGTCGACACGATAGTGTGCAGGTTTACATTAGAATCAATATTGGAGAAGTGTTGATCGCCCCACCTGGTAGAGAATAACCAACAACAGTGCATCTACCCTGTGGAAGAACGCGAGGAAACTCGAAAGAGAGAAGATGATACGCCCACATGGCCTCTATACAACAGCCTTGAGGTTCTTAAGAGCAATTGTGGTGGCTGAAGCAATATCCTCGTATCGAATAAATGACGATCGTACCTTGTCTTGAAGTTGCGCCCACAAAGCAGGGTCATTAAGTAGGTAGCAGATTATGCAGGAAAGTCTCGTAGCAGCTGTTCACTGCTGGTAACACTCGGGCCACTTTTGTTACAACGACGAATAGTATTACAGGAGTCGTCGATACGTGTATAGAATAAGAAGACTGAGTAGCGACATGAAAGCCTAAAATAGAGCCGCCTTCTCACAATTGGATTATCCTGCTGAGGAAGTCTGCGCGGTCTCAATGGAGCGCCAAGCGACTGGAATTCAGCATGATAACAAGTAAAGTAAACAGATGTCAAGCATGAAGACATAAGTCTGCACAAGGTCCTTGATGTGCTTCTGATGCTCATAGTCACCCATCATTCCCCTCTCCATGAGTAGCGCACATATCTTTGGCACGACAACAGAAACTGCTGGGAGTCTGCGGAAGCAATCTGCGAGCGCACCTAAGCGCACGCTTTTTGTTACAACGGTACCTCAAAGGTGTTGTTTTCTCATTTCAACGTCACCAAAAACCCCTTTCCGAACGCAGAGCTGCCGATGACGTCAATGATGACTAGATTGAACCACATAACTATATGTGTACTGTGTGTACGGCGACCCGCTTCCTCGAGCTTTCCAACAAGCCTGTCCACAAAATTTGCAACAAGAGGCTCTTAGGACTCTAGCTGGTGGTCGAGAAAGCGCTGTTGAGATAATGGCGCATCTCGGCATGCTTGGGATCACGCTCACTCGCGATGGAGAGCGACTCTGCGGCAAAGCTACCTCCGTCGTAGAACTCCCCTTGAATAAAGAGCTTTATGGCCTTGTAGGTGACATAGATATCACGTCAAGAGGAAGGTATATTGAAGCTTAGCTCGTTGGGTGCGACGCGACCAACAGATCCTGCTATTGTTGAGCCAGGTTTGGGGGAGGTCAGTAAGATGTTCATCCATCGTATTTCCTATGCAATCAAGTTGCAGATAAGATTACCTACCCGTCACGAGCTTCTACGAGTACAAGATCTATGCCATCTAAGTCAGAACAGAGTTCTCGCAGGCTTGTGCAGAATTCGATATGAACGGTGAAGAACTTGCATTGCTGAACGATGCCGATATCGAGTCTGGGGATCTTCTCAAGAGATGAAACCACCAGGCTTAGAATCTGTACAGCAGCCCGATGGCTAACATCTGGGTTAAGTCAATACATCATGTCGCATTCAGAGGGATTAAGCTTGAAAAATCCACCTAAACAACATTTTGAGCTCCTTTCCGATATATGGTTGTCGTTCGTGGTTATCCAGACTTTTTCAAAAGGCGGGTCGATAAATACATAGGATTGTATGACATATAACCGTTTTCGGGTTTGTGTTGGCCCAACCGGATTGTCCAGAGAGGGAAAGGCCGAGGCCCCACTTCGAGCCCGTGCCTGGTAGATGCGCACCCGACGGTTCAATTACAACAATGTAGGTGGACCCTTCGTTGGGCTTCCGACAGCTGAGAGCGACAATTTTCTACCGGTCAGACCACTCATTGACGTCTGAGGGGTTTACTCTGATGTTCACCATCCCAATTGGGACTAGCCTATCACTAGGCAACACCCCATTCCCATCCTCCATTTCTACCGTGTACTACCTCGAGCGGCACCTCAAAGTTGCGTCCCAACCCTAACATGACGTCTGTAATCATACCGCCCGGGGGGAATATCCAAGTCACGGCGAGGGAGCGTGTATTTCCTCAAAAAACAACGCAACATGAACACGCAATCCCTTTGTCGCTGCTGGACGCGACTACCGCCGTCTTTGCTCTTACGAACGCTCTATGGCTCTTTGAGCCCCCTCACGAGAAGGATGTAGTGAGCTTTGCCGTACACCTCCGTCAAACACTCGGAACTGCGCTTGCTTCGTATCCTCAATGGGCCGGCCAGCTGAAGTCCATCGCCGTCGATGACGATGCATCAGTTCCCGCTGAAGCAAAAGAGTTTCCCGCACACGCCCGCCGTTTCGGCCGCGTGTATGCACATTTTGGAGCCTCCATAGATGTCGGCGTGGAGTTCATCTCAGCAACAAGCTCTGCAACCACGGACATGCTCTACGATAAAGAGCGAGTTAATATCCAGCCACTTTGGAATCGTAAAGACGACAATCTTAGTGGATTTATGCCTGCTGTTGAAATTGCGCATGCTCTAGAACCAAATGAGCCCGATATCACGACAGGAATGCGCAAGCCGATCATGGCTATTCAGTGTACCACATTGTCAGATGGTGGATTTGTCCTCGCTGCCAAAACGGCGCATCCCTTTGCGGATATCACGGGGCTCATCAGATTTGTAAAAGACTGGGCGAGGCTGAGCAGTGCTGTCATCAAGGGTCTGAACGCCTCATTCTTGAATCCCGTCTTTGAGCCGGCGCGTTTGGACAACCTTGCTGCAGGAGACATCAACGCCGATGAGCCGGACCCGGCCATTATCAGGCGAACAGAGAGTTTGCCCTTGCATAGGTATGATTGGTGGGCTGCACCTGGAAAACCTCCTGCGCCGTTCCTCGATGCGGTCGAACCTGTATTACCAGCAGGCAAACCTATGCCATGGGCTGAATGGAATGTGAAAGCGCCTGTCTCTAGCTATACTATTCATTTCAACAAAGCGCAGGTTGACATTCTCTCGAAAGAAGCTACGAAAGGTATTGACGGTGATAGCCCGAGAATCAGCAAGCATGATGCCATATTGGCACACATTTGGTCCTGCATTGTGCGCGCGCGTCAACTCGGGAAGGACGACAGTCAAGTCTATTGCGACCTTGTACTTGGTGTTCGATCCCCTTTTAAGCTGGGTGAAGACTTCCTGGGTTCCCCGATCATCATGATGAAAGTTGAGCTGCCTGGCTCCAAGGTTGGCTGCGAACAATCTGATACCACTACCAGAGCTATGTTTCCTGTTGCCCGAAAGATTCGGCAGTCAATCTCCATTATCAGCGACCCAGCAAATCTCGCGGATCACATTCATAGCGTTGCGTATGAGAAGTCTCCCCAGCGTATATGGCAGGCATTCCTTGGCCGGCGTCATATCCTGGTGACAACCTGGGCGCGCGCCGGCATCTACGATATCGATTTTGGGTTTGGGTCTTGCATACGATACGCGGACGGTATCATGCCAAACTTGGACGGCTGCGTTCTCATCAAAGAAGCGCCCCCGTCCTCTGGGGAATCCTTGTGCGGATCGCGACCTTATTGGACTGATAGCGGGGTGGACGTTTCTGTACATATTTGCACTGACGATATGGACCGGCTGCTCAGGGATCCTTTATTGGTACCGAATACTGCCGCGCCTTGATCCGACATCTCAAGATCTGTTGAATCCATCAGTAATGTACTATGATCTGCTGGTAAGTGTCTTTAGAAATATGATATTGTTTGTGCTTAGGTGACTCCAGCCCCGTGTTGTATGTACTAGGACCTTAACATAAAACTTCACTACGTAAGTACTCTGAAGCAATCCAAACTCTCTAAAACAAAAATGCTGACATCGTCGGGATTTAGGTACGCCTCAGCGCAAATTCAAAGGAGACTATATCAGTCATTTCAAATGCATAACCAATTCTATTGTTTCGAAATCATGTCACATATGTTACCGCCATCTGTTTACATTTTCACCAGCCTCATGAAGTGTTCCGGTCGTGATACCAACCCTGCTTTGAATATGGCAGGATGAAAATCAAGGACACTACTTCTATCTTCTATTGCATCCCGTGACACGGAGAGTATGTACTGCCTCATGCCTTTCTCGCCGCAGTCGTAGCCTCCTCGGCATCTCTCTTTACATCGTATGTGTAGAGCCACGATTGCAAATGAGGATCAGCAAATGGGTTAGGGAAATTGTCGGAGAGCTCTCCTTGGCGTATCCGCTTGTCGCGCGCCTTCTGCTCCGCTCCGTCTGCCAGTTGCAAGACAGCCCCCACCTCGCGAGCCTTGGCTCGCACACTCAACGTTCGCTTCTGGCGCCTATCGCAAAACTGCTTCAACCTAGGCTTGATGTCCTCGAATGTTGAGTCCCGAGGAAACAGGTGACCAAGGAAAGCGCCATCCTCAATTGACTGGGAGGCTCCTTGGGCACTGAGATTCTGATGATTAGTGCACAAAGCTCTATTCCCGGTCAAGCGAGGACTACGGTTTAGTGGGGACTTACATATATGGTGTCATAGAGTGGGCAGCGTCTCCAATCAAGATCATCGTTCCCGATTCATTGTCTGTCCATACCCGATTCTCCTCGGGAAGCTGCAGCAGCGTCCAGAAGCGCACATCGGTGGCCACGTCTAGCAACCTGAGCAACATGGGGTCCCATCCCGCCATGATGGTTTTGAGCTCATCGACCGACGCCTCGCGGGGTCCAAGCTGCACTCTGTCTTTCTCCGGGTCTGGGCAGGTGATGGCCACCGTCACCATGTCGTTGTAATCAAGGTTGTACATGACAGCGTGCGCATTGGGCCCCAGCCACGAGCACATGATGGGCAGTTTGAGCTCCTTGCTAAGGTCAGGGTTGTCGAGCACCATCTGGGGGTCTAAGTTAAGTCGGTACAAGAGCGTGCCGGTGGGAACTGGGGCATTGGGCTTGCCCAGTATCAGGCTACGCAAGACGCTACGTTCTCCATCGCCGGCCACAACCATGTCCGCCTGAAAAGACTCTCCGCCGGCGACGAAGACAGTAGTCTTGGTAGGGCCATGCTCGACGCGCTGCATGAGGCAACCAAAGCGAACGACGGCGCCGGCTTCGAGAGCTGTCTTGTACAGTACCTCAATAAGTTGGCACCTGTGAATCTGCAGGTGTGGAGAGCCGAACTTTTCTTGTGTATCGGGCGAAAACCTGTGCCTGTGGAGGACCGAGCCGTCACGATAGGCCCGGAGACAGACTTCCTGAGGAACGGTAGCATAGGCCTTTACGGCCTCGAGGATACCCCAATCTCGGAAGACCTTTGTCGCGTTGGGGCGCATCTGAATGCCCGCGCCGACCTAGACATAACTGCCGCATCAATACTAACTCTGGGCGTATATGCCAAGACATGGATAGATGTGGTAAAGCATACCGGGATGAGACCCTTGGCGGCCTCGACGATAGTAACACGATGGCCCGAGCGACCGAGGCCAATGGCGGCGCTCAAGCCGGCAATACCAGCTCCTACAATCAACACTTCTATGGTCAAAATATTGCTACAGACGTTGATGTGGGACGTATTTAGAGAGGTTGAGTAATTATCATTCGATGCTGTGAACAGAGGTCGAACAAACTCAGGTAGGGGAAAAGAAAGGTTGGTAAGTTGAGGCGAAGGAGTGAGGTGATGGAGGGGTGTGGGCCTCGATTTATACCGTATGAGTTCGTCCTCCTGAGAAAGCCTAGTGACTATTGCCCCGCTTATTTTTGGTGAAGGCTCCGCTTATCTTGGGTGAGGAGTACAATTGGTCGCCTGGTGCGGGCACTAACCACTAGGCATTACCAGTAGGACGGCATTCTACAGTATCAATGAATGAGTAGCTTCGTATCAATAAGAGAGTAGTCAAGTGATTTACCTGGTGCCAAGGCCATTCAGTAACACAAGGTGAATTATTTATCACGTGAAGATCTTCCGTATGTGAATGTTGGGAATTTCATTGAGAAGCGGTCGTTCAATGCCAACGATTTTCGACGGACTCTGAGACTGCGCTCCTTCGCCAATTGCAGTCTGAGGCACTGAGAAAGCCACATCAAAGCCTAAAAGTTAGCGTTACTTACGGCCAGGTCTTTTTCTAGAGCACTAATCGCAAACAAGCAGTATTCAAGATTGACACTTAATCATACGGAGACTGTGTCGATTATTTCGTGCTTAGGACACAATGGATGTTAATTATCGTGCTTCTCGTGTTGGTGCTTGTCGTGAGCTAGTCCGTATTACTGATCGCCTCCTTACGCCTGACCAAAGATGCAATGTCGGCCTAGATCCTAGATGGCTGGTACGACTACATATGAGCTCTCTATCCCGATCTCATTGTTTCAATCTTCTCTCCGTCCCTATTCTCCGTGATGATTTGACAGTCCTCTTCTTCTTCTATTCCTTTCTTACTTCTCGATATATTTACTTTGCCCGGATACACCTGCAAAAGATATTCATTCAATTATATTCAATCAACTAACGCTGTCTCTCGTGAACCGGTGTTTGCGACAAAAGTTAGGGTCCGAGAAGGACATGATCAAGATCAAGGGCAAATATTTCACATAGACTTGAACATATAGTAGCTGTTGGCGAAGGATTGATGGCGTCACCTCTATCGCCGTCTTTATTGTTTATTGTACCTTTTCTTTACAGGATTGTAACTCTAAAATACTGAGCACGAACAAGCATCTACAGAGTCGACGAGAATGCTCTTCCCATGCTTACTGATGGGACTACAGAGCGAGTGACGAACAGGCCTTAATGATATAAAAACCGGCATTGACTCATTCCAGCCATATACGCCGCGCAGTCGTTTTGTATCATATCCGTCATCCTGTGCAAGATCTTAGCCGGTTCTCTATTATGCATACTTTCAGCAACACGGACAAGCGAAAGCTTGTCTTCGTCTAGGTCACTATTATTATCGCCGACTATACTGTAAAAACTGAAGCTCTCAAGACTAGAACATCAACACTATTCATCAAAAAGTACTTCTAAGGATGCTGCTACCACAAAGAAAACGCGCAGCTCCGGTCTCCTACGCCCAATACAGGGATCACGCGCTACTACAACTTTACCCTGACGTGAGATATCAAGTACCCAGTCGTTGTCGAGACGCCCATTTGCGCCCGAGAAGAGATTCGTTCACCGCTTCTGCGCTGAAAGATTGGCTCAAGGTGTTATCACAGTCACGATTCTGCCTAGAACCACGAAGAGGTCTTTGAATCTCTGGTGGTTCATGGCTCAAAACTACCAAGTACCATACTGATCTGGGCGCCGTTTCCCTGGTACTTTTGCACCGGAATTCAGTGTGACGATGAGCGCAAGGCTAACGACAAATGCAGACCAATTACACGCACACCGCGTAACTCATCTACTTTCTGGTCGTGAACGTGATCCCGACCATATTTTGCCGATGGAGAACAACTAGATCAACAGCAAGATGCCCTTTGACTGCTTCTATTATCGCGATCTGGGCAGTTCCATGCAGTGCGCCGGCAATGCCGACTCATCTGGGTTCCATTTTGAGACTGGCAAGATGCACTGATTGCACCCTGTCAACATCGGCATAGGTAGTACCCAAAAACTCTCTATTAATAGCACAACCTTGTTCTGATTGCAACCGACTTGGTCTAGTAATAGCTAGGTCTAATATATACTAGATAGTTTAATACTAGCTAAAGTTAGTAGGACCCTAGAGGACGCTAATATTAACTAGAATAACACTACTAGTAGACGTACAAGTTAATAACTAGTGTGTAATAGTAGTAAGATAGTTAGACGCCTAGTTAAGAGTACTAGTTACAAGACTACTAGTAGAAGCCTAGAGATAGTTTATACTACTACCTAGCTAGCTACTAGGACCCTATACACTACAGTTAAAATTAGCTATAATAGCGTATAGACAAAGGAAGTTAAGATTTAAATAGAAGGTAAGTATAAAGGGAAGAAAAGAGAGAGGGAGGTCTAGAGCTACTTATGTAGGAGTACAAACATATACAGCCTATACTAAGCCTATCTTTACTTAAGGTAATTACAACTTATAAATAGCTACTATATATAAAGGTAGCTTTACTATAAATAAACTAGCTAATTAGAGGCTTAGTGTAAACCTAGACCTAGAACGTATAATAAGTTAACAACTCTAAGTTACGTCAGCTTGCAGCCTTTACGTACGAGCAAGCAAACCTTTATTAAGAGAGAGGAGTACTGTTATAGGCTAGGCCCTAGATACAAGACTATATATAGAGCAGACCCTACGTACGAGCACGTAGGCTACTAAGAGACTAGCTTCTAGCTTAGCACTAGGATATATCTTGTACAAGAAGAGGCGTTTCCTTTTCTTTTCTCTATCTTTCTACTTCTGTAGTTAGGACGAATGCAAACTCGTTAGCAGGCCTCTTTGACCCTTAAGAAGACTCTAGAACAACAACACATAAATACAACAATATTAAGCAGATAAGAGACCTCTGTATACTAATATATAGAGACTGTGTCTAGGCTAGTAATACGTAAGTGTAGATCTAAGGATACATAACAGTACAAATTATAATAAAAGACGCAACGCTAAGTAAACAATATAGCTAGACAATATTGCTCTCTGCCTAGATATCCTATTCAACTATGTATTATATAGGTTGCTGCAACTTTAAAGTATCTTATAGTAGAGTGCAATATCTAGTAGTAGATTGTATTAAATCTTCTAGGTAATATATAATAGTAATAAGCTTACTAAACTTGTCTGAGATACTCTCTAATTTGTTTTATACTATAAAATAGTTATTAATAGCTATTCTCTATAGAAATATATACTTCTACGCTATTGTTTAGTCTAATAAGGATTGTTATTAAAAAATTGTTCTAGCACAAACAACTAAAAAGAATTACTGTAAAGCTGGCAATAAGTAACAGCTAGAGTGCTTGTCTGCAGACGCTTAAGGGCTATAGCAGCACTGTCAGCTTTGTAGCCTTCTCGCACAACTCAAGCAAGCTAGCGTTGGCGTCGTTCAACAAGACGGTCAAGGCGTAGGATGCAAGCAGCGGGGCGTGTCTGCAGACGCTTGAGGGCCATAGCAGCACTGTCTGGTCTGTAGCCCCCTCGCACGACTCGAGCAAGCTGGCGTCGGCGTCATACGACAACACGGTCAAGGTGTGGGATGCAAGCAGCGGCGAGTGTTTGCAGACACTTAACATTGGGAGCGCTCTTTGCAGTCTATCGTTCGATTCCGCCGACTCCGTTCTTCCCTCTAAGATTGGTTCTATTGCCATACACTGTTCAGAAACCTCTAGCAAGATAGCTGTTGTAGAACCTGCACTTCCTCAGTATCTCAGCACAAGCCTCAGCCCTGATAGCATATGGATTAAGCATAACAACAAGAACTTCTTGTGGATACCTTCAGAGTGTCGACCGTCATGCTCTGCCCTGTGCGGGAACAGAGTTGGTATAGGCGTTGGGAGTGGCAGAGTGTGGACCTGCAGTGTTGACCCAGACACCCTTACCTGTATGCTTAGCAAAGCGTAGACATGGAAAAGTCGCTCCTTGCTTAAGATCGAGCTTCCGAAGTCTGCTGTTAAATCGCTATAAGGACGTACAGAGCACACAAGTTGCATAACAAAGTATAACCTGCAGCAATGTAAGAGAATGACCGTCGCTCTATGATTACGAATGAACCTTGCGCTCTAATTTCTGGCTGTTTTGGTGCTGTGTGCAGCATGGAGATCCAGAGAGGAGAGATAGGGGTATCTAATCAAGGGCGCGCGTGAGACACTGGCGAGAAAGCCGCCAGCCTGCGCCACAAAATACCTGGCGGCTGACATGAGATTGGTATAGCGCCAAATACAGTACGATATCTAACAACCATCGCTCGTACGTTAATGCAAGTCCAAAGGTAGCAAGCGAGGGTAGCGCGTTCCAAGCCACTGGGTCGTAATCTGCAGTCTTCGCCCCAGACCGGCGAAACTGCCGGACTGTGCACTTCCCTAGTTAAAAGAGCTTCTAGGGCTATAAGATGCAAACTGCCTTAACTTCACTTCCTACTAGGGCCTCTGGTTTTTACTCAGACCCCTTAGGTCGCGAACAAATAGGGGGTGTTAACTAAAGGTTAATAAACAGTAAGGCCAATTTAATAGCAATCTGCACTAAAGGCTAATGCATTAATAGAGAAGTGACTAAAGAGCATTATTGCGTCAAATACAGATGTACAAGATTGTAAACAAAAGATAGCGAAGGTCTAAAGCTTGATCCTATCCCGTTACGCCGTGCGTCCTGGCACGTAGGGATTAACATTAGCTTAACCAAAGCAGCGATTTCATAGGTCTACTTTACGTATTAATGCACATAACATCCAGCATGCTAACACGCAGAAAAGAGTTCAGAGCGGAGGATTTGGCGTATGCTTACATATGTCTTTTACCAACTAAATACAACCTCTCAGCTATCACAGCATTCACTGTCGAAATGGATAACCTTCTCACTTTATCGATCACTTAGATAATAAGAATTCCATTATCTTGAACGCTAGATATACTGTACTAAAGGAGTGACAAGACTCAAAGTTTCCGCCTCAACAATTCTGTCGCAGTCTTGCACTTCGTCAAGTGCTGAACAGTATACCCCGAACCTGCGCTATTTGCACCCCAAATTCTTCAAGTGAGACTCATTAATGTCCACACTCCTTAATTTCAACTGGGTCACCTCCATAGCTCCAAGAGCTGCCATCATCAATCCAAAATCCCTTTCCTCCACACTTGTGTTTGGCCTCTACCAATTTCTTGCGTTTGTCGGAACCCAAAGTCATACATCTGTTGTTCTTGTGCTGGTTGCAGATATAGAACTTGTATTTGTGGTCCTTGCTAAGTTCCAATTTGCCTTTGGCGTTGACGTCGACTGAGTGGTCGCGTCGATTTCCGCAATCCCTGATTATTGCTAGGTTCGCCATGTCATCGAACGCTCTGAGCACCGCATTGCCATCGGTTTTATGGGGGGTACAGTGGATATCGCCTGCAGCTCGAGGAAGGACGTCATCGTTGGTTGGAACAGCGTTGCCACTGGCCGGCACCAGACAAGCAGCTAGGGCGACGAGTTGAACTGTTGTGAAACGCATGTTGATGTAGCAGGTCGTAGAATATATGTATGGTTGTCTTTTGAGGCGATATTTATGGCACAAAGTACTTGCTGTAATAAGAGAGCTGTTTAGGGTTGATGTGTGTTGTATTCATTAATAGGTACTAGCAGTGTCTTTATATACTTCAATTTTGAACATCTGTCTCTAGCCTTGCTACAACGCTTACCGTATCTGCATTTTTTTTATTGATATTACGCAGCCAAGAGTTCAGGTTTTAAGGCGTCTAGTCTGTTCACCGAGTATTGATAGATAAGGCCACTATAATCTTATTGTTCTTTCTATTTTTCTGGCCTTACGAAAACACTCCCTGTATGTGCATGATTCTGTTAAGATTATGCAGCCAAGAGTTCAGGTTTTAAGGCGTCTAGTCTGTTCACCGAATATAGATAGGTATGGCTACTATAATCTTACTGTTCTTTTTATTTTTCTGGCCTTACGAAAACACTCCTTGTATGTGCATGATTCTATTAATGTTACGCAGCTAAGATATTAAGTTTTGAGGTGTGTAGTCTGTTTATCTAATCTTGATAGGTAAGGTTACTAGAATCTTACTACAAAGCAATAGTAGTGATAATCTAGTGTCTGAACTAGTAATAAATAATAAAGATTTGCGTTTGAAATGAAAATTTTTGCAGAACGTACCTGGGAGTACAAGACGCCGAGTGACCAAGTTGCGGAAGACCGAGTGGCCAAGTTGCGGAAGACCGAGTGACCGAATTGCGGAAGACCGAGTGACCAAGTTGCGGAAGGCCGAGTGACCAAGTTGCGGAAAACTGAATGACTAAGTTGCGGAGAACTAAGTAACGTGAGTGCAGAGAGAGTGGGCCGGCTAGGCGAGTGGGCCGCCACAACAACCTATTAGGCCTAATGTAAGTGCATGGCGAGTGGCGCAGCATAGCGAGTGGCGCGCCCTAACAAGTCTGTTACGATCCCCTTATACCAGCCAACCAGTTGCTGACACTCTCTGAATGCTGACGCACTTGGCGCAGTAATTACACGGGCTCTCCCGTACGGCACGGTTACGGCACAGTTCATTACGGGTCACGTGATGAGCTCACTCCTTGGCAGTCGAGCCAGGTGGATCACACGTGATGGCTCACGCGGCTCACGTCGAGCTCGTCGAGCCTGGCTCACGATCAACTCAGTGAGCCTGGAGGGTTTCCTGTATATCTCCTTAGTATATAGTCTACAGGAATGTGAGCTCTTACAATTTGTGTACAACCTAGTCAATCAAGTTTGTCTTTGGATCTCAACCAACCTTCGAGCTAGACAGTACCCTCTGTACTACTCATCGTTACCGTGCAAGCAAGTGTTTTACTCAGCACACTGTCACGGGGCGGGGTCGGATTCAGGTCGTACCGACGTCGGTACGGCACAGGCGGGAGAGGGGCAGCTAATCAGGGTATCGCGTTGATTCCGTGTAGCCAGTGTTGTTAAAAACCAAATCGTGCATTAAAATTTTGGTTGATTTGACTTGTTTTGAGCACATTTACCAATTAAAAAATGCTCCTGTAAATTTAATTGTTAAATTAATTAAATTGTTGTGTAACGTGCAACTTATGCAAGTGGCGCACCTAGGCGAGTAGTGCGCCCTAACAAGCTATTAGGCCTACTAACTTTTAAACCTTAATAAATTCACAACTAGACCTTAAGTTGCTTTTAAAAGAAGAGAGAAGTAGGCTTGCGCTTTAAGCACGCAAATGCCCTTAAGAACTAAACGTGTAATTAGGCTAGTAAATAGGGTAGTCTCTTCTTTTTTTTAAACCTTTAAAAACTTCTTCTAGGATAGAAATAGCTAATTATGATGTATTATTTAATAGAAGTGTCTAGACATCCGCTAGAAATCTACCTACTAACTACTTAATTTAGACTAGCTTTAACTAACTTGTAGAGGATACCAAATTTTACTTCTACTGTCCTAGGGTAGCCTTTTTAGGTACCCCCTTTTTAAGGGTCTTTTTAATATTAAATTTTTATAAAAAGATTTATAGAAATACTTTATAACTTAAAACCTATACAAGTAGGCTACTCTAATAAGCTATTAGGCCTACTAACCTTTACACCTTAATAGATTAACCACTAGACCTCGAAATGCTTTTAAAAGAAGAGAGAATTATGCTTGCACTCTAGTAGTAGGGTAGCACGTAATAGAGTTATAAAGTAATTAATACGTAACCTCGCTAATTACTTGTAATATACCCTATAACGTGAGTGTATAGCGAGTCGGCCAGCTAAGCGAGTCAGCCACCCTAACAAGCTATTAGGCCTACCAACCTTCAAACCTCAATAGATCAACAACCAGACCTCGAATTGCTTTCAAAAGAAGAGAGAATTAAGCTTGCACTCTAAGCAATAAAAAAACTACAAAAACTAAGCAAGCGACGCGCTGCTATCGTCTATAACGTGCCAAGATTAACTCTTTAAGACCAACGCGCTAGAACGCGATTAACACGCGATACCTACCCTAAATTATTAGCTTTGACTAAGGCAGAAGAGTAGACGCTTGTGCAGTATATAAAGAAGCTTAACGCGCAAGGGCATGCCCTAACACTTTGTTAGGTTAAAGATATAGCTAATTAACTGCGCGCTGTATGCAATATAGACCCTATTAGCCCCTAATAGGCTTTAAACTTTGTTAAATACGAGCCTAGACTCTAATTGCGTATAATTTATTAGAGGGATTGCTAGAGAGTCCTCTGCAGCAACCAAAGAGTTATTAGGCCCTAGTTTAACCTAGTACAGAATATTAAAGCCAAGTATAGCATCTAGGACAAAAATACCTACAACTTTAACAAGACAGGCTTCACTATAGGCATTAGAAACTGCGTTAAAGTAGTTAATGCATTAGAAAGACGCTCTGAGCCTATTAGGGTCTAGCAAGGAGATCGTGAGTAGGTAACTTTTATTGCTGCGATTAATACAATAGGCTGTGCAATTGCGCCCTACTTTATCTTTAAAGCAAAGACCTACAATAAGTCCTAGTACCTAGATTTAAAGCCCTAATAGCTTATTAGGGTTATTAACAACAGCTAGACTACTAATAATATTAGAGTAGCCTAGCTAAGGTACTTTGTTAAGTAGATTGAGGACTAAAGAGTAGGTAGCTATGTTCTACTAATAATTAACGGCTATAAGAGCTACAAGTCGCTTGCCTTCTAGGATCTCTGCAAGGAGAACAAGATAATTACCTTATGCATGCCTGCGTACTTATCTTATATCCTGTAGCTACTTAATGTAGGTTGTTTTGCTCCCTTAGAGCAGGTATATAGTAAGGAGATTAGAGTCTTAGTACTAGACTATATTAGCTAGATTAATAAAAAAGCCTTTATTGCAACCTTTATAAAGGTATTTAAGAAGGCATTTTTAAAGGCAAATATTCTCTTAAGCTTTAGAGCAACTAGCTTAGTGCCTAGTAACCTATTAGTAGTGCTATTAAAGCTTAACGTAAAGCCTTACACGCTATTACTGCCTCTCTTAGTAGAGCTCTAATAGAACCCTAAGACACCTACTAATGCTAATAAGATAGAGGCTTAATTAACGCTGCTTCGCGATTGTATTTAAAGGCACTAAGGATTGTTACTAACTCTAATAGTAGAGATTATTAATTAGCTGCAGAGAGGCACTGCAATGCTGCTGCATAGGCAGACGTTATTAGCAGCCTAAGTGCTGCAGCTTAAAGCGTTAAACAAGGCTGCTTCTAAGCGCAAATCGCAGAAAAGAAAGCAAATCTAGAAGAGTAGAGACCTGTTAAAGGAAGAGGCAGAGGACTTAATCGCCTAATACAACGTTAGGGCGCAGGTTAAGGGGGAGACGCGTAAGGGTAGAGTTTAAACAGGTGTAAGTAAGAGGGGTAAAAGACACTATAAGTGCTGTAGAGAGACTAGGCATAATTTATATATATATAGAAAAGATAGAGTAAATATTAGTAATTAATAATATCTACTACAGGTTATAATACAATATTATAGTGTTAAGTAATTGCAAGTAGTAGGCCTAATAACTTGTTAGGGTAGCTGACTTACTTAGCTAGCTAATTACTATATGCTTATGTTAGCTAAGATATAATAAAGCTAATTAGTTAAGATAAAGATATTATAAGGCTTTATATATTAAGTAATATAATTACTACTACTTATTAAGGGTTAAAGAGGCCTACTAACAAGTATACATTCGTCCTAACTACAGAAGCAGAAAGATAGAGAAAAGAAAGGATACACTTCTTCTTGTATAAGATATACCCTAGTGCTAAGCTAGAAGCTAGTCTCTTAGTAGCTTATATGCTTATACGTAGGGTCTACTCTATATATAGTCTTGTATCTAGGGCCTAGCCTATAACAGTACTCCCCTCTTTTACTAAAGGTTTTGCTTGCTCGTACGTGAAGGCTGTAAGCTAATGTAACTTAGGGTTGTTAACTTATTGTATGTTCTAGGTCTAGATTTACGCTAAGCCTCTAATTAGCTAGTTTGTTTATAGTAAAGCTACCTTTACGTATAGCAGCTGTTTATAAGTTGTAATTACCTTAAGTAAAGGTAGGCCTAGTATAGGCTACATGTATTTGCTCTCCTGTATAAGTAGCTCTAGACCTGCCTCTTTCTCTTCTTCCCTCTACACTTTCCTTCTCTTTAACTCTTAACTTCCTTTGTCTGTACGTTATTATAGCTAATATTAAATGTAGTGTGTAGGGTCCTAGTAGCTAGCAGGGTAGTAGTATAAATTATCTCTAGGCTTCTACTAGTAGTCTTGCAACTAGCACTCTTACCTAGGCGTCTAACTATCTTACTACTATTACACCCTAGTTGTTAACTCGTATATCTTCTAGTAGTGTTATTCTAGTTAATATCAGCGTCACCTAGGGTCCTGCTAACTTTAGCTAGCACTATACTATCTAGTATATCTTAGACCTAGCTGTTGCTAATAAGCTTTACTATATCTTTATATTTGCTCCTATACAATCTTTATCCTTACGTCTTATCTCTTGCTAACTTATCGTATAGGCAGACGTTTAGTGTGTTACTAACTTCTTCTTGCGTCCTTGTTATTAGTCCCTATATAACGCAGTCTTTAGCACTAGCGTCTGCAACTATTCTCTAGTTATTGCTTGTGTAACTCTCTATGCTTATTAGCTACTTACCTAGCGTCTGTCTTATCTTAAGGCCTTCGTTATTTACTCCTATAGCGCTGTTAACTTTACTAGCTGTACTAACAATTATGCTAGTACTATCTAAGGAGAGAAACTATTTACTACCTTCTTTAGCTGCGTGTCTATTGCTAGGGAGTAGAACAGGGCTTGCTCTAACTGTGTCTAGAGTAATGCTAGTGCTTATTACACCTTCCCTTGTTTTTATATAGCTACTCTTTCTAGGTCTACTTATAGTGCTAATAAGGGTTCTAGTCTGTCTAGATGCTCTGTTATTTGTGTCCCTAACAAGTCTAAGGAGCATATTATTAATCTTAGTAAGTAGAGTTAGGATACTCCTTCTATACTATTACTGTTTACAGCACTAGTAAGGTTCTTCCTCTAGTTTCTAGTAAGCCTTCCTGTTAGTAGCTGTATGCTTATTATACGAGCTATCTATCTTTTATAGGCTTTAGTCTTAATAATATTTACTTCTAGCTCCTAAGTTAGAGCTTTATAGCCTACCTATTTAACCTAATACTGTAGCTATCTATTCTATACGCGTTTGCTAGTGATCTCCTCTACTAGGTACTCTAGGTGTTCTTTCTAGTCTTTATCTTGTATAACGACTGCGCCTAGTTGTTTCTCTCTTACTACTTATAAGGGTAGCAGGTTATTTACAGCAGGTCTTATAAGGTCTATATAGTAGGACTTTGTCTACTATAGGACATTAAGTTCTACCTAGTAGGGGTCCTATACGTAGGAGACTTAGAACTTCTAGTTCTTCTAGTCTAGTTTCTTGCTTGTCCTGTTTGTTTAGATGTTCTTTAGGTTTAACTAGACCTAGTCTCTAACTTTGTACTTAGGTACTAGTAGTCTCGTACGATTTGCTTAAGCTTCTTATTGTTGTTAGGAGTAAGTTATAGCTAAAACTGCCTAGTCTACTGCTTACTATAGTGTCTATATAATTACTTAAGCGCAATCCTTTAGGTTCGTAGTACAGTCTATTGTATCTCCTTTAGATAGGTTGTAAGGCAAGTTAGGCAGGAATAGTGTGTTTTTAAAGCTATACTGTAGGAAGAATAGTGATACTCCTGTAGTAGAGTTTGTACGAGTTTTAAGTATAAGCTCTAATATTAGCGTAAGTATAGCCTAGTTGTCTTATACTTAGTTTACGTACGTATAAGTAACTACTTTAATATTGCTATTAGCTCTCTCTATAAGTCTATTAGTCTAGAGGTAGAATGCTGTAGAGAGGTTTTGTTATATGCCTAAGAGTTTACATACTCCTCCCTAGAGGTTACTAACAAACTAAGTACCTCTGTCTAAAGTAATTAATCTTAGGAGCCTATACAGTTAGTATACTTCTTATACAAATACCTAGGCAACGTTGTCTGCTTTAATCTTTTCTAATAGTACTAGGATTGTACCTTTACTAAGTTAGTCCTTTATTACTATAAGGTTTACGCAACCTGTAGAGGGTAGGAGGCCTGTAATAAAGTCTATAGTTAGGTCCTACTATATACGGCTAGGTACTAGTAGGGGTTGCAAGTACCTATGTTTACTGTCTCTCTAAGGTATGCTCTGTTAGCAAATATTGTAATTCTGTACAAAACAGCGATTGTCTTTGCTTATTCCTAGCTAGTACTATATTCTTGCAATTGTATAGTATGTTTCTTCTCTTCTAGAGTGTCTAGTCTAAACAGCTAAGTGTGCTTGTTATATAATCCTAGTGCAGATAGGTTTACTATTAGGCACCTATGTATAGTTTCTCTACTACAGCTTGTTGTAATTTGTTATTATACAATCTCTAAGCGATACAGCTAGTTTCTTAGTAATAGAGTTAAGGGACCTAGCGCTACTCTATACAGCATGTTATACAGCTTAGTAAGTCTTATCTTGTTCTATAGCTTAGTCCTAGTAGCAGGCTATTAAGTTGTCTAGGTAAGGTAGTTATAGTAGGTTGTCTAGCAGTATAGAGCCTTTTAGAGTAAGGGTTAGTACTTAGATTAGTGCAGCATACGTTAAGTCTTATTAGTAGAATAGCACTAGTATAACAAACTCTCTACTAGTTAGTCTTTCGTTATTCTCTCCCTTTAGCATATCCTAGTCTCTCCTTAATAGGGCGTCTGCTCGTACGTTGTCTTTACTAGGTTAGTATTGTATCTTTATATTGTTAAACTATAACATAATTTAGGCCTATTGTATATGTCTCTTAGTACGCTTCTATTTCTTAGTAAAGTACTTAAGGTTCTTATAATTAGTAACAACTTTAAATTCCTGTACGCTTTATAGTTCTAAGTCCTATTCCTGTAAGCAGAATATTACTGCAAGGAGTTTTTTATTATAGATAGGGTAGTTTGCTTTAGCAGGTATAAATTTCTAAGAGAGGTATGCAACTGTATAAAGGTTACTAGATAGGTCTTCTTAAGATAGTGTAGCCCCTATAGCAAAGCTAGAGGAATTACACTCTACTACAGCTCCCTACTCTAGGTTTAGGGAAGTAAGGACTTTATCTAATAAGAAAGCTTCTTTTAGTGTCTAGAAGGCTTAATCTTGTTCTTCTTCCTACTAGAAGGGAATATCCTTTTTAGTAAGTTATATAAGCAGTTCTAACAGTGTAGCAAAGTCCTTAATAAACTTCTAGTAGAAGTTTATAAATCTAAGAAATCCTTATACGCCTTTAACTGTAGTAGGCGCTTGCTAATCCTAGATAGCTTATACCTTTTTAGGATCTATTAATGTACCTTTCCTAGCTTCTAGGATAAATCCTAGATACTTCGTACGTTACACGTTAAACTTGCACTTGCTAAGCTCTAAGTTTAACCTAGCTTCTTGTAGGCGTTTAATTACTTGTTGTACGTGTTCATAGTGTTTTTGTAAGGAACTTTTAGTAAAGATTAACACGTTGTCTAAGTATACTAAGGCAAAGTTGTCTAGGAACTCTCTTAACGCCTAGTTAATATACCTCTAGAAGGTACTAGGTGCGTTAGCTAGTCTAAAAGGTGTTACTAGCCACTTGTACAATCTAAATCGTGTATAGAAAGCAGTTATCTATTCTTATCCTTCTATTATCCTAATCTTATAGAAGGCAGCTGTAATATCTAGTTTTGTATACTAGGTAGCTTGTCTAATCATGTTCAAGGTCTCCTTAATTAAAGAGAGAGAGTACCTGTCTTTCTTAGTTAGGGCATTAAGAGCCCTATAGTCTATACAGAATCGTAATCTGCCCTCTAGCTTTTGTACGAAGAATATAGGTAAGGTAGCTAGAGAATTGCTAGCTCTAATAAATCCTTTTTCTAGTAAGTCTAGCAGCGTACGACATAGGACTAGGAGTTTATCTTAGGATATAGTGTAGAGGGGGCTGTACAGGACTTCAGGAATTTTTCCTTCTACCTTATTTAACTTAATAGTATAGTCTACTGTTAGGCCTTAGTAAGGAGGTAGTTTATTCCCTTCTTCTAGGATAAAAAAGTCAGCATACAGCTGTAGGTAGGTAGGTAATAACTATTTAACCTCCTGTTTAGTTATCTAAGTCTTAGGTTTTAGTGCCTTTTATATGTCTTTTATATTAGTAGTAAAGACTTAAAGCTTAAGCTCTTTCTTCTAGCTCTTTTATACGTAGTACTAGAAGGTAACTATAGATACTTAGTAGTAGTCTAGGGGTGTAGTTGCTTTAGTGCTTCGTACGGCTAAATTATACTATGCTATAGATAGGACTCTATCCTTAGTGTTAATTACACTACTAATATCTTCTAACTATATTTTTCTAAGAATTATATCGTAGTCGTACGTTAATAGGGTAATATACGCAGCAATACAGTATTATTATACACCTCTAACATCTAAGGTAAATTCTATAATAGTAGTAATAGTGCTTGTCTAGTTGTTAACTCCCTCTATAGTTATTAGTATAATAGGAATGCGTAGTAAGTTTATCTTCTATACAGACTTCTTATTTACTAGGCAGTAGGTACAACAACTATTATTAATTATAGTAGTAGCTAGGAAAGTAGTATTAATAACTATATAAATTAACATTAGTTTTGTTGCAGCTAGTTAGTAGAGCAGTAAACGTTTAGACTGTACAGACTTAGGAACTTATTGTAGAGGCCCTAGCGTATAACTTTTAGCTAGGGCTATTCCTTTCCCTCTTCTTCTAATAATAAGATATCCTTAGCTAGTTGTATAGCTACTATCTTAGGAGTCCTTAGGGTTAACTTTAGCTTATTTATACAAGTAGGTAATCTTAAAGGGGCCTTTTTCTTATAGTCTCGCACTATATAGCCCTTATTACTATACTTTAGGCAGGCTCCTATAGCTCTCCTTTTACGTAGTTCTTTGTCTATGCCCTAGTACTCTCTTCTCCTTATACAAGGCTAATAGGCGCCTACTGTAGGCTGCTATTCTATTTTATTACTATTTCTTTATAGGTTTTCCTAGGAACTTAGGATGTTGTATATCTAGGTATAATAGTTATTGCTTATAATCCTGTTTATAGCTTTTAAGTTCTCCTAGGTTACCCTAGCGCACCGTACGAACTGTTCGTACGTCTCTAGTCTAGGGGGTTAGTATCTAGCCTAGGCTCTTAACAGCTTGCTGTTTAGGCTGTTCTTAAGGTAGTTAATCTTCTAATCATCGCTTGCTCTGTCTAAGGCAGCTTCTTGTAGTTTCAAGTTAAAGTTCTAAACATAGGTGTTAAACTCGTTCTTGCCTTGTTTTGTTGTACAGAGGTACTTAAGGGCTTTCTCCCTCACTATTAGGTCCTTAAAGAAGTTGTTAAGGTAGGCCTAGACAGTAACTAAAAGTAGTTAAGTAGTTCTGTTTATTAAGCCTGTTACTATTAGTGTGAGGGCGTTAAAGGCTTAACTAGTCGTACGAGTGATTACGTAGTTAACCTAGTCCTTCTTACTAGGGTACGCTAGTTAGTCCCTGTACAGCTTAGCCTGTACTTTTATCTTCTATTAGAGATATTGCTTATAAGATCCCTTCTTAAATAATTCTATATTAGGAAGCCTTAGCTTTTCAGCCCTTTAGACGGTGTAATCTTAGTAGTTGCTTAAAGGGGTAGGGCTAGAGGAGAGACTTTGTCTAGTTTTTTCCAAGGCATCTGTACAGGCGTTGTTAAGTATCCCCCTAAGTTTGTATATCTAGGATTGCAACTGTTTGTAAGGTTGCCTTTCTTGCTTAGCTATTATTTTATCTAGGTTAGCCTTTAGGGATTGTATTGTAGCTATCAGCTTGTCTACTAATAGGTTGCGTAACAGGTCTTGCTGTTGCTTGTATAGATGCTTCTACTGCATCTGCTATTTGTATATTACTTAGTTGCCTAGCAGCTAGTGTAATAATTCTCCTTCTATAGTTATATATGTAAAGGCTTATTGCAAGGTGTTGTTTATAATCTTTCTATTTATATTAAGGGTTAAAGAGGCCTGCTAACGAATATACATTCGTCCTAACTACAGAAGCAGAAAGATAGAGAAAGAAAAGGATACACCTCTTCTTGTACAAGATATATCCTAGTGCTAAGCTAGAAGCTAGTCTCTTAGTAGCCTACGTGCTCGTACGTAGGGTCTATTCTGTATATAGTCTTGCATCTAGGGCCTAGCCTATAATACTTAACCTTAACTACTTCCTAGTATAATAGAAGTTAGCAGAAGTAGCTATAATACTAAAGGTAGGAAAGAAAGACTAGATATTGCCCTAGTCTTAAAGACTAATAGCACCTCTCTCCTGTATTAGAAAGGGGCTTAAATAAATAGTAGCTAGATAAATTATATAACACTATCTACTACTAGATAGCACACCCTACTAGAATAGCGCACTTTATTGCAGATTTACCTTTACACCTTAATAGTATAATACTATAACAAGTAATTTAGACATGTAATAGCTTAAATTAATCCTCTATCTCTACTATATCTTTTAAGCAGGTGCGCTTATTATGCCCTGTCTTGCTGCACGTCTTACAGCAACGTTTAGCTTTACTGCTACTACCTACCTATGCACCTTCTCTCTTAGCCTTAGCCTTAGCGTCTTTCTTTCTAAGTAACTCCTCTGCCTCTACCTGCGAGAGAGTCCTACCTTCCTAAATTTGCTTCTTTTTGCGCTTCTTACGCTTAGAAGCAGCCTTATTTGCCTGCTTAAGCTTAGCTACCCTTGCTTTAAGTAGCGTGTGCAAATGCTCCCTCTTTGCAGACCCCCTTTTAACTTGTAGAACTATCTTAATAATTAAGTTAGGAGAGGAACTTATATGTTTCCTTATCCTCTTAATAATCAGCGTTATTTAGCTATTAATTTCAATTGCGTTAGTTAGTGTTATAGGCTGCTAATTAGTAGGCCCTAGTAGAGGCAGCGTTAGCGTACAAGGCTTAACTTTAAGCCTTAAAAGCACTACCTCTAGGTTAAGTAGAACTAGGCTAGTTGCTCTAAAGCTTAATAAGATGTTACTCTTTAATATTGCCTTATTATACACTAGTTAAAACGTTGCTAAGAAGGCCTTTTTGTCTATATAGGTAATATAACTGTCTACTAAGCTTTTAATTTCCCTCTTATATGCCTGCTTTAGTAGGGCAAAATACCTAACGTTAAGTAGCTATAGTATATAAGAGGCGTGTAGAGGTATATAGAGGGTAATAATCTTGCTTTCCTTACAAAGATTCTAGAATTTAAGCAACTTATAGCTCTTATAGCCGTTAATAATTAGTAGCTAATAGCTTCCTACAGTAGCAGCCTTTATATAGTAGATAAAGTGCTTAAGCTAGGTAAGACTAAGCTTATTTGTAGTCTAGCTATTCTTGCTAACCCTAATCCTCTAGTCTTTTAGGTTGTTAACTTACTAGGCCTTATCGTAGTACTTTGCTTTGAGGATAAAGAAGGGTAGGATAGACTAGCCTATTGCGTTAATACAAGCAATTAGAGTTATCTACTTACAATTACTAGGCTAGACGCTAAGTAGTGCACAACGTCTCTTAGATGCAGTTACTACCTTAAGTAACCCTCTAACGCCTATTTAGAAGCCTGTCTTGTTAAAGTTGTAGGTATCTTAGTCTAGGATGCTTTATTAAGCTTTAATATTATATATAAGGTTAAACTAGAGACTAATAATTGCTATATTACTGCACAAGACTCTCTAGTAATCCCTTAGTCTTAAAACCTAAGACTTAATCCTAGATTTCTGCTAGATAAACCTGTAGACCTAGTTTTCTCCAACCCTGTCTCTACTGCGAGCAGCAAGCAGTTAATTAGCTATCTCTTGTATGTAGGCAAGCGTAGGGGTAAATCCTTATACGTTAAGCTTCCTTATGTATTAAACAAGCACCTCCTCTTCTTGCTTTATAAGCTTAAAGCAGTTAGGGTAGATAACGCATTAAGAAGATAGTATAGCGCGTTGCCTTCGAAGGGTACTTTCAGGCACGTTGTAGACAGCAGTAGTGTGTTGCTAGCTTAGGTTCGCGTTAGATTTTATAGCTTTAATAGCAAGCTCAATTCTCTCTTCACAAGGAAGCAATTCAAGATCAATTTGTTGCGACATTGTTAGTAGTAGTTAAAAGAGGTAGGGTCTTAGCAAGGTACGCTATTCTAGTAGGGTGCGCTATCTAGTAGTAGATAGCGTTAGACTGCTATAATATATAAGATCCTTAGCCCTTAATATAAAGGCGCTCTCCTAAAATACTCTGCTATAGATCTTATTATAGTATTTACCCACAATATAGAGGCTATATAGACAAAAAGCTAGCATGTTACTATAGTTACTCTAGACGTGCAAGGCGCTTTTAACGCTCTCCTTAAGAACTACCTGCTTTACTAGATAGCTTAACAGGGTTAGCTGCAACAGACTATCCTGTTTGTTAACTTTTTCCTTACTAATTAAAGAGTCTAGGTCTGCCTAGGCTAAACTACTACCCTAAGCTACCTAGTCGCCTGCAGCATACTGCAGGGCTTATCTCTCTCCCTAGTCCTATATACACTATATCTAGCTAAACTGTTGTTTATAGATATAAAGAAGAGATTTAGATATGTAGATAATATCTACATATACTAGGCCTTATACTCCTTAGATAAGATTGTCTAGCTCCTAGTAGCAGACCTATAATAGATTAAAGTATAGGGCACAGCTAATAAGGTTATCTTTACTCTAGAAAAATAAGAAATAATCTACCTTACTTAATAAAAGAGTAGTTATGCGCTACCCTATAAAGTAGATAAGTAGCTTATAATTAACCTAATCCTACTAAATAGGTTAAGAATCCTGCTAGCCCTTTAATAGCTAGGGATCTAGTTTAACTGCAAACTTACTTTTAAGCGCCACGTAGCTACATACAACAAAAAGGCAGCTAAGTTAGCTAATTATATCTATAGCCTAGTAAGAATAGCCTATAGACTACTAGCTAGCTCTCTGCATAAGGCTACTATAGCCTGCGTATACCTATCCCTCCTATATAGGGCTAAGTGCTAGTATAGAGGCTAGGCTAAGCCTCTACGTATACTTAAACTAGGTAGACTAGCTAAAGTGTTAGCTAGCATTATGTGCTCTATTATATAATTATCTATAGGGTATATATTCCCTCTTCCTCTCGTTATATAGAAATCAACCTAGTCCCTCTTTTCTACACCTTGCCTCTGCCTGTACACAGTTATGAGCCCGGCTTGCACCTCCTAGACTGCGCTACTTAGCAATAAAACAGCTCTAGACGTGTAACTAATAATAACTACGTTCACTTCTACCTTGTTTTGTCTATTAACAGCTAATCAGCGTTAAAGACCTTTACTAGTTAACAGCTACTAGGTAGTATTGCTAGCAGACTAAAACTGCTGCTCTGTACAGAGATTAGTTTAGTAATTAATTACAAAGATTATAATGTTGTACAACGACGCTAGAGTCACATAATTAACTATTATACTAGATAAACTAGCTGACTAGGAGTTATAGTTCTAGCTATAACAAGAAAAAGCTGTTATAGATGCAATTTAGAAGTACTATAACATCTTAAAACTACAGAGCAAGCTACTAAAGCTCAAAGAACCTATTAAACTACTACCTAGCAATATTAGAGCTAGAGCAACAGCAATTGCCTAGCTAGATACAGGCTAGCAGGCAATATACAGTAATCTCCTTCACAACTAGAGATACAAAAGAGCAGAGTACGCAAAGAAAAAGCAAAAAGAAGGCAAACTTCTTTTAGATATTAGCTATATAATTACTGCTTATTACCTTTACCTTATTAATAGAAAAGATAAGGTGTATAATTAACTAATTGCTCTTAAGAAGCAGTTTGTGCTAATAACTGCTACACAAACTAGAGAGCTTATTGTTAAGTATCAATCTCTGCAGGAAGGCCCTTAGAGTTGCGATCTCGAGCAGTAGCTTAATAACTAGATTTACATTACAAATTAGTGCAGGGAAGTAGACCTTCCTAAAATAACAGGCTATTAAGCTTAGGAGGATTTCCTGTTAGCTATTAGGACAATTGCGCTAGAATAGGCAGGATTATCGCATTATAATTTAATTATAAAAGAGACAGTAGGTAGGACAAATAAGATTTAACCTATAGCAGACTATATTACTTAGTTTAGAATCTACTACTAAAGAATTAGACCTACTGCAGCATCACTTAGTACGTTTGCGTTATTAGGTATATTAGCTAAGTCAGAACAACACTAGAAAGAGCAGAGATTATTAAGATTAGCCCTAAATAAGCTAGATTATATCTGTAGGAGTAAGCACTAGTATAGAGAGTACTAGTACCTGTTTCTAGATTATCTAAAGAGACCTAAGGACTTTTAACTAGCTAAGGCTGTGCAAGACTAAGTAGCAGCAGCCTTAAAAGATCTAGAGCAGGTAAAGAGAATTAATAAGCTCCTAGCTCAGCACAGCAAGAGAGTAAAAGGCACAGATAGGATACTTACACTTAATAGTAGGAAGAGTAGTATAAGCTTTATTACCTACAACAGCTTCTCTATTGCAGAGGTATAGCAGAAGGCTTTGCCAGCAATACGTAATTAATAGATACTCAACCTAGGCTTAAATATTCACGTATGCAACTTAACGAGATTTAGCTAGCAAGAGACACAGAAGGCAAGACCTTATAAGATAGTCTTAGCAGGAGACTTAACCTTAGCAATACAGGCGTAGGGGGAGGTAACGTTTAACGTTAATCAGCTATACAGTATAGGCAAGGTCTAATTGTCTAACGTTACACTTATAGAAGGCTTCCTTACAAACGTTGTAAGCCTCTTACAATACCGAGAAATAGACGTGCAGTTTAACTTAGGGAGAGATGCAATGTATTAGAAGCATCTATTAAACGTTATCTATTCACTTAAGTACGTAGATAGGCATTAGATTATTAACGCTGAAGAAAATAATCGCCTAGCTCTAAGCAGCTTCGCAGTAACAGTGTAGCGAGCGTATAAGCTATTACAAGAAGATTAACGTCTAATTTACGTATCCTATATTAAAGCTCACAAGATGTTTGCACACGCTAGCAAAGATGCAATTAACTACCTAAGTAGGAATATACAGGGTATAACTCTTAACAAAGACGTCAGAGCTCTAAGGATACACGAGTGTAAGACCTGTATATAATCAAAATCAGCAGCTTAAGTTAGTAGGCGCGTATTAGACGATTAAGCAACAAGGCCTTTCTATTAAGTAGTTATTAATCTTGTATAGCTTATACTAACTAGAGAAACATGCTACAATAGAGATCGCTACCTGCTGTATACAGTATGCAAGTACTCAAAGTAGCACGAAGCAGTGACCCTTGCAAACAAGTTACTACTAGTAGTAATAGCAGCTCTTAAGGCGCTGCTACACAAAATTAAGCAACAGTACAGGTACACAGTTATTATACTTAAAGTTAATAGTAATTATAGCTATAGCCTTAAACTCTACAGAATTGTAAGGCAAGCAGGCCTCAAGATTAAGTTACGTGCTCCTGACACGCCTAAGCAGCTTAGAGCTGCAGAAAAAGCTAGAAACATTATTATTGCAAAAGCAAGATTGCTCTAGATTAAGGCAGGTCTACTAAAGTTACTATCAAATAAGCTAGCAATTACAGCGACAAAGATTATAAATATAATGCCTACAAGATCTATTAATTAGAAGACGCTGTACGAATACGTTTACAGCAAGCAGCCTTTAGTCGCGTACTTCTCCTAGATTAGGTGCAAAGCGTACACGCTTAATAAAAAGCTAAAGAAGGCAGATAAGCTAGAGTCTTATATATTTGTTAGATACTTTGTAGGGTATAACTTATTAAATATCTTTCGCATCTAGCTGCTGAAAAAGAACTAGGTGATACGTGTAAGAGATGTAATATTCTAGAGAAGCAGCCTCTATAACGACTATAAGAAGGCTAAAAAAGAAGATATTATACAAGAAGAGATTAAGATCCTTAATATACTGCATACAGCAGAGGCAGAGGTAGATTAGGAAGTAGTAACTAAGCTACAATAATATTAGCAGCTTTCTAAGGATTAGAGCTTTTTGCCTACACTAGAACTGTTAGATCGCAGTACTGTACTACCTTAAGAGTAGACAGGCGATAACAGAGATCTAGGCCGAGCTTCTAAGCTGGCAGAACAGATTAGTGTAGAAGATCAGCAAGGCGCTAAAGATTAAGACACTAGGGAACAGATTCAAGATCAACTGCTTAATAAGCTACAGACACATTACAAAGATAAGAGATCTACAGCTATAAGCAGCACAGCTAGACTACTACAGCTAGCTGTAACAAGCAAGCAAGGCCGTCTACAAAAGCAGCTATCAACATAGGCAAAAGGATAGAGCAATACCGATAACTACGTACTAGATTATTAACAGAACAACACTCTAAAGATAGCAGACCTATTTATTAGGAGCAGCAACATTATCACGGGAAAAAGAACTAGGAAGCTACTAGATTATGCTCTAGCTATGTACTATAGAGCATTTACAGTAGCAATAAACCTAACAGCCCTATTAAAGCTTGCAGGAGAAATGCTAAAGCTATAATTATATTACAACTAATTGCTAGATCTACTAAAGCAATAGAAGGATCTAAACAATTATCTATTTAGCACTAAGTTTGCACAGGCAGCACGAGCTAAGTTTAGTAGCTATTAGGCAAAAGAGTGCTTTAAACAGACAGAGGCAACTACAATAACAGCAGATACTAAGGTTCTACCCTTAATATAGGTTTTTACGTACAAATTTAACAAAGATAGATACCTATACAAGTTTAAAGCGCGTATATGCGTACAAGGAGACATGCAAGAGGTATAGGGAGAGACCTACGCAGCAACGCTAGTAATTAAAGTCTTTTAAGCTCTTATCGCGTTAGCAGCAGTATTTAGCCTACATATGTTTTAGTTTAACGCTATAAATGCTTTTCTCAACGCGCGACTGCTACGTAAAATATACTACTAAACGCTAGAAGGACTTACTAACAAGCTTAGAGAGCTACTTAAACTACAACGCACTCTCTATAGCCTTAAAGAAGCTCTATTGCTCTAGTACTAGGAGCTATTATCAACCTTAAAGAAGCTTAAGCTAGAGCTAGTACTAGGAGTGCTATACTTATACACAAATAATTACTTAATCGTATTTTTCTACGTAGACGATATTATCTTTCTTGTCTACCTGCTTAATAGAAGCTATTACTAGACGTTTAAACAGCAGCTGCTTACAACGTACAAGATTTGTAAACTAGGCAAGCTGAAGTAGTTCCTTAGTATCTGCGTAATACGTAAGGAGTATAGTTGCTCTATCTACCTAACTCAGGACTTATTTATTAATAAGATTAAAGTTAAGTATAAGATATCTAGATATTCCCCTAACAGAGAACGCCCTTTTGCTGTTAACAAAGGAACCAAGTGCTGCGCGAACTCAAAGGTACTAGCAGCTAGTTAGCTTACTAGCTTACATTTCAACTTCGACACGACTAGACGTCGCGAGAGCGCACTTAGTACTTGCACGTTATCTACAGAATCCTAGGCAGAAGCATATATACGCAGCTTACTACATATAGAGGTACCTAATAGGCACAAAACACTTAGCTATTCAAGCGTCTGCAGATAAGCAACAAGGCATAACAAGCATTACAATACTATCCTAGCAAGAGCACGAGCATAAGCCTCTCTTCTATAGTGCATTAGATACTGCTTTTACTAACAAGCTAGAGACGCAATGTAGCTCTCAAGGCTATATCTTCAAGCTATATAGACTGCCTATTAATTAGAAGGCAATAGTCTAACGTTCAGTCACGAAATCAACTACAGAGGCTAAGCTACTCTCTCTATCAACAGCTAGATTAGAGATAGAGTAGTGGCAGCGCTTCTTTAAAGCGATCCGTTTTAACCTAGAGTTTACACTAGCACTGTAGTGTGATAACTAGCAAACTGTCTTAATCGCAACAAAGACAGCTGACAAGCTTTAGACGAAGCTGAAGCATATAGACGTACACCACTAATAGGTACGCTAGGAGGTAGCAGAGGGCAGACTGCAGGTAGATTAGAAGGCTACTGCAAAGATACTAGCTAATAGCCTTACGAAGATCCTTAGTTAGCAGAGACACGCTAACTTTATACGCTAGCTAGGACTAAGCAATTTATCGTCTAAACTACAAGACAGATTAGATTTAGGTCTGTATACAGAGTGTCCTATAGAGTAAGACGCCTAGCTTTAGAGAGGCAAGACGCTTATTTACAGCTTTCGTTTCTTACTATTTACTTAAGCTAGGGGGGTGTGTTAGCCAGTATTACGTGCTCTATTATATAATTATCTATAGGGTATATATTCCCTCTTCCTCTTATTACATAGAAATTAACCTAGTCCCTCTTTTCTGCACCTTGCCTCTGCCCGCATATATAAAGTTAAAACCTATGTTAGGTAGTATATATCTGCTATAGATAAAATACTAGCTATAGCAGCAAGAGGGATACTCCTAGTATAGTAAACAACTCCTACTACTACTCTTTTCTAAGACGCTAGACTACTCTTAGCTGCTACTGCGCTAGAAGGAGCTAAACTCTGTTTTGCAATATATCTACGCACTATAGATGCAGAATATCTACTAACTAGCTGTATAGCAGCTATAAGGATAAGTATAGGCAGGACAGCTAGAAAGCTGCAGTAAGTACAGACTAAAGTTTAGTATCTAGGGTCTTTCTTGCTAGAGATACCTAGGATAGTACTAATAGCCCCCTACTACTCGCCCGGCTGCTAAAAAGACCTAATAGCAGGTAGAGACAAAAAGACTACAGCAAAGGCTTTTAAAGAATAGTAGGCCTACTTCCTACCTTTAGACGTTACTATCTTCTTAGATAGCTTAGAGCAATATATAAAGGAGGGGGTAAAGCAAGTAATATATAGCTTTATAGTGTATTAGGATAGAAGACAACTCTATATAGGATGTAGGTTACTCTACCCTATCTTACACGTCTTTAACGCGGAAGTAGTAGGAGCATAGAAGGGCCTCTAGTATACTATAAGATAGCTAGACCTTAATACACGCTAGATATAGCTGTGTATAGACAGCACCTTAGTAATATAGGGCTTAAGAGGTAATGCACCCTCTATTTCCTAATAGGCCTTCCTAGAGTGCTACAGCGCTATAGAGACTTACAACGTTTCTATTAAATAGGCTCCTAGGCACCTAGGCATTAAAGGAAACAAGACAGCAGGCAGACTAGCTAATCTAGAAGCTCGCTACCTATTGCCCCTAGCTAGGAAAGCTGCGATGCTGACACTCTTAGGTATTAAAACAGACGCTTACAAGGCACTGCACAGCACGCAATAGATCTAGTAGTTAGATAAAAAGACTAAACTCTTAGAATAGTATAAACGCTAGGAGTTAGACTACTTACTATACAGCAGAATACATAAACTTAACCTACTAAGAGCTACCCTAGCTAGACTACTCTTAATTTAAACTGTATACAGCGGCTTTGCTTAGTACTACTAAAAGTTTAATTACAACAACGTAAAACTTACCTGCTTATATAGGCGTGATAAGACACTAGAGCACCTTGCGCTCTGCTGCAAGACTTAAAGGGTCTTTAGTTAATAGCTACTTTAACTATCTCTACTACTATCTAGTAGGGGCGATAGCCTAGCGTATACTGCCGCGCTGATTAGGGACCTACAGGCTTTTAAAGCCTTCACCTAACCCACGCAATACTACACTAAGGTCTGTTCTTAGTAGCTTACCCTGCACTGCAATAGCAGCGAATAACTGTACTCCTTTCCTACTCTCCCTCCTACTCTCCCTCCTACTCTCCCTCCTACTCTCCCTCCTACTATCCTACTCTCCTGGCACTTAACAGCCTCTAAACACACATAAGGGGTCTACCCTAATGTATACAAGTTGCTCAGTCTCCCTAATTAGAAGGAGAGCTGTAGTTCTAAAACAGTAGTAATACCCACGCAGGCAAGAAATGCTTTCTAAGGTAGTGTGTTAGCACTGTAATTCTATAGCTCAGCACGTCGTATATGCCCTTTAGGAGGCGAGATAGTAGATTTATTCTCTATTAGCTAGACGTAAAATAAATACTAGCTAGCTAGCTAGCTAGCCTAGTAACTAATTAGTAGTACTATTAAAGCTTAATATTAAGCCTCGCACGCTATTACTGCCTCTCTTAGTAGAGCCCTAATAGAACCCTAAGACACCTACTAACACTAATAAGGTAGAGGCTTAATTATTGCTACTTTAGTAATGTATTTAAAGGCACTAAGGATCGTTACTGACTTTAATAGATAGGATTATTAATTAGCTGCAGACAGGCACTGCAATACTACTGTATAGGTAAACGTTGTTAGCAGCCTAAGTGCTGCAGCTTAAAGCAATAAATAAGGCTGCTTCTAAGCGCAAATTACGCAAAAAGAAGTGTATTTAGAAGGGTAGAGTTCTATTAAAGGAAGAGTTAGAGGACTTATTTGCCTAATGCAAAATTAGGGCGCAGGTTAAGGGGGAGACGCGTAAGGGTAGGGTACAAATAGGTGTAGGCAAGAGGGGTAAAAGGCACTGTAAGCGCTATAGAGAGACTAGGCATAACTTATATACGTATAAGAAAGATGTAGTAGACGTTAGCAATTAATAATATCTACTACAAATTGCAATACAATATTATTGTATTAAGCAATTACAGGTCGGAGGCCTAATAGCTTGTTAGGGCGCGCCACTCGCCTAGGTGCACTACTTGCATGGGTTGCACGTTAATCACTCCTTTAAACAAACAATACATTTTTAAATAGGTATGTAACAATTTAATTGATTTGACGATTAAATTTACAGGAGCAATTTTTGTTTGGTTGACGTGCTCAAATCAAGTCAAATCAACCAAAATTTTGATGCACGATTTGGTTGTTAACAACACTGTGTCCCCCGCACGCTACGGATTTCAGCGTCCAATAACACAGCAACACACGTCCTTACGGCGCTCAGCCCCTACGCGACACACGCTTCCTTGCTCAATCATTAGCGCGATTACGCACTGACACGCTGGGGGCTAGGTCGGCCGCGGTTCCTGTGCGCTCGCGCGGATCCAACAATTACTGTGGTGTCTGGCATAAGTAGTGTAGGTGGGTCCGGCACAACAAGGGTGCTCTCCAGATGCCTAGGAATGGCCCTTATCATAGAATTACACCGAATACAGGCCAATTTTGTGTATAAAACAGTACTGACCTGTGCCTACCTACATCTACGTGTCATCTCCAAAATGTCTTGCCACACAGAGTCAACTCAGCAACTACCCCCTTTCTACGCCACCACGTCATCGATACCTCTCCCGCGATGAACGCCTGCAGTGCCCGACTTTAGCCCTAGCCGACTATACCCACAAATTTATTGCTGGCCTGCTGGGTGTTACAGAGAGACAGGTTGGCTATGCAATTGCTAGTGAACAGGTCACCCCAGCACACCGCAGCGACCGCCCAAGGGCTCTTACAGATGCCCAGATTGACGAGCTAGAGGACTACGTCCGATCATCACGTGCTACGCGTCAGATAAGCTACCTAAGGCTTGCCACTGATCCTTTTTTCCACTGGGAGGTATCAGAGCACGTTATCCGACGTGCACTAGAGAGGAGAGGCTACACACGAAGGATAGCAAGGGCTAAGCCACTTCTTACTGAGAGGACTATGGCGATCCGTTTGCAGTGGGCTCTAGAGCATGTGAATTGGGAGCCTTGGCAATGGTATTAGATACTCTGGAGTGACGAAACGTGGGTAACTCGAGGGAGGTACCGCAGGCGCTGGGTAACGCGCAAGGCAGGTGAGGAGCTAGATCCTACCTGCGTTGTGGATAAGGTAAAGAAGAAGCGTGGCTGGATGTTCTGGAGCTGCTTCTCTAGTACAACAAAAGGGCCTTCCTTATTGTAGGAGAAGGAGTAGAAATTAATTAAACAAGGAGAGCTACTGTAAAAGGATTGTTCCCTTTGTACACGACTGGCTACGCCTTCACCCCCACCTTCAATTTATGCAGGATTTAGCTCCTGGTTATTCAGCAGGATTTACTTTAGAAGAGCTCCAAGAATGGCGCATAACACCTATCTTTTAGCCTCTATTCTCACCTAATCTCAACCCTATTGAGACAGTGTGGAATAGGATAAAGGATTACATAGAGCTGACGTATCTAGACCTGTTAGGAGGGAGAGATTATACACACAATCGGCTTAGAGGTATTGTACAGGAGGCGTAGGAATAGATTAAGCCTTAGGTACTCTTTAATCTTTTAGCTACAATAAAGGACCGTTGCCAGGCGGTAATTAACGTACAGGGTGGATACACTAGCTACTAGAGTTATATAGAACCTGTATCAAACTAATGCCAAATTTACCCAAAAAAATACATTCGAACATCCCTGCAGAGCTTCTCCACCTACACTACTTATGCCATATACCAAGATAGATACCACAGCGAGTACAGCTCCAATGTGCGTAGAAGACCGTGGGACGGCTGCTACATGGAGACTTCGGCGTATCGGTTCCACTTAAGGTGCTATCCAACCATTTTCACGCTTACACGAGCCCTTGAGCTCATTCAATTGATTTGGCAAAAGGAAGACAGAGAGGGAAGTGGTAGGCAAGGGCATCCTTGCTGCTGCGACGGCGGCCAAACCCGAGCGCATGCGATAATCTGAGAGCGTGCAATGCTTCAGAAAATCATTCCTTTGATGACGTCCCGAAGGTATCGCGAAGGCGGGTCCGTGTATTCTGTTGGCCTTCTCGCCCGTCGGGGAGACATGAGCATGTACATACGAGAGCAGGTTCTGTCGTCCGCTTGTAGATTAGTGGACAAGGTGCGTAACCGAATGCATATTCAAACGAAATTGTAGTACGAGGAGAGCAGGAAAGTGAGAAGGGCAGCAGTTCTGGCCATCTTCGCCTGAATAGCAGATTGCTTATTCATGCTTTGCTCTAAATGTGTGCGCGAGTGTCTGGAAAACTTACCTCTTAGACTAGATATAAAGTTTCAGTCAGTCGACGGGAAGGTCGATTAGTTCATTGCATTAAGACGCTAGTAGTCTACAGTAGAGGCTCACAGGAGCGTAACTAAACTGCCAGTGGCACCAGGCGAGATTACAGAATCAGCTCCTGTAGAGCCCTGTCTAGGTTGGCTTCTATGCCCCTCTATGCAGGCGTCTGGCGGATCGAGGCTCGTAGGGGTGCTGTATCGCTTTCTGTGAGAATGAGTTATGTACTTCATTGTCCGCAGGCCTATCAGCCTTTCATTCTCAGCTATGCCTGTGCCTCCAAAAGCCCAAACACACGAAAGCAGGAGAACGTCAATGGGTTAGCTGAACGCGGGTACTGTTCTGAAGAGCAGGCGGGCAGCTTCACTCGCAACCAGTAGAAGCGCGTAGCTCACGTTGTAACACCCGCCCATGACCTCGCACCATCCCGCACCAACGCAACGTCGCTTACGCAAGTAGGTGCAGATCGGTCCAATCAATCAAAAGTATCACTCGGCTACTTCGCCCCCAATTCTGTGATCACACCGATCACGGGTTATTCTTAAACTTTATCTTAGCCAAGTTAAAGCATCTTTGACGTGACTACGATAATGCGGACGAATCTAGAAGCTCTAAGCGCCACAGCTGACCAACTCGCACCTACTGCAGAGTCCAGACCATGCGCGCCACAAAACGGAGTCTCCGAGTATATAATTAGGTGCAGCTGAACCAACACCTTCCAGAGGCTGGCTAATTTTGCGAAAGCTCTTTGACTGCAAACACTCTGTCTCGCTTATATATGGGATACTTCTTGCCAACCGATTTAATTGATACCATATCTTAGCTCAGAATGGCTGGCGAAGCTAATCCAATTGACAAGACGGGCTTGTGCCTGCTCTCACTTGACGGAGGCGGCGTGAGAGGTCTCTCCACCCTTTACATTCTGAAAGGGCTCATGCAACGACTGAACCACGAGAGGCAGAATGAAGGTCTACCCGCGGTCAAGCCTTGTGAAATATTCGACCTCATTGGTGGGACTAGTACCGGAGGGTGAGGTTATATATTCCAGCCCCTATATAGACAAATGCTAACCGAGCTAGTCTTATCGCAATCATGCTAGGCCGCCTAGAGATGACAGTAGAAGCGTGCATCGTGGCATACGAGGAGTTGATGAAAGCGGTATTCGAGACCAAGTCGAGCTGGCTGCCAATAAGCTGGTCAGCTCAGACGAAAGCACAGTTCGACTCAGGTAAACTGAGGAACGCGATCGAGAAAGTAATCATCGACAACGGCGAGTCGGCGGAGGAATTGTTCAATGATGGTCGAGAGCGCAGCTGTAGAGTGTACGCAAAGCTTACCCTTGTATCGTTTGCATGCTAATAGAATCCAGCTTCGTGTGCGCAATGGCATACGAGACAACAGGTATTACGCGTCTCAGAAGCTATCCTCTGCAGGGTAAGTCGAACGTGCTTGCAACTATTTGCGAGGCCGCATTGGCAACATCGGCAGCAACAGGTTACTTCGATCCAGTGCACATCAAGTCGCGTAGATTTGAGGATGGAGCATTGGGGGCGAACAACCCTGCGGAAGAGGTCGAACGAGAAGCAGCGGACATATGGTGCTCAGAAAGCCGCGGGCTGCAACCGCTTGTGAAGTGTTTCGTCTCTGTTGGCACTGGAAACCCGGGAAAGAACGCTGTTGAGGATAACATGTTGAAGTTTCTTTCGAGGACACTCCCGGCTCTGGCGACAGAGACAGAAAGGACGGAAGCCAGGATGATAGAGCGATGGGCACCCCAGTTCACTGGAAAGAGATTTTTCCGGTTGAACGTCGACCAAGGCTTGCAGGACGTTGGGTTGGCAGAGTACAAAGAACAAGGCAAGATCGAGGTCGCTACCGAGGAGTACCTGAATCACATACGACAAATTGTGAGCGTCAGGGATTGTGTTTTGAATCTCAAAGAGAAACAGAGTATGTACAATGAAGACTTCTCGTAGGAAATAGACTACTAATGAGAGCGAGATGAAACTAGCCTAGCCTTTGAGGCCGCCATGCAGGTATGCATGCTCTCTGTATCATAAAGAAGAGCACCGCGTTGATCAATTTACAGGATTTTAACCTCCGTATGGTCCGTTTCCAGTCACGTGAGCTCCAATATCCCCTCGCCACGTGTGTCCACAGATACTGAGCCGCGGAATAGAACCTAGAGTCTTTCACAATATACCATTCCCAAGGAACACACGGTTCAGAGGCCGCGACGATCACCTCAGAATATTGCAGAGCATGATGTTAGATGGCCATGGTGGCCAGAAGATCGCCATCACAGGCCTTGGCGGCATAGGCAAGACACAGATAGTACTGGAGCTTGCGTACCGAATGCAAGCCGAAACACCAGACTGTTCCATCTTCTGGATTCCTGCAATTAACAAGGAAGGCTTGGAGCAAGTGTATAGCGAGATCATCCAGCGTCTTGAAATCCCGGGATACGACGACGAAAAAGCTGACAGCAAAGTGCTTTTGCAACGCTATCTCAGCCAGGAAAACCCCGGGCGTTGGTTGCTCATCTTCGACAATGCCGACGACATAGATATGTGGCTAGGCCATGATGGGGAGCATAAATGCCTGGTAGACCGATTGCCCAGGAGTGACGGAGGGCGTATCATTTTTACAACACGTGATAAAAAAACAGCAGTGAAGCTCGCTTCTTCACAAATAGTCACAGTACTCGAGGCAGATGAAGACATGGCAGAAGAGCTGTTGAACGCCTATTTGATTCAAGAAGAACATTCCAACGATCGTGCAGCAAGCCAAAGGTTCCTGCGCGAGCTTTCGTTTCTGCCATTAGCTATTGTCCAAGCAGCTTCATACATCAACGAAAATGGGATTACCTTGATGGAATACTTGGATCTGTTTGGAAGGCAGGAGAACGCCATGGAATTACTCACAAAGGATTTCGAAGACGAAGGAAGATATCGTGAACTGAAGAGCCCAGTCGCGAGAACTTGGTTGATATCTTTTGAGAAGGTCCAGGCTCGTGATCCTCTTGCTTCGGACTACTTGTCGTTCATAGCTTGCATTGGGCCAGCAGCTGTACCTCAATCGCTGTTGCCTCCAGGACAGTCTTCAGTACTAGAGACAGAAGCAGTGGGGCTCCTCGTTGCATACTCGTTCATCACGCGAAGAGAGACGAGGACAACGATAGATGTCCATCCCCTTGTTCGTTTAGCAACACAAAACTGGTTAAGGCAACAGAACAAATTGGGAGAATGGATCACGAGAGTCATGGGGCGATTGGAGTCCATTTTCTCTGCACCCGATGTTTACAGCCAACTATGGAGGGCATGCCTGCCGCACGGACAACATGTCCTCCAGCATTTGTCATCCAATGACTGGACAGGAGCTTTGGAACTAAGGGAGAGTTTCAGTCAATGTTTGGTTCTTGATGGCAGATACGATGACGCGGTGGAATCGATCCAAAAAGCTCAAAACATGAGAATAGATATGCAAGGCGAGCATGATGAAGAAAACTTGAAAAACAAGGTTAGCTTGGCATGCATATACAAGAAACAAAGACGGTGGGGCATGGCTGAGAAGGCAGAGAGGGAGGTGATGGCAATCACCAAAGACATATTTGGGGAAGATCACGAGGACACATTATACAGCATGGATCGCCTCTCAATCATCTTGAGGAACCAGAAGCGTTGGGCTGAAACCGAAGCGCTGGAGCTAGAATTGATAAGACTGAGGGCGGAGAAGCACGGAATGACCCATGTCGACACGCAACAAAACAGGGAATGCTTGATAGTGGCATTGAAAGAACAGCGCAAATGGAATGAGGCTGAGCAGGTAATACTAAGTCTATTGAAGGAACGCAGACAAACATTACGACATGACCACATGGATATCTTCCAAGCTCGGAAGGATCTCGCACAAATATATTGCGATCAAGGACGATGTCAGGACGCGGAGGACATAGCAAGAGAACTGATGATGACAAGATTGGAATCATACGAGGATGTCATTTTGATCTTAAAGGCTTTAGTGAAGTTGTATTGGGATCAGAAATTATGGCTCAAGGCCGAAGAGATACTCTTATGGATAATTGAGACCACAAAGGACGACAAAGAGAAAGAAGAAAGCACGACCCGTTTGACTCGTCTTTACCACATTCAAGAACATTGGGATAAAGCGGCGCATATTCTTCAACAGCTTGAAAAGGCGCAGAAAAAGGCGCTTGGAGATGACCACAAAGACGTGCTGCAGACAATCAGCCGTCTAGCCACAGTCTATAGAAAGCAAGAGCAGTGGTCTAAGTCTGAAGCAATGCTTCAACAGCTGCTAGAGGCGCAGAAAAGGGCGCTCGGAGATGACCACGAAGACGTGCTGCAGACAATAGACCGTCTCGCTGAGTTCTACGAAGAGCAAGAGCAGTGGGCTAAGTCTGAAGCGATGCTCCAACAGCTACTAGAGGCGCAGAAAAGTGCGCTCGGAGATGACCACGAAGACGTGCTGCAGACAATAGACCGTCTTGCTGAGTTCTACAAAGAGCAAGAGCAGTGGCCAAAGTCTGAAGCAATGCTTCAACAGCTGCTAGAGGCGCAGAAAAGGGCGCTCGGAGATGACCACGAAGACGTGCTGCAGACAATAGACCGTCTTGCTGAGTTCTACGAAGAGCAAGAGCAGTGGGCTAAGTCTGAAGCGATGCTCCAACAGCTACTAGAGGCGCAGAAAAGTGCGCTCGGAGATGACCACGAAGACGTGCTGCAGACAATAGACCGTCTTGCTGAGTTCTACAAAGAGCAAGAGCAGTGGCCAAAGACTGAACAAGTGCTCCAACAGCTGCTAGAGGCGCAGAAAAGGGCGCTCGGAGACGACCACGAAGACGTGCTGCAGACAATGGACCGCATAGCCATGTTCTACGAAGAGCAAGAGCAGTGGGCTAAGTCTGAAGCAATGTTCCAACAGCTGCTAGAGGCGCAGAGAAGAGCGCTTGGAGATGACCACGAAGACGTGCTGCAGACAATGGACTGTATAGCCATGTTCTACGAAGAGCAAGAGCAGTGGGCTAAGTCTGAAGCGATGCTCCAACAGCTGCTAGAGGCGCAGAGAAGAGCGCTTGGAGATGACCACAAAGACGTGCTGCAGACAATAGACCGTATAGCCGCAGTCTACGAAGAGCAAGAGCAGTGGGCTAAGTCTGAAGTAATGCTCCAACAGCTGCTAGAGGCGCAGAAAAGGTTGGTCGGAGATAGCCACGAAGACGTGCTGCAGACTATAGACCGTCTTGCAGGAGTTTACTGGAACTCTACTCAGTGGCCAAAGACTGAAGCAATGCTTCAACAGCTGCTAGAGACGCAGAAAAGAGCGCTTGGAGATGACCACGAAGACGTGCTGCGGACAATTAGCCGTCTAGCCACAGTCTATAGAAAGCAAAAGCAGTGGTCTAAGACTAAAGCAGTGCTTCAACATCTGCTAGAGGCGCAGAAAAGGGCGCTTGGAGATGACCACGAAGACGTGCTGCAGACAATCAGCTGTCTGGCCACAGTCTATAGAAAGCAAAAGCAGTGGTCTAAGTCTGAAGCAATGCTTCAACGGCTGCTAGAGGCGCAGAAAAGGGCGCTCGGAGATGACCACGAAGACGTGCTGCAGACAATAGACCGTCTTGCTGAGTTCTACGAAGAGCAAGAGCAGTGGGCTAAGTCTGAAGCGATGCTCCAACAGCTACTAGAGGCGCAGAAAAGTGCGCTCGGAGATGACCACGAAGACGTGCTGCAGACTATAGACCGTCTTGCAGGAGTTTACTGGAATTCTACTCAGTGGCCAAAGTCTGAAGCGATGCTCCAACAGCTGCTAAAGGCGCAGAGAAGTGCGCTTGGAGATGACCACGAAGACGTGCTGCAGACTATGGACCGTCTTGCAGGAGTTTACTGGAACTCTACTCAGTGGCCAAAGTCTAAAGCAATGCTCCAACAGCTTCTAGAGGCGCAGAAAAGGGCGCTTGGAGATGACCACGAAGACGTGCTGCAGACGATTAGCCGTCTAGCCACAGTCTATAGAAAGCAAAAGCTGTTGTCTAAGTCTGAAGCGATGCTCCAACAGCTGCTAGAGGCGCAGAAAAGGGCGCTCGGGGATAACCACGAAGACGTGCTGCAGACGATTAGTCGTCTAGCCACAGTCTATAGAAAGCAAAAGCAGTGGTCTAAGTCTGAAGCAATGCTTCAACAGCTGCTAGAGGCGCAGAAAAGGGCGCTCGGAGATGACCACGAAGACGTGCTGCAGACAATGGACCGTCTTGCTGAGTTCTACGAAGAGCAAGAGCAGTGGCCAAAGACTAAAGCGATGCTCCAACAGCTACTAGAGGCGCAGAGAAGAGCGCTTGGAGATGACCACGAAGACGTGTTGCAGACAATGGACCGTATAGCCATGTTCTACAAAGAGCAAGAGCAGTGGGCTAAGTTTGAAGCAATGCTCCAACAGCTGCTAGAGGCGCAGAGAAGAGCGCTTGGAGATGACCACAAAGACGTGCTGCAGACAATCAGCCGTCTAGCCGCAGTCTATAGAAAGCAAAAGCAGTGGTCTAAGTCTGAAGCAATGCTCCAACAGCTGCTGGAGGCGCAGAGAAGAGCGCTTGGAGATGACCACAAAGACGTGCTGCAGACTATGAACTGTCTTGCAGGAGTTTACTGGAACTCTACTCAGTGGCCAAAGACTGAAGCGATGCTCCAACAGCTGCTAGAGGCGCAGAAAAGGGCGCTTAGGGATGACCACGAAGACGTGCTGCAGACGATTAGCCGTCTAGCCATAGTCTATAGAAAGCAAAAGCAGGGGTCTAAGTCTAAAGCGATGCTCCAACAGCTGCTAGAGGCGCAGAGAAGAGCGCTTGGAGATAACCACGAAGACGTGCTGCAGACAATAGACCGTCTTGCTGAGTTCTACGAAGAGCAAGAGCAGTAGGCTAAATTTGAAGCAATGCTCCAACAGCTGCTAGAGGCGCAGAGAAGAGCGCTCGGGGATAACTAAAAAGACGTGCTGCAGACAATAGACCGTATAGCTATGTTCTATAAAGAGCAAGAGCCGTAGGTTAAGTCTAAAGCAATGCTCTAACAGCTGCTAGAGGTGCAGAGAAGGGTGCTTAGGTATAGCTATAAAGACGTGCTATAGATAATAGACTGCCTTACCAATTTCTACAAAGATTAATAGCAGTAGACTAAGTCTAAAGCAATACTCTAACAGCTACTAGAAGCGTAGAGAAGAGCGCTTAGAGATATCTATAAAGATATACTATAAACTATAGCAATTCTATTATTTCTAGTATAAAAAAATTTTTCTATTAATATATTTACGTAATTACTACTTTAGAACTATCTTTCTACTTTTTTAAAGTACTTTATCTAGTTAATATAGTCCTATTGTACTTTAACTTAATACTTTACTTTAGGTAGTTCTTCTCTATATCTACTACTATTGTTTTAAACTTTTATATTGCACGTATTTTGTTTTACTATAACGTAAGTGCATAGCAAGTAACGCAGATAAGTAAGTAATGCACCCTAACAAGCTATTAGGCCTACTAACTACAACAGTATAATACTATAATACTGTACTATAGCTTATAGTATAGGATATTAATTGCTAACCTCTACTATATCTTTCTTACACGTGTATAAATTGTGACTAGTCTCTCTGCAAAGCCTATAGTGCCCTTTACACCTCTTACCTTTACCTATTTAAACCCTACCTTCACGACTCTCCCCTTTTACCTGCGCCTTAATATTATATTAGGCTATTAAGTCCTCTACCTCTTCCTTTAATAGGTCTCTGCCCTTCTAAATACGCTTCCTTTTACGCGATTTGCGCTTAGAAGCTGCCTTGTTTAACGCTTTAAGCTGCAGCACTTAGGCTGCTAACAACGTCTGCCTATGCAGCAGTATTGCTGTGCCTCTTTGCAGCTAATCAACAATCTTAACTATTAGAGTAGGAAACAATCCTTAGTGCCTTTAAATACAATTACGAAGTAGCGTTAATTAAGCCTCTATCTTATTAGCGTTAGTAGGTGTCTTAGGGTTCTATTAGAGCTCCCTTAAGAGCTGTAGTGTTAGCATATACACCTTAATATCAAGCTTTAATAGCACTACTAATAGGTTACTAGGCACTAAGCTAGTTACTCTAAAGCTTAAGAGGATATTTGCCTTTAAAGACATCTTCTTAAATACCTCCCTAAGGGTTGTAATAAAGACTTTCTTATTAATCTAGCTTATATAGTTAAGCGCTAAGACTCTAATCTCCTTGCTGTATACTTGCTTTAAGGGGGTAAAATAACTAAATTTAGTAGCTATAGGATATAAGATAAATAAGAAGGTATATATAGGGTAATTATCTTATTCTCCTTATAAAGATTCTAGAAGGTAAATAACTTATAGCTCTTATAGCTGTTAAGTATTAGCAGCATATAGCTACCTACCTTCTAGCCCTAAATCTGCTTAATAAAGTACCTTAGCTAGGCTATACTAATATTGTTTGTAGTCTAGCTATTTTTACTAACCCTAATACACTATTAGGGCTTTAGAATAGGGTACTAAGACTTGTTATAGTTCTTTGCTTTAAAGATAAGGTAGGGCGTAATTGCCTAGCCTATTGTGTTAATTGCAGTAATTAATATTACCTAATTATAGTCTCTCTACTAGACCCTAATAGGCTTAGAGCGTCTCTCTAATGCAGTAACTACTTTAAAGTAATTTCTAATGCCTATAGTAAAGCTAGTCTTATTAAAGTTGTAGGTATCTTTGTTCTAGATACTGTACTTAGCCTTAATATTCTATACTAGGTTAAACTAGGGCCTAATAATAGCTAGGTTACTGTAGAGAACTCTCTAGTAATCCCTCTGTTAAATTATACGCGATTAGAGTCTAGGCTTGTGTTTAATAAAGTTTAAGGTCTATTATAAGCTAATAGGGCCTATATTGTATATAGTACGTAGTTAAGTAGCTATATCTTTAACCTAATAAAGTATAAGGCTAGATCCTTACTAGTTAAGCTTTCTTATATACTTTATAAGGGTCTACTTCTCTGCCTTAGTAAGATTTAATAGTTTAGAGTAGGTATTACGTATTAATTACGTTCTAGCGTGTTAGTAGTAGAGAGGTGCCTCTAAGACCTTATAAACTATAGTAGTACGTTACATACTTAGTTCTTAAGGTTTTTTAATTGCTTAGAGTGTAAGGTTAAATCTCTCTTTATTTAGAAGTAATTTAAGGTCTAGTATTTAATCTATTTAGTCTTAAAGGTTAGTAGGCCTAATAGCTTATTAAAGTGTATTACTTACTTATCTACGTTACTTGCTATACACTTATATTACTTTAATTTAGCTAAATTTAATTTCTAGCTAAAATAATATATACTTTGTTTTTGTACTTATAAAAGTCTAGATTTATATATTAGTCCTTACTATATAAAATGTTTTAAAATAAGTATAGATATAGAAAGAGCTATTACCTCTTACCCTATTATTTTTTAAGGATTATAGTTAATTTTTTCTATATTAAATAAACTTATTATTTTTTTCTTTCTAACTATTTTGTTACTAAGTATATCTACACGTATTTAAGAGCAGTATTGTTACTCCTAGGAGTCTGCTAGAATAATAAGGTATCTTCTAGTTAGAGCTAGGGAATAAATTCTTATATTAAGGAGTAAATAGATTAGATAAGAGAGTAATAACTTAACATAACTTAAATTAAAAATAATAAATAGCTTAGAACTTAAACTAGAAGTTTAGGTATACTATATTACAGGGTAAGTGCTATTATTAACTAAAACTTTATTACTATTATATTACTTAAGGACCTAGATATAAGCTTAGGTATAATACTAAAATAATATAAGCTAATATATACTCTTCTTAATAGCCTATTATTAGATTTATAACTATATAAGCTAAGGGCTAGTAATTAATATAATTAACCTAATAAGACTAAAGCTAGTATACAACACTATTACTATATAAGGGGCTTAGGTATAACTATACTAAGAGAAATAGTAATATTTATCTAAAGGTAGGATAAGAAAGGATGTAGAGAGCCTGTAAAACAGATAAAATAGTATTTATTAATTTTAACCCTAAATTTATTGCACTTATTAAAAGATCTAATAAATCTAATAATTAAGAGTCTTATTACTACTCCTATAAGCGTAATAATTAACAAAATAATAACCTAATCTAGTTATAACGCAACTATAATCCTATCTAATAGTAGTAGCTAGATAGTATAGTATTACTAATTTAAAATTAAGTGCAAAGCGCTAAGTATATAGAATCTTATAGATCTATTTAGCTCTATAGAGCTAAAACAATAACTAATTTTACTACTCCTACTTTAAATTACTAATTAAAAAGCTACTAATATAAGTGTATAGCAAGTTAGCTAGCTAAGTAAGTTAGCTACTTTAATAAGCTATTATACCTACTACCTATAATTACTTAATACTATAATATTATAATTTAACCTATAGTAAATATTATTAATTACTAATATCTACTCTATCTTTTTATTAAATTTAATAGATCTTTTAATAAGTATAATAAAATTATAGTTAACGTAGTTTCTATACAAGCTATCTAACCTAAGCAAGCTATCTACCTAATAGAGTTAGGACAGTTATAATGCGTACGCTATAATACTACTACTACTTACTACAAATTATAAGCAATAGAAATACTATTTAGACTTATTGCTATTAGATATATCTATAATTTTAACTATACAAGTATAAGCGTTGTAGCTAGTCTCTCTACAATATCTGTAATACCTCTTTACGCGCACCTTCTTTACAGACTCTCTACTATCTAGCTGCCTACTAGCCTCCCTTTTAGCTATTAGATTAGCTACCTTGCCTACTGTAAGGCTCTCTACTGCCCGTATATACTTTCTCTTTCAGTTTCTAACGTCTGTTGCTACTTGAGAGGCAAAAACAGGCTTAGACTTAGGAACCTAACCTATATTTTTTTTTAGCTTATTTAATAAAGCATATTTTTCTGAGCAGAATAGTAGTACTAGCTAAGTATAGGGTAGTGTAGTTGTTGTACTGTATACTGTTAAAGTTAAGGGCCTCGAGGTTAACCCTAGATACGCACTAACCTAATTCGTAATTAATGCCTATTCTGCTTCTACAGCTGCAACACAGAGAATTATTTTCTGCAATAAAGGCAATAGGCTTGTATAAGTTATACACATTGCACAGAGGTATTGCACAGCAAATTTCAGTACTATTGCTATTAGGTAAGGCGCAGGCAGGTAACCCTAAGTCCTTAGCCACGCTAACCTAATTTGTAATTAATGCCTATTCTGCTTCTGCAGCTGCAATATAGAGAATTATTTTCTGTAAAAAAGGCAGTAGGCTTATATAAGTTATATGCATCGCGCAGAGGTATTGCACAGCAAATTTTAGTACTGTTACTATTAGGTAAGGCGTAGGCAGGTAACCCTAAGTCCTTAGCCACGCTAACCTAATTCGTAATTAATGCCTATTCTGCTTCTGCGGCTGCAATATAGAGAATTATTTTCTATAAAAAAGGCAGTAGGCTTGTATAAGTTATACGCATCGCGCAGAGGTATTGCACAGCAAATTTTAGTACTATTACTGTTAGGTAAGGCGCAGGCAGGTAACCCTAAGTCCTTAGCTACGCTAACCTAATTCGTAATTAATGCCTATTCTGCTTCTACAGCTGTAATACAGAGAATTATTTTCTGCAAAAAAGGTAGTAGGCTTATATAAGTTATGCGCATCGCGCAGAGGTATTACACAGCAAATTTTAGTACTATTATTATTAGGTAAGGCGCAGGCAGGTAACCCTAAGGTAATTCTTATATACAACAATAGCATATAAATAGGTATTGTAATTGCAAAGCAAGCAAATATAAGCTAGTTATTAAAAAGACATAGAATTAAACTTTTAAGGGTGCTTAAGACGCTATAGAACGTATAGTAGTAAGTAGCCACAACTACGTAGCTAATAAGTTTAACCTGCTAACTAGATATGCTTCTACTGCTTTAACAGGACCCACTGCTACATAATCCAGCTAGTTGTTCCCTCTACTTTCTAGGCTTCTAAAGGGCAGGCCTCTTAGCCGGCTTGAGCCTAGACCGAGCAGCAGCCTTAAAGTTACCCTCCTACTTATTAATAAACTTACTCTTATAGCGTAAGTCGTATACACACTGCTAGGCTGTTTTAATATCCTTAACTATAAGAGTTTGTCGGCTAGCATTAACAGTAACGTTTAAGGCTGCTAAGTTTGTTAGATATTACTTGTCTATTACAGTCTATTACAGATATAAACTTACTATAAAATTAGTTCTGCACTATCTACTTACAGGCAAACCTAAGTGCATTAAGCGCTTCAATCTAAATACGCTACTTATTACTATCTAGCGTTAGGATGTTAAGCATAACGTCCCTCACAAGCCGCGCAAATAGTATCTATTACAGAATCGCACCCTTAGCAACGCTGTCTTTCTGTTAGTGCTTAATCTCGTGCAAAGCGGTTTCTATATAAATTAGTGTATACTCTAGAAACTATAATAGACTATAATAGACACTTACTGCCTAGCTTGTGCCTCTTAACATTGCCGCGTAGATCCCTGCCTAGAGACAGTAGCTTTGCTGGGAGAGGAGCTATAGGGATCTTCTAATAGGGCCTTTTCTTAGCCTTCTTAACGCAGTCCTAAGAGACCTTTTTAGCACTTGACTTCTTCGCAGGGGCCGTCTTATTGCGAGGTCTGGGCTTAGTGCTAAGGAGAGGGGGTTCAAAGTCTGATTCTAGTTCTAGAGAAGACGAGAGAACATATTGCGGCGAATTAGTGCAGCTAGGGACAGTTTTCTAGGGGATTAGCCTATGCACAGCAGGAGGGCCCTCCTTATTATCCTAGGAGGTTAGTATAACGTCTATTACACGTCTATTACAATCCCTTACTTCTGTAGATAGTTCTAACTTATTAGTATCCCTAGTAGGCTGCACTAGAAGTTTATCTCAGGGAAGGAACTAGATAGGAAGAGGTTTATTTTTGTTGCAGGGATTAGCAGCGAAGGCTATAATAGCAGCAGATTAGTCTTTACTAAAGAGCACTATAAATAGTTAGTACACTATCTATTACAGTCTATTACATATAGTTACATATACAGGCAGATTCAGAGAAACTAGACGCTAAATCGTCAGTCTGTTAGAGGAGCTGAAGCTGCTAGGCTATAGTTAATAGTGAATTATTATTATAGGCGAAAAAATTAGGGTAAAAGAGCTAAGTTTAGAAAGTAGAGGATTAGTAGGGATAGGGATAGAGTAAAAGTAAGGGTCTGTATATATGTATAGTCACGTAATGCGCTAGGGACCTACTATCTATAACCTTTTACTCCTACCCTTCCTACTACTTACCTACCCTAACCCTAAACACACATTTCACATAACGCACAGACTACCTACTTATCTCTTACATAGTAAGTAATATCTATTACACGAAACTAACGTCTATTACGCAGTATTTAGTGTCTATTACGCACTTACTCCTACTGTAATAGATAGAGTAATAAAAGTTGCTAACTTTCTGCAGCTCTACAGGCTAATAGCTATAGCTAATAGTAATAACAAGGGCAATAAGGATAAAGGGAATATCCCTAGACGCCCTAAAGCCCTCAGCTATAATAATTAATTCAGCCTATGCACAACACTTCAGCACACATACAAGTTAGATGTTTAGCCTAAAAAGGTGTACAGTAAAAACCTAAGTATAGAGAGATCTAGGAAGCAGATAAGCTTGCTTTACGGCGTCTATAAAGAAGTTGCTAAGGCTAAATAAGCTAACAGCACTGTAAGTATATTCGTACTCTGCTAAAGTAGCAGACTAACAAGACTAAGGCCCTTTCCCGCGCAAAGTCTGATATTATTAAAGATAAGACTATTAGCGCACTGCACTACAACTCTATAATAACCTCGAAGATTAACTAGTCCTAGATTAAAAGTAACCTTGAAATCTAGGCGGTAAATGCAGTATAGGCTAAACAGTAAGACACACTTATAATAGACAGTAATAGACAGCTAACACAATACAGCGTGCATAAGAGAAAGACAGCTACCTAGCAGTTCTAAGATTACAACCTGCTAGACGGCATTAACCTCAGGCCTGTAGACACTTTCTACAAGCTAATAGAACGGTACTACGACTAGAACACACCTAAGTAGATGCCCCCTAAGGCCCTAACTCAGGGCGCCGAGGCCTAGATCCTGCTTAATAAAGGCGTGCAAAAGGCCAAGGCTAGTTTTAAGCCTGTAGAGGGCCTAGACGTCGAAGGTAAGGAAAATGTAATAGACCTGTAATAGACAGCGCTAACCTAAACAGTAAACATAGACAATGTTAGCAAGCACAAAATAAGTAACGTTGAGAAAGAATGTGAGTATATTTAGTAGGTCACGACAAAGAAATTCTATGCAGAGGTGTTTGCCTGCTTCACTACTAAGTAGTTTAAGCTTAAAGGAGACAGTAAGGAGAATAACTAGACGTAATATATTACTAATGTTATAGACAATATAGTATTTGTAGTAAGTGTAGATAAGTATTACTAGCTTTATACTAATACCTGTAGCACTATCTTGTGTTCTGCTCTAATAAGGACAAGGAAACGTTTCAGGGCGACTACCTAGAACTAGATCTAGACAGGCCCGACTTCCCTAAGGAGGGGAGGGTAAGTTTAATGTCGTAATAGACTGTAATAGACAGCGCTAACATTACACAGTTGCAGATGCATAAGACCGTAAGGGACAATATTAGGAGCTTTTAATTCTCAGCAGACAGCTATCCTGTGCCCCCTTTTCTACTCCTCTTTACAAAGTTAGAGAGGGCAGTAATAGGCCTTCTTCTAATAGTGCAACTTAAGCAACAGTGGCAACACTGCTAACTTAAGCTCTGCAACAAGTTTAGCAATTGCTACCTCCTCCTAGGACTATACTAGCAAACAAAACACGTCTTAGTTAACTACCCGCAGAACGTCCCCTACAACTACTTCAATACAAACAACGCAGCGCACTTAATAAATATAATACTTAACCTAAGGTCAGATATTGTGCTAGTAGACATTACCCCCTTCCTACATATTATAGAAGCGTAAACCCTAGATGTAAGTACTGTAATAGACAGTAATAGACATCACTAACCTAGTATAGGACAAGGTAGGCATAGACATTGTTAACAGCCCTAATCTGCTTGATTTCGACATCCCTAAATAGTAGGGTTTAGCAGATAAGCAGGGTAGCAGCCGCGTACTAGAGGACTCTAACCTGGGCGCGTAGAACATAACCGATTGCGACTTGTTTAACTACGAGGTTAACAACGTAGCTAAAAAGATTAAGAAGGCATACTGCCTCCCTAAGAAGCTATAGGAGGTTATAGAAGGTGCTAAGGGAGAGAATAAGGGTATAGATGTAGAAATAGCTAATACTGTAGATGCTACTAAGTCTGCTACTTAAGGGTTTCTTAGGCAGGCATCTATTAAGCTACTAGTGCGAAAATAAGGAGCTTAAGGTTACTGTAATAGATAGTAACAGACACTATTGCAGTATATATAGCAATAGAAAAGGGTAAATTTCCCTAACTCTTTTGCAAGCTATCCTACAGCAAGTAGATCCTTATCTATAATCCTAGTAGTTAATACTAGAGGCTAATAACTAAGTAGCAAGGATCGCCACAACTATTCCCTAAGTAGCCTAGGAGATATATATTAGGTTTATTAGATTTTACACGTTAGTCTCTAGGTTAGGAGCCCCCCCCTTGTACATTTTTCTTATTATAACCTCCTCTGCCTTCTCTACTAGTAGTTATTCTTATTACCTACCTAGCTTTCCTCTACTAAGGCTGCTTTACAGCCCCGCCTTAGCATGCTAGCAGGCAGGCCTAGGAAATACGCTACTAGCAAGGAAGTAAAAGCAGCAAAACAGAGCTTGCGCAAGGCTGCTTAGACACAAGCTAAGAGTAGACCTTTTAAAAAGAGCTCGCCTATCTTTATCCCTTATAAGCTAGAGCTACCTAGAGATATACTAAAGCCAACCCCAGAGTGTACAGGTATATACAGCTTACGTGTACGCTTAACAGCAAGGACACTTAACAACCTAAGTGTGCCTACAGAACCTAGGATAGAATAGGATCTATTACTAGATTTTAGTAAAGAAAGGGAGCTTAGTAAAGAAGAGCTGAGAGCCTAGAGAGAAGAGTAAGAAGTACTTAGAGAAGAGAACAATATCTAGAATAAAAGAGTATCTAATTAGCAGATAAGAAGAGGGCAAATTGTAAAAAGTACAGAAGCAGACACGTAGTATCTAGCTGCTATACTAATACAGGGGCAGGTATCTCTGCTCAGCTCCCCTAGAGAACAAACACCTACTACACGCAGTAGTCCTTAAAGTCTATCTTCTTCTAGCAAGAAACGCAAAATCTCTTTCCTATACTAGGCTAATACTATTACTAACTACTTTTCTGCGCCTTAGGCTAGGGTTATACCTGCTACCCCTACTTAACTAAGGCCTATAGCTGCTACCCCTACCTAGCTAAGGCCTATTCCTGCTACACCTGTTCAGCAAAGGTCTCTACCTGCTACTCCTTTTAGTTAGAGAGCAAGTAACAGTTCCAGCTCTAGCCTAAGTAGCTAGAGGTTAGGCAGTCCTACGGTTCAACAAAACAGCCAGATACAAAGCAGCGAAAGGGCACAACTACCTAGTAGACCTATTTAACACCCTAGGGAACATAATCTAGAAGAGACAGGGGAAGCAGAAGGAACAAGAGATGCAGGAAATATAGGAGAAGTAGAGGATGTAGGAGATACAGCAGATGCAGTAGATGCAGAAGACGCAGAAGAAAGCACAGCTTAAAAGCTTACACAGCAGCTAAGGCAGTTCTAAGGATATACAGCAGACTAATATATAGAGGGAGAATACTACTACACTACTTACTACTAAGAAAGTAACATCTACTTAAAGTGTTCTTCTTTTAGCTTAATTACCTAGCTAGCTAGTAGGACATACACAGGAGGAGTGCCTCTTCCTAACATACTTAGCAGTCTTAGATTCCTAGACTAAATAAGTATACAGCCTAGCTTAGACTTACAGGCTGCCTTTAAGGGAACAAGTGCTACTACCTGCCCTAAAGACGTAGGCACTCTAGACGAAGGTAACCTACTCAGCCTCTGTATGTCTACACACTATACAGGCAGTAGGGAGAGTTTAGCCCTAAAGACTACCTACAACATTAATAGCCTTTGCTGCTTCCCTAGCAGCCTAGGATTTGCCTGCTAGGGGATCTACTAGCTACTAAATCAGAACGCTGCAAACAATATTACACATAATATACACTTTAGTCTACCTATACTAAAGTAGGACAAGTATTATACAAGATTTAGGGAACAAGCTACCTCTATATATAAGATCTCTTACTACTACCTTAGTACAGTTATAGGCATAGAGTTACTTTAGGTGTTAATCTTCTTCCTAGAGCTGCATGCAGATCTTAACTATAAGGCCTCTACATATCTTACTAAGAATAAGTTTGCTATCTAGTATAATAGAGTACTTATGCTAGCTATAGAGGCTGAAGTTAACAGTTTAAATATACTATAACACCTCCTAGGAACAGCTGCTGTAGCTAGTATTAATGCAACAACCCTATTAAACAAAACACACGCTAGAAAGGACACTATACGTTCTTATTAGCAGAATCTTAAGTACGCGCTTTAGCCTCAGCATTTACACAATATTTAGCAGCGTATCCTACGTACTCTTAACTAACACGCTGATTTAAGTAAGATGCGTAATCTAAGGCTGTTTGTGTATTCTAAGAACACTAAGCTAGAGTATATAACACCTAGCTTAAGTAATACATTTACTAAGTAGAGTTAATTATAGCACGCAGTAACCTACCTAGAGTACTACAGTACAGACAATACCTTTATTAATCTTAGTAAATAGGTTATATCTAAGCATAACAACCTTCTAAACTATTCTGCGCCTCTAGAGTCCTCTTTAGGAGAGGTTTATCTCTAGAAAGACTACTGCCTTAACAGTTATATTAGTATAAGGCGTACAACGCTGCCTAATAGAAAGACAAAAAGAGGAAGCCTAAGCTATACAAAGTACTACTTTGCTGCTATAAGGGATAGTAGCAATATTACTCTCTTTACTGCTCTAAATAGCAAAGAGCGCAAAGAAGGTCTTGTCTACTCCTAGTTCTATAGTCTTATTAAAACACCTTTTAATACAGCTAAGGCCTATATCTTTTAGTAGGACTCTCTTAAGAAACTCGTGCTAGACACTAAGTATATGCGCTTACTATAACAAGTAGATAGAGCAGTAACTTTCTCTAAAGCAGTGTTAAAAAGGGTATATTAATATATAAAGTAACGTGCTACTATAAATCTACGCAATAATTAGTATTAGTTATATAGAGTTAGAGAAGAGCACTGTATCTTACTTACTATAATATATAAGGTAGAGCTCTACTAGGCTGCAGCTAAGCTATACATAGTAGGCGCTAGCAGAACCCCTATTGCTCCCCTCCCTTACTATATTGTCCCTACGCTAGAGCTGTTTAGGTTTCTCTACGCGCAGATAAACAAATTCTGCTTCTTGTTTGAATACCTCTACGCCTATAAGTCTTTTAGGTATGTATCTATACTAGAGTCTGCAGTTATACTAGTAGCTCTACAGGCCTTAAGGTTCTGCTATAGCAGTAATATTCTAGCTAAAGAATCTTTGCTCTATAAGGATGCCTGGCAAAGAAAAAGAGAATACAACTAGCGCGAAGAGATAGTAGAGATACAGGGTCTAGGGATAGAGAACACAATCTGCAGGTGTAGTCTAGGATAGTTCTTGCTAAAGTTTAACTAGGCTATCTTTAGGATTAAGAAAGAGCACCTATCTTGTATACTGTAAGGCAATCTACTTATTAGTAGAGAGTATATTAAGAGACAGCAGGCTATAAAGGACCTCTAAAGCGTACACGTCCGCTTTAGCTAGGCTAAAACGTAGTAGAGAGATTATGCTTATCTAACAGAGCACTACCTATACCTAAAAGAGAAGTAGGTAGACTACCTTATTACTCTAGTTATTAAGCAGTTTTAGTTAGACGTTTAGGGCACCCTTCTTAGGCTGCATAAAAGAGTAGAAGCGCAAGGCAGGCCTTTACTCTCTGCAGCAGGTATTATAACTAAGGGTTACTTTCCCTACTCCTACCTAGGTATAGAAGACTTGTTTCTAGATAAACCTAGAGAAGGTTAGCCCTAGCAGCCTAGCCCACCCTATTTTGTAACAGGTAACAGGATTGGGTGCAACTAGAACGCAAAGATAACGCTTAATATCTTGTTTAACTTTAATAATAGTAGAAAGAGACTAGGGTAGGAGTATAAGCCTTACTGTTAGATCTATAAGAAGGTTGTTTAGCTTATAGGCGATCCTAGGTTTAAGGTATACTTTAAGGTTATTATATGCCTTACATATTTTGTTCTACCCTACGCAATAGAATAAGGTAGACTTATCAGCACAACAAAACAGGCTGAAGGCTGTAGTATATTACAACCTTAGTAGCTATCCTTAGTAGTTCTAGAAGAAGACCCTAAAATCTAGTCTATCTACAAGGCAACAGGAGACCCTAGACTAAAGAAAAGTCTGTAGAGCTTTATTATATATGCACATATCTACTATAGTAGGCAGACTAGAAAGAGGGCTAACGCTACGAAGGAAGATATTGTCTAGGACTATAAGCACATTAAATCTTAGCATACGCAAGATTTAAGGGAAGCTATTTAGCAGAGACCTAGTACAGAAAAACTACCTTATACCTTAAGGCTAGGCCGCAGATTTAACAGTAATGCTTCTACTTACGTAGTAGTGTAGGAGATAGGGTATCCTATAAGCCTGCTAGCTTAAGAAGAGTCTAAAGATAAGAGCGTAGATAAGCTATATAATGTTATAGAAGGTTAGCCTCTTACTTGTACAAATTACAGAGTAAATACTAATATAGGAGAGATAGCTAAAGCAGCTCTAACACTAACTACAGGAGAAGGTGTTAGTAGGGTAATAGCTAGCAGAAACTCTTCTTCTGCTATGCTAAGCAACGCGTCTGTAGCCTTAGGGTCTATAAACTCTTATGTACTATCTTTAGATATTAGCTTCTACTAAGTAGCTGTTAGCTGTTTTAAGAGCTGTTTAGAGGGCAAGGGATAGGGCGTTTATATAGTATATTTATATAGGTTTATTTTAGATATTTACTTTGCTAAATACTTATTTACGCCTCCTACTATTGTAATAATATATATTTATTTTGTAGCTATTATAAATAAGGGGGTAAATATATATTTAACTAATAAGGGTTAGCATAAAGGTTTTAAGATAAAACGTTAGAAAGTTACTCTTAAAAGGCATTAGACTAATTTTAAGTTTTAATCCTAGATACTATAGAGTAATAAGGAGGTTAGTATTTTTATACATGCAGGATATAATAGACTGTAATAGACATAAAAGCAAGTTTACTAATAAGAAAGTAGATAATAGTAAGAGCTATTACTCCTAATATGCTGCACTGCCCTTTAAGCAAATATTATGTAGAGAGTTAGGGCTAAGTTTACTATATTTTATAAATATACTAAGTTAAAATAATTAAATTCTTACTATATATAGGTACTATCTAGTTATATTTACTAATTAGTTACTCTATAGTATATAGGATAGTTATTTCGTAATAGGAAATAAATTATTTCTAGCCTATATATAGGCTAGTTAGAGGTAGGAAGTTTAGATTTACACTTCCTGTATTTTTAAAGGGAAACAGGTAGTCTGTTAAATCTTTCTTAGTAGAGAGCGGTAGTGAAAAGAAGGACTTGTTGAGATTTAAAGAGTAATTAAGTAATAGGATAATATTTTTTTAGTGTTGAGAAGAAATAAAAAGAAAAAAAAACAAAATAGCTTAACAAATATTGCTAAAAATAAAAACCTGCATAGACCCGTATTTGGGCAGGAATTTATGGCAAGATGCGAAGTGGTGAGTTTAGGGTTAGGGTTAGGGTTAGGGTTAGGGTTAGGGTTAGGGTTAGGGTTAGGGTTAGGGTTAGGGTTAGGGTTAGGGTTAGGGTTAGGGTTAGGGT
>KZ107844.1:1007288-1370890 GCA_002116315.1 Epicoccum nigrum | reverse complement strand
CACTCGGGTACGCTCAAACAGCTCAAGCCACTCGCGTATAGTGTTGTAATTGGCAGCAGTAGTACGCGCGCTCTCAATCTTCCTGCCTATAATAGAGGCCACGCGTGAATTGCGTGCAAGAAAGTGAGATATCCATAGTTTGCCGAGCGGGCGCGTGTCACCATTCATACAGAGGATTCGGGTAGCCATCTCACGCACGCGAGGGTGAGATGGAGGCTGAGCGCGTGAGTCCTCATCCAGAATCCACTGTACAAGAAATTCCTCTTGCTCTGGAGTCAATCGCTGCTGGTGGGAGTGAGCTATCGCGTGAGGGTTGTGGCCTCTAACGCGTGCTCGGAGTGACGATCGCGGGACCCCCCACTTCTTACACACTGCGCGTTGGCTTATTCTGACACCAGAATTAAGCTCAGCGATAGCAGGTTGTATTGCAACTTCGCGAGGGTCCATTTTAAGCAGGTGGTAGTTGAATTATTGCGATTCAAAGTGAGGTGGTTGCATTTGGTTGGGTGGGCCAAAAGTATATGTGGGCCAAAAGTATATGGCCGAGCTTACTAGACCACCACAACCATGTGCACATGTACACAAGAATAGGCATTCTAGACACAACATAGTAAGCTATAGGTATAGCCTGTCTAATTACATGTTCCAAGGGAAGCTTTTATATAGACGTCAAACGCAAATCACTTATTCTGCGCAAACGGCAAGATCGTCAAAACGCGCGTAACTAGCAGTGCGCTCTAAGCGGCGTTAGGATCAGTAACTAGCGTGCTGAAATGTGTGTGCCGCACTGCGCGTAGCTGAGAATTAGCTGATAGCCTGGCCGAAAACGACTCGTATTCGCAGCCTTGCAGGCAGACGGTTCTCCTGTTTGTGCTCTCTCCTGTTGCGTAGAGCTAGGTAAGACGCTACATCGATAAGCTTCGCAGAGTGGCTCTGTCCGCTTGTACCTAGTCCAAATGTGCACTCTGTTGACATGACTTCGCAAGGCAGATACTGCCTCAGCGCAGATGGTGAGGCGAGGCGGCGCAAGACGCTGGGCTTAGCAACAACTTCAGCCCGGCTGCATGCACTGCCTCGCCAGGCTGCCTTCTCTGCCCTGTCACAAGTATAAGATCATAGGCTCAATGCTACAAAAGACGGCCGCGACTTTAACTACCCAAAGCCAAATCCTAGACTGCAAGCACCATGCGGCTTCTTCATTTCGACGCGCTGGGCAAACTGATCTTGACAGACTTTCGCGGCAAGCCGATCCCGCCCTACGCTATCCTGTCACACCGATGGAGCGATTCCGAGATCCTCATCGAAGACGTGTTGAATGGAAGCTACAAACAAAAAGAAGACGGTTATCGAAAGCTGCGCTTCTGTGCCGAACAGGCGAATAGGGACGGGCTGCAGTACTTCTGGATCGACACATCCTGCATCAACAAGTGGGACAACAACGAGCGCTCGAAGGCGATCAACTCGATGTTCCGGTGGTACCAGAACGCGGCCCGATGCTACGTCTTCTTGTCGGACGTGTCGCTGTCAGTTGTGAAAGAGACGGGCATAGTCCCATGCAGCGACTGGGAGGCGTCGTTCCGTGCAAGCGCATGGTTCACTCGAGGATGGACGCTGCAAGAGCTGATCGCGCCAGTGACGGTCGAGTTCTTCTCGCGCGAAGGACATCGCCTAGGCGACAGAACATCGCTTGAAATACTACTACACGACATCACCGACATCGCGCTTGCTGCGCTGCGCAACTGTCCTTTAGATCATTTCAGCACATCCGAACGACAGCAGTGGGCCAAGAATCGCACAACAACCGAGGAAGAGGACATTGTGTACTGCCTGCTTGGAGTTCTTGGCGTCTCTATGCCTACGACGTACGGAGAAGGGAAAGAAAGCGCATTAAGAAGACTGCAGGCTGAAATTGAGGGAGCTGGCAGCGCACCATCGATTATTCCATTCTCACGAAATGAGTCTTTTGTTGGTCGCGAAGCACAGCTTGCTGAACTTGAAGCAAAGCTTTTCAGCATCGAGCAGACCACCACCTCGCTAGCAATTGTTGGCCCTGGCGGTACAGGCAAGTCGCAGCTTGCACTTGAGGTCGCACACAGAACAATACTGAACAACAAGAACTGCTCGGTCTTTTGGATCGACGCGAGCGACATAGACAGCCTCTACCGGTCTTATGCAGGCGTTGCGCAGAAGCTCAACGTTCCTGGCTGCGACGATGATCAGACAGACCCCAAACAAGTCGTAAAACACTGTGTGGCAGCAATAAGTGCGCGACAATGTTTGCTGATCTATGACAACGTCGAGGGCACAACTCTACGGGTTAACGGCTCATCTGCGAGAGAAGCTACAGAATTGACCGACTTTCTGCCACGCTCCAAGCTGTGTTCTGTCATCTTCACAACAACAGAGAGCGATACGGCTGAGGCGCTTGCTTCACAAAATGTCATAGTACTTCGTGAGCTGACGCCAGACACGGCGCTGAGGATGCTGCAAAACCGCTTGACAACACCGCTTTCTAACGCTGAGCAGCAAGAAGCTATGCACTTGTTAGAGGGGCTACTGTATCTGCCTTTAGCACTTGTGCAAGCAGCGGCGTGTATGAACGCAAGTAATATGACAGTGCTGGAGTACCGAGCACAGCTGGCCGAGCACAAAGAAGCGGCTCTCGAGTACAGCGACGACCCGTCTGAAGGCGAGCTGCGAGAGATTGGTCTGAGAAAGGCTGTAGCTGCTACACTATCTCTATCTATTAGCCAGGTCCGCCAGAATAACGCGGTCGCTGCGGACTACCTCTTTTTGGCTGCATGCGTAGATCGAAAGGACATCTCGCTCCAACTCCTGAAGGCAGCTTCGCCGCAGGCCCGTGAAGACGCCATCAAGGTGCTTGACAGCTACGCGCTTGTTATTAGGCGACCGGCTGACTCAGCACTTGACATTCATCGACTCGTCCACTCTGCCCTACGGAAGAGGCTGCAGGCAGAGGGGAGACTCCAAGAGTGGGTCCAACACACAACCACACAGCTACTCTGGCTGTTCCCTAACGATAACCACAGCAATAGAAGCAAATGGAGGCGACTGCTTCCACACGCACAGTATGTTCTGTCGCACACGCAGAAGGATGATGATGAGGAGAGATTAGATCTTGCACAAAAGTGTGCCATGGCTCTGCACAGCGACGGTCAGTACAAGGGAGCCGAAGAGCTTGAGGTGCAAGTGATGCAGACGAGAAAGACAGTGCTTGGCGAGGAGCATCCTTCTACGCTGATCAGCATGGCCAACCTGGCGTCGACGTACAGAAACCAAGGTCGATGGAAAGAAGCCAAAGAGCTAGAGTTACATGTGCTGCAGACAAGGAAGAAAGTGCTTGGCGACGAGCACCCTGACACACTGACTGGCATGGTTAACCTGGCGAGCACGTACAGGGATCAAGGGCAGTGGGACGATGCGGAAAAGCTACTTATCTACGTGGTAGAAATTCGCGAGAAAAAGCTTATGGAAGGCGATCCGCAAACATTGAAGAGCATGGTTAACTTGGCGTCAGTGTACTGGAACCAAGGGCGCTGGGACAAGGCAGAAGGACTGGAGTTACGGGTGATGGAGAATAGTAAGGAGCAACTTGGAGCAAGTCATCCTGACACGCTGACCGCTATGAACAACCTGGCATCGACATATTGTAGTCAAGGCAGGTGGAAAGCCGCAGAGAAGTTATTTGCGCAAGTTGTAAAAGTTCGCACAGATCAGCTTGGAGCAGATCATCCTGACACGCTGACCAGCATGGTGAACTTGGCAACAACGAACAGGAATCAAGGCAGATGGGCTGATGCTGAAAAACTGGAGGTGGAAATGCTTAAGGCTCGCAAAGGTAAACTTGGAGCAGACCACCCGGACACATTAATGAGTATGGCGAACCTAGCGTTGACGTACTTGAACCAAAGCAGGTGGGACGCCGCGGAAAAGCTAGGATCAGAAGTTCTGAAGGCTCGTGAGGAGAAGCTTGGAGAAGCCCATCCAGATACATTGATAAGCATGGCGAACCTAGCATCAACGTACTGGAGCCAAGGGCGCTGGGACGAAGCAGAAGTGCTGGAGGTGAAAGTGTTTAAGGCTCGCAAGAATAAACTTGGAGCAGATCATCCAGACACGCTGACCAGCATGGTCAACTTGGCGGCAGTGTACTGGAAGCAAGGTAAGCAGACTGATGCCGAAAAGCTGGAGGTGGCAGCGCTGGAGGCTCGCAAGAAGAAACTTGGAGTATACCACCCAGACACATTGATGAGTATGGCCAACCTGACAATGACCTACAATGATCAAGGTCAGTGGGACGCCGCGGAAAAGCTAGGATCAGAAGTGCTGGAGGCTCGCAAGGAGAGGCTTGGAGCGGTCCATCCAGACACATTGATGAGCATGGCCCACTTGGCTTGTGTGTGGAAAAAACAAAGCCAACGTAAGAAAGCAATAAGCCAGATGAAGGAATGTGTGCAACTCGGGCGCCAGAGCCTAGGAGACGATAGCCCTGCGTTTGGGTCTTTTGCAAGGGCACTGGCTCAATGGGAAGCAGAAGAAGCAGATGGCGACTTAACATGTGGGATAGAGAAGTCTGGCTAAAGTCAGCTCATAAATTATACTAGTTGTATAAAGCGACTCCTTCCGCATGTCTAATACGCGCTATTGCAAAGCTTGGCGGAGCAAGCCAATAAAGAAAGATTGGAACTTGCGCGAAGATGTACCATGACTCTGTATAGTGATGGTCGGTTGAAAGAAGGGAAGGGCTGGAGGTGCAACACTACGGTACAAGTGCGGTGTAAAATAAACCGCAAAAGTCCAATTTACACCGCACAATCTTAGATTTACACCAAATTGCAGTGTGTCTTAGTCAAGTCTACTATATATCAGATCTCCGTCTCCTTCTATCCCATCTCCACCTCACCTCGCCCACCTCGCCCACCTCACCGACCTCACCCACCTTACCCACCTTACCCACCTCACTCATCGTCGTCTCCTTCCATTCCATCTTAGGTAAGCCTGTTATCTTAAGTAAGAGGGGATCGCCGGCTGATGATTGCATATCAACGTCATTATGATACTGTTGATGCTTAGCTACGTCACTTTTAAGGCTAAAAAACGTTATAGATCTCCAATTGCGTCTCTTTCTGTTACTTTTCATCCCATCTTCTTCCATTCCGTCTTCCTCCATCTCTTGCCACCTGCCTTTCCCTTCATCGTTACTAGCCCGTCTCCTTCATTGTTAATCTCAAAAATCTCAAATCGCGCTTCTGTCCTGTTGTAGACCAGATATAGTAGATACTCTATAGATACTCAAAATTTGACCTCGTAAATAAGTACGTTTGGCCTCAAAAGGAGTGTAAATTTACGCCCCACATGCGGTGTTTATAGGGTGCGAAATCCCCTGTATTTTACACCACAAAAGCGCGGTGTTTTTTACACATATTTGTACCGTAGTGATACGTATGATGGGGGAGAATCTTAGCAAAAGCATTCTACTAGAGCAGGCATTCTATAAGACTAGTACAGACGTTATAAAATCAGTCTTTTAGTAATTTTACAGTAAGCTCGGACCCATGGGGTTGGCCACCCCTAGTGGTTGGCCACCTCACCCAAACGCGTCAACGAGTTTTTCAAGCCAACGAAAGGCTGCCGACGCATACGGTATCCCGCGATCGAAGCTTCAGCAACGGCTCAACGGCCGCAAACCCAACGCGATAGCCCACTCAAATCAACAGCGATTGACCCCAGAACAAGATACCTTTCTAGCAGATTGGATACTTGATGAGGACTCACGCGCACAACCTCCCTCCCACCTCCGCGTTCGCGAAATGGCCATTCGAATCCTCTATATGAACGGCGACTATGAGCCACTTGGGCGCCACTGGGTATCCAACTTTATCGCGCGTAACCCACGTATTGCACCAGTAGTTAGCAGAACAATTAAGAGCGCGCGTACTACTGGTGCCAATTATGAGACTATACGTGCTTTCTTGCAACTATTTAAACGTACTCAAATTAAGCTGGGTATACAGTACAAAGATATCTAGAATATAGATAAGACTAGGGTAGCACTTAGAGTATGTACAAACCACCAAGTACTTGCAAGTTCATCAAGGAAGAAAGCCTATACCATATCCCCAGATGATCGTGAGTGGGTGTCAATTATTGAGGCCCGCTCAGCTACCGGCATCAAGCTTCAATGCTTAGTCATATTCAAGGGCAAGCATCTCCAATCCACGTAGTCTCCAGCTGCTGGTGTACCTAACTGGCTATACGCAACCTCAGATAACGGCTGGACGTCAAATTTAATTAGATCTGAATAGTTACAGCGTATTTTTATACCAAGTACTTTACCATCACACTCTGGCTATCGACTGCTCCTCCGGGATAGCTATGGCTCCCACACGCCAATTGACTTTATGTGGCTTTGCAAGCTTTACAAGATACACCTTCTCTACCTCCCTGCTCGCGCATCTTACCTTCTTCAACCTCTTGACCTTGCTCCTTTCTTAGTAGTTAAATCACGCTATCAAAGTAAGATCCGAGCTCTCTTAGCACTTAACAACGCAGCACCTATCAAGAAAGAGCGCTTTGTTACATCATTTAATAAGGCAAGAGAAGAAGGACTATCAGAGAGAGTAATTAGAGCTGGCTAGAAGGCTGCTGGCCTTTGCCCATACAATCCCCAGCTGGTACTGCACTCTTCTCAGATATCTGGGCGTCCAAGTACTCCACCAACTACCAATCAGGACGCTGCTATATCAGAGGCAGTCTTTAACACCCCGAAGAGCTCACAGGTCCTATACAAGGCTCAGCAAACGTTGCTATTATCAGAGACTCTCTCACGGAGTACTCGCCTTGTTCTTAGCAAGGCATGTAAGGCTATTGCAGCAGCCAACACTAGGGCAGCAGAGCTTCAGGCAGAGAATCAACGACTTAAATATTAATTAGATAGTACCAGGGTTACCCGATTAAGAAAGCGTGTTCAAGTTGATCCAAGTGAACGCTTTAGCAACGTTGAGAGTATCAAGGCTGCGATTGATCGGGCAGCAGCTCTAGAGGCTCAACAAAACAATACTTCACCAGGAAAAAAAGCTTAAAAAGCAGCAGCAGAGGTAGCAGCTTGTCCTCTTAATTCTATGTGTACTCAATAGCAAATATAATCTTTGTTGTTGAGAGAATCGCGACTACAAACTGAGTAAGTGACTTTGGTGAGGTGGCCAACTACTAGGGGTCCGAGCTTATATTATAACCTAAATAAGTATAGAGTAGAGTATTCTAGAGTAGAATATAGCAGAGTATAGAGTAGTCTTAGTCTTAGTAAGCTCTTTGCTTATAGGGTACGTTACTAGCCTAGATAAATTTGTACTTTTCCTGTATTGTGTTGTACTGTTGTTGATTTAGAGGTAGAACCCAGCCGTGTTTTGTGTTTTTCGTAAAATTTTTCGTATCTGATAGCTGCCACGCCTTCATGTCGTCAAGCGTACGTGCTTGAGCTGGGATGTAGGTTTCTGTTGAGCTCTGGTCAATCCAAAGATGGAACAACCCTGGATCTTTGTTGTCGCGGAAAGCCAGCTGACCCTCATTGTTGGAGTATTGGCCAGCGAAGTTGACTCGGGTACCGTCAGGTGCATTACCAACGTTGGTCCAAGTGCCCAGTATCCCATTTGATGACCGCTGCTGCCAAATCTTATAATCCACTTCACTCTTAACCCAGCGGTACCACACATCCTCGCCTTGCTCGGGAACATGCAACAGAGAGCAGTCGATAACGGGGTATCCAGGACTGAAGTAGACTTCTTCCTTGGAAAAAGACACAAAGTCTTTGGTCGTTACGTACATGAGCTGATTAGGAGGGGAACGACCGGTGCGATCAACGTCGGCCGGGTCCCAGTACCGTGATGAAAAGATCACGATGAACTCGCTGCGGGTAGCGTCCCAGTATGACTCCGGCGCCCATACATTTCCAGCGGACACGTTGGCTAGTGGTGCAGACAATCGGGGCTCGCTCCAATCCGCAAGGTTCGTGGATTCCCAGATGACGATGCTTCTGCTGCCAAAACGAGTTGCATTGATGAAATCGCCACCAAGCGCATTGACTTTCAGGTCTGTAGCATGGAGCCAGTATTTGCTCATGTCTGGGGCGGCGATGATGAAATGATCACGTACGCCTGTCGTTCCCACTGTGCTCTCCAGAATGCGCGCTGTCTCGGGAGTTCCATCGTAAGATAGTTGACGGTAAGATAGCGCATCGTTGCCATTGGAAAGGTGCATGTAGACTTGTTCATCATTGACTGGAAAGTTGGTGAACAGGTAACCAATCTTGTCGTCCGTTTGGCGTGGTCTCAGGGGTCCTGCTATCGAGACCGATGCTGCTGCCGTGAGCACAGTGAGCAGTTGTGGAATGTACATCCTAAGCAGGCTTCTTCGGTGGATTTGATGACATAGAAAGCATTCATTCTGTTTGCTGCACTTATAGCCATCACAAAATACAGCCGCCAAGGCAGCCCAGAAATGACAAGAGCTGTATACAGCAATGTCTGGGGTGTCGAAAATCTAAGATGATGCCCAGTCCTGGTATGAGGTCATTTCGATGTGGTTTTGCTTTGAAAGGAAGGTGTCTATCGATCTTCTCGCGTTGATGTTCGGCCGATGCGGGGAGCAGGTCGGAGAAATTTCCGACCCCTCATCACAAAATCTGGGGCACGCCAAGATTCGACCACCTTCCTCCTTTAGACGCAAAGACTGGTGATCGCATGACCTTGACTGTCTACGGATACCTACGTCTACATTGGCTTTCTGGACTACTGAACATGTTCGGATTGAATTGTGTCGTGCAACATTAAAAGTCATGAATGTGTCACCAATTGTTCATTGTACATAATCGGAGAATCAAGAAGTTCAGATTGATCACAGGATACTTCGAATAGCAAAATTTCCCCATCATGCAATCCAAACTCATCTACAACGCGAGACGCACCTCTTTCGTCCAGATTAAGAAGTCTCTAGGAAAGTCCCGTACTGATAGCCCAAGTTGCATCGTTATTGAATGAAGCTGCCGCATCGAACTGGTGAACTCCGCCGTTACTCGCAATGTAGCCGATATTGGCATAATGACGGATCCAGCGAGTAGGGTAACCCCAGGCGTGGAGTGAAGTACCTGAACCAGTAAAGCCCGATTGCGGACAGAAGGTCGCATCTTCCTTAAAGGCTTTGGAACCATCATTAACAGCGACCTGCAAGCCAAAGTTGTAGTGCCTGATGTAGCTTCCACTGGTGTCCCTTGATTCAAATGAATAGCAACCGCTGTTACCAAGACCAGTACGGATGGTCCATGTAGCAGCTTGCTTTAGTGCAGTGCTGCTGGCGGACGAGATGACTTGTGTATTGACAGTGGCTCCAGTATGTGCAAGATAGCGGTCTGTAAAACCCGGTGTTGTAGCCTTGAACGACACAGTACCGCCTACACTGTATGCAGGCCCACTCACTAAGGACGTAGTCGCGTATTTAGCGGCCACGATATCTGCCTGTACAGAATTCTCAGTGGTGTCGCTTGGATATCCGGCGGTCATAACACCCTCATAGAAAGTACCTTGAGCGCCATTGCTGTTGTCACCGCCGATACCGAGAATGATTGCCCCCTCTTTGTGCATGGGATCATAACCGGAGGCGGTTGGGCGCGCACCACTGTAGAATGTCGAGAGTGTACCTGATGCACCATTGCCTCCACGAATTGCCCAAGTCCCTGGCTTTCCCTTGACTATCGCTGTGACGAATCGATACGTGATTGAAGGATCTGCTGTGTTTTGTTTCGCACCCTGGCCAGAGAACAAACCGTTCTCCAAGTCAGCCATGATCCAAGGGCCACTGCCAGCTCCACTTCCCCAGACTGTATTGTCCCCATAGTAGATGGCCTCCATGTGGCCGTTTCCAGTATCGAGATTGTTGGTCTCGGCGTTGCCATAGTCAAAACAGCATGCACCGTTGTAATGAGTTCCATCGAGAACTGCATACATCCCTTCCGCTGCATCCCCTGTAGCAGATCCGCTCACTTTGTTGTTGCGATACCCAGTTCCGGGTGACACGAAGACGCCATAGACCTTTTGGCCATTCAGGGTGACTGGCGCGCCGATGGCACCTGCAAGATTATCGTATCCATTGGATTCTGGACCTTTGAAACCACCAGGAGGCGCCTGCGTCAGGTGATTCTCACGGCCAGACTGATCGTAGACGATAGTGATGAGACAGGTTGTACCAGCACAAAACGTATCTTGTGCGGCAGCATTGGCGGAACCTCCTTTGGATTTCGGGGCAATGCTAATGGTAGTATTGTCAGAACCTCGCTTCACTTGATATAGCGCCCCCGTGTAAGCACTGTACAGTGCGCGAGTCGTGCTGTGTGCCGCAATGCAAGGTGTATTTCCGGACGCATATATATCACAAGGAGCAGTAGATCCAAGCGGAATTGCGGCAGCTAAAATGAGAGCTGTAAGACCTGATCGGAGGTAGGCTATATGTGAAGGCATGATGTAGATGGTCAAACGAAACCAGATATTGCTGAAAATGGCTTTTCCGGTAACTGATGGCCACACACAAAACATCCAAGAGGAAATGCACGAATCTTATAATCTTTGAAAGACTCCGCAATGGATATGTAAACATACTAAATATGCAGCTAAGACATGTAGGACGAATTCCGAGTCCTTATCGGTGAGTATCCGAAGTCATACGTTGCGGGGAATTTGGAGTTTGACCATTTACGACCGAAAAACTCCTGGTTGCAGGTATACTAGTTCTACTCGAGTCAGCCGAGCAACTTGAGCCTGCATGACTATGTTTGCAATATCGGCCAACAGCCGAAAACTTTCATCAGATAGCCTGGCTCCGGAGCTAACAGCGCGGAACAGATGATTTAGTGTATTGTTGTGCCGATTCACGGCCTTTTCCTGAAGGACCAAAGTATACAAGCTTTGCCGAGTTGAGCTTATTGAGCACAAGGATATGACGATCGGAGGCGGCGATCATTGGGTTGCTTATACATCACATCATGTCGTACTTTATTAGCGGCTACGCTTCCCTCCACCAATTAGGTCCTTCTTGGCTCAATCCTAAGACGAGCTCAGGATCTATGGGTCGTTGAGGCCCCAAGACCACACTGGAATCTTTGGACAAGATCAGTATCATCTCGGCATCGGTAATCAATCAACTGACAGTAATTGTTTCCCATATATACGTGGGGAAAATCCCCTACTACGCATATGTGACTATCATTGCATCGAAACATCTTCACAAACCCATGTTGATATCCTAAGCTGCTCTGAATGTTCCTTATATCCGTACGCTCCAGATCTCTGCACTTTACGAGGTTTGATTTCACTAGTCAATGAACATTTGACCGAGCTTTCGCCAGTATACTATCTTACTCATTTGTGGATAACCTGTATTGTCTATTTGGTCAAGCATGTACTTCATATGGTTATGCCTACAGCGCTCTGTCCTCAGAAAGATGTATAGCAATAGTGTAACTATGTCTACGTGACTGGCATGATGACTGTGTCGAAAGCAATCAACAACATCGTTCTGTTCTCTAACGGATCTCTGAAGATTCTGATATCAGAAAGTCACATCGTCGTCATTCTTAGCCCGCAGTTCAGGAGGCCGAAACCAGATCACATGGTAACCCAGTTGTGAAGAACCAAGTTTGTATTGTCAGGACATCGTGGCTCTGGATTAATCTAGAGCCTATTCCTACACTCCATTATTGACTACATAGCTAGGCTCTAACTTGCAAGGTTCTATAGTTGAAATATCATTTTCAAGCGGATAAAAGCTTCTAATGTCAAGATGTAATCTTCCTGAATTATGATGCTGTTAGTGGAACATGCAATATCGGCATAATGTCCATTGCTCCTGGACGGTTAGTTGAGACACGTTATAGATGAATCGGTCCGATACAGATATTGGCTAGGAGTCACTGCTGTCGCATGTATAATCAGAAGCACGGGCTCTGATGTGGCAGAGAAATGGATTTCGTAATCGGGTTCGTGGAACAGTTACCTACCTACAGTCAGTGCGCGTGCCGGAGGTATTGTGAGCATGACAACTGGTGCCTTGCTACCGATCTCACGATGCATACGCGTTGAATCTCTTTCGCTTCCCACTTCAAAGAGGTATGCTTGCTTCGTATAGTAGCTAGTGTGACCCCGCTCCTCGTATCTGTTGCGCTGTTGGACTCAACCCCAGAGACACTCGGCGAAATTCCGCTATCGGCCGACCACCGTCGCGATTTATGCGAGGAAAGTTAAATTTCCCCGCTTGAGCGGAAGAATTGTTTCAAGGCAGCGCCAATAGGACTTTACCGGCTGTACTCACTCGTATATCTGACGATCTCCCCCAATTTCCCATATGAACGCATTTCCTGGGGGTGGCAAATCCATGCAGATGCAGGTACACTTCTAGCGCCGGCATGGCTGACGCCAACCTTTTTAATGGCTTCGTTCCTGGAAGCGCTTCTCAGTCGCTGTTCGGAAAGAGCTGAAACCCAGTCATGAAAATGTTCCCGGTCACCACCACTACTTTGTGGATTCTCTTAATAGTGTCTGTTCTGGGCAATCCTCTCAAATTGGAAAAATCCGCAGCAGCGGCAACAACATTCAACAACCCAGTCCTGTGGCAGGACTACCCAGACCTTGATGTCTTCCGCGTTGGAGATGTATTCTACTACTCATCTTCTTCGTTCGCTTTTTCACCAGGTGCGCCTGTGCTCAAGAGCTACGACCTCGTGAATTGGGCACCGGCCACTCACAGCGTGCCGCGCTTGAACTTTGGGTCTGAATACGACTTGCCAAGCGCCACAAGCAGAGCATATGTGAAAGGAATATGGGCTAGTACTCTCCGATATCGACAGTCAACCGACACATTTTACTGGCTGGGTTGCATCTCGGGCGGCCGAACGTACGTATGGACAGCGAGCGGCACTAAAGCGGGAGCAAACAACGGTGAGGTGACGAGCTGGAACTGGACTTCCAAAGGTAGCCTGCCACGTTGTTACTACGATAATGGCCTTCTCATTGATGACGACGATACAATGTACGTGGTCTACGGCGGAACCACCATTCGCGTCGCTCAACTCAACGCCGATGCGACTGCGGAAGTGAGAGACCAAGCCGTGTACACGAGCCCGGACAACCTGTATATCGAGGGATCTCGAATGTACAAGATCAACGGAACGTACTACATCTTTGTGACGAAGCCTGCGAACGCCGAGTACGTGCTCAAATCCAAGAACATATGGGGTCCATACGAACGCCGGTCCCTTGTAGACAGCATCTCAGGACCGATCCCAAATGCTGGCTTCGCGCATCAAGGCGGTATCGTCAGCACCAAATCCGGCCAGTGGTACTATGTGGCGTTCATGGACTCTTATCCGGGCGGAAGAATCCCTGTGGTTGCGCCACTCAGTTGGACTCAGGACGGATGGCCGGAGGTAGTTCGTGTGAACAACGCGTGGGGGAAAACGTATCCTATGCCTGTGCAAACCACCAAAACTGTACCGACCTCTGGTGGTTTGGACACCTTCCAAGGCACGTCATTGAGCAATGAGTGGGAATGGAACCACAATCCCGACAATAGCGCGTGGTCCTTAAACAACGGCCTGGAACTCCGAAGTGCAAGTGTCACGAACGATTTGTTCTCAGCACGTAACACCTTAACGAGACGTATCCCTGGACCCAAGTCGGCTGGCACGTTCAGGATAGACATCAGTGGGCTTAAAGATGGTGACCGTGCGGGTGCGGTGCTGTTCCGCGATGTTGCAGCATACATTGGTGTTCACAAGTCTGGCAGCACGTCTTCACTCGTCATGGTCGACAAGCTGAATCTCGGTACTAATTGGGTGACGACCTCGACTGGCACTGTCTCAGCATCAGGTCCGACACTCGCTGGTACTACGAAGGAAATTTGGCTGCGCATCAAAGCCGATATAACACCAGCGTTCGGTACCAGCACTGCCAGAACTACCACTTTCGAATACAGTCTTGATGGAACCTCCTTCACGCAGTTAGGCAAGCCGTTTCCTATGACCAATACTTGGGAGTTCTTCACTGGCTATCGTTTCGGTGTGTTTAATTTTGCTACCAAGGCCCTTGGTGGGCGAATCAACGTCAAGAACTTCAATCTTGAGTCACTCTAAACTTCTCATTCACAATATTTCAACGATACTCTGCGGAACATAGCACATGGTGGGAAAATGTCATGACATTGAACTTTGAAACCACATACTCTCAATATGATATTGCCTTCCTCTATAAGCTAAACACTCCAATTCCGATACTAGTTGAGAATCCCAAACTCCTTGGCCAATCGACAAAGGGGACGTCCCCGTTCCAATGTGTTCGCATCGCACTGCAATCGGCTGTCCTCGATGCATGTCAAACGCCCGCCGCCTGCCGCAAATATTAGCTCATGCGATGACAACAGTTATTTAAAGGTAGAAACATACAGTTGTTTGCTCCTGAAGGAACACATCGCCCGGTTTGTCCGTTGACGTTGCACACATCTTGCTTCAAACTGGTATTTGCAACACAGCAAGTGCCTGATGGAACAGGCCGACCAGCGTTCTGAGGACTTGGGGCGGCGAGGGAAAAGGCGGCAAAAGATAGAACGGTGTATATGCTAAGCTGCATCTTAAGTTGAGAAAGTCGAGTGGCTGATGTGTCGGGTCGTTGGAGGAGTTGGATATTGAGAGAATTGATTGGCGTAGTGGATCGACAATTGTTCTGCCCGGTGAAGTTATCGTACAAAGGAGACTTGGGATGAAGTTCTGAAGCACGGTGGTGCCTGAGAGCTCAGGCGATGTGAAATTATATATGCAACGAACAGACAATCACGATCCTCAACAGCCACAATGTATGTGGGTGCCAAGAGCGTTTAACGTTACCTGCACTGCCGCAAGGTGTCTCAGGATGCCTCAGATTGGCTTCGTAGACTGTAAGCGAAAGCAATGGTCTTCGAAGGATTCAGGAGAAGGTCAAGGGCCCGTGGTGTGTCAGTCTGTCTTGAGTTGCCCGTGGGTGAAGATGGGCGAGCGCAATATTGCAGACCAGTTAGAGTGGACAACATACTATTTATGCTAAGACAACGTGTCTCTACAAATCACAGCTCTATACAATAATTTGTTATGTAGTAGTTCCTATGCAACATACTGCACGTCTCGTGGTCAATGCTCTCAGGTTCTCGACCAAGATAGTGCTCTAGGCCATGAAACGCATCAGCGCACCTAGGCTCATCTATCGTTGGTGGTCAATTGCAATGTAGAAAAAGCTGTTTTTTAGGGCTGGGACACTTTGGAGCGGGTTGAAACACCCAAATTCTTGGCGGTGGGCAGAAGTCCACCGGCTCTTGCACGCCAAGGAAAGCCGCAGATAACCCTGTACATTCACAACGCAAATACCCCACAATCACTGACCAAGAACTACAACAAGGCTAGGCAAGTAGGAAACTTTTGCTTGTGCTTACTTGTAGTCTTCAAAGTCTGGTTTTGAAGGGTTTAAAGTTGCAGAGCGTAGGTATTTAGGTTTCTACACTTAAGTCTTATTTCCCAGTATTTTTGATGTGCAAGAGAAGTGTTCCTTCGGCGTGCACAGGTGGAGATGATATGGACCGTGCTTGACTGGGAAAAAAGAAGTCATGGTGATTTTGATATGGGTATAGAGCCTTTACTTCTACTTCCGTCGCGAACTCGAGCTCACCAATTTCTTTTTGAGATGTTTTGGCATCTTCTCTTTCCTCTTCTCAGCCTTTTCCGCCTTGACGGCTTTCTTGTGTGCCAGCTTCTCGTCGTGATCCATGTTCTTCTTCCCACGTGACGGGCCTTTGTCGAATATACTTTGATCGACTTCACTGCCATCCGACTCGTCGGAAGATTCAAGATGCACTCCACCCTCTACCGATCCGCCGTCACCAGCCGAAGTATGGGCATCAGCGCCGGTGGCAGTCTTGGACGCGAGCAAGTCTTGGTACGGCAACGACGATGCCTCACCAGCGTTGACCAGTTCGGCGTCGCGCTCGATATCGTAGACTTGGTCCAGAGTCTGAGGGATGTACTGATTGCGGAAAACGTCATCATTCTCTTCCTCGCGCTTCATCTCCTCGTCAGTGCCGGGCTCCCGCTTCAACAGGTCCCTGCCTCTGCTCAGAATTGAGTCCAGCTCAGTGGCGGTCTTCTCGCCGGGCTCGGCGGTGATGAAGGCGAAAGCTTTGCGCTCGCTAAGGACATGGACGTTTCTCGAGCGATAGAAGTCGGAGACGTTCTTCACGTCCATGCGCAGGAACTCCAGAGAGCGCGGGTGGTCGTGCTCAACGGCTTGCGAGACATCGATGATCCACTGGCGGCCTTGGTGATAGAGGACGTTGTACTCGCTGAGATCGGCGTGGACGAGGCGACATGTGTGGTACAGAATGCGCATGTAGGCCAGCATCTCGAGGTACAGGTCTGTCCACTTGGCGTCTTCCTCGTCGGCGGTCAGGCCGTCGAAGCGCACGTCCTTGAGGCGCGGGGCGGGCTTGCCCTTGCGGTCGCCGACCAGGCCCATGACAAAGACGTGGGTGCGCAGGGCGACGGGCATGGGCGAGGGGATGCCGGCGTCGTGGATGCGGGCAAGGTTGCGGCGCTCCTTGTCGGCCCACAGCTTGACCATGGCGCGGTTGTTGCTCTTGCTGTAGCCCTGACGGAAGCGGAACTCGCCCTCGACGTACTTGGCGCGGTCCTTGAAGACCAGGATGGAAGTCTTGTAGACCTTGACGGCCAGGTGGGTCTGGGTCTGCTCGCTATCGCCACCGTTGCTATTATCGTTGTCGCGGATGGCGTGGTAGACGTTGGCCTCCTTGCCGGTGGAGATGACGCCGTGCAGCTCGCTGAAGGTGTCGCGGTTGATCAGCTGCAGCAAGATCATCTGCGTGCGGCGGTCAAGCACCTGCTCTGTAGTGGCGCGGTCGGCCTTGTCCTTGTCGCGCGCGCTGCCGCCGGTAGCCCCGCTGAAGCGGCCGTCGAGGCGGATCTTGCTGGCGTGCTTGGACAGAGAAGCCACCTGGTCGTCGAGCGCCAGCCGCGTGTTGGCCGACGGCTTCTGCGGATTCGCCTTGGGCTTCTGGTCGGCGGGAACGGTGGCATCGTTGAGCTTGCGCTGGCGGTTGTACGTCTTGGTGAAGTCGGCCGGGTTGCTGGAGTCTACCAGCTCGGGCGCTGCGTCGTCGTCCGACTCAAACAGGTCGTCGATGTCGTCGTCATCGGCATAATCGCCCTCGCCCTCGCCCTCGCCCTCCACATTGCTGGGGTCGGAATCAGCACCGGCGTTGTGACTGGCATCGGCGTACAGCTGGGCCTCGTCGCGCTGGGTGGGGGTTTCCGTGCTACTACTCGCCATGGCTGGAAACAAATCGCAGTGCGTGCCTGGAGGAGCGAATACCGTCGCCTGTAGATATTTTCTATAGATTCACCATGTGGTCTTCTACAAGTAAGAATGAGGTCCCACTGCTGTCTGCTGTCGTTGCCCTCCTCAGTGTGGCGGGCAAAAAAGTTCACCTTCGCACCACGTAGATCCGGCAGAACGGCGGGGGCTAATCCTAGTGCAGACGGTGAACAAAGCGGTGTGTCCACTGGCCCAGGGACACTAGGCTAAGACTAAGCTCTACAGTATCGTCAGTTGTTTATCGCAGCTGGCCTTGTTTTGAATGCTTACTAGCTGTATAATTATAGACGTAAATTACAATCAATCTATCAGTTGTGTCGATTGCTATGCGCTGTCCACTCGAAACATGTCACAGGTTCTACCGTGAACTCATACAAGATAGTACAGGCTACAAGCCATACAAAGTTAAAGTCTTACACTCGTGCCGCTTCGCTCACAGCATGTTCTTCCTCCATGCTCGCGTGCCCAATCGCTCAATCTCAGGCACTTCGACGGGGCCATGCACATGGGCGTCGTCGAGTGCTTCGACGACGGCCTCGCCTACCAGATCCGCTTTGAGGGGCTTGATGCCAGCAGCACCCATCAGCCAGGTCAGTCGGCCGCCCACAGCACTGTTCACGATGCTTGCCACAGCTCCGCCCGCTGCGATGGGCAATGTGAAAGTGCGGCTCGAATCGTACATGAAAGGGGCACGGACAAAGATGGAGCGCATCTTGGGGAACGCTGAGGCTATGATGCTCTCGGCCTCGCGTTTTGTTGTGATGTAGCGTTTGGGCAGGATGGGGGTGCCGGCGGCAGCAGAGATGTAGACAAAAGTCGGCACGTTGCGATACGAGGCTTGTTGGGCGAGGCTGACTGCGGTGTCGCGGTTCATGACCTCGTAGGTGAGCTGCCCATCGCTCTCTCGGGGCTTGAGCGGCTCGCTGCCACTGGTCTCCAGCGGGTTCTGAGTGCCTGCCTTGGTGGGCGAAAAGGCTCTGCGCAGGCCGGCAATGGGTGATTCCCGGCCGCTGACAACGCCCTTGTAGTCAGCCTCCAGCAGGATGCCCATGGTGTGGACTACGGCCGTGGCCGACTCGAGGTGCGCATTGTAGGACGAGGGGTCGAGGATATCGCCCTTGGCCCAGGTCACCTTCTCGGACCACGGAGGAGCGTCGGGCGACGAGGTCACGGATGACCAATGTGGTGTGCCAGAGCGCGAGATGGAGATGACAGACCAGCCGCGGTGGGCGGCGGCGCGGCAGATGCGGCTCCCTGGAGCAATCAGCAATCAACAATCGACAATCAGCACAGTAAAAGTAGAGAATTACTGTCCTCCTGGTACGCACCAAGGAAACCGTTGCCGCCGCACACGACGAGCTTCTTCTGCGCAGCCGAGGCCATTGGAGAGATGTATAGAGCTGTGATAGCTGGGGCTGTAATCGCTGGGGCTGTACAAAGAGGATACCTTGTATCTGGTCACGCAAGTGGTTATGTGGGCACCCCAGGATCTAACATCGCAGATTGGTGATGTAATTGAAAGAGTGCGGCGAAGAGCGGACTCCCGAAAACAGCGCCGCTGGCCGCTGCCTCTTCCTCCTCTTGTCCACATCCACATCCACACCCTCATCCATACCCTGCATCTGTCTTACTGCTATACTGCGCCTCACCCCCCGCAATCCCGCGCCTCGTCTACTGCTATCCTCTCATCCGCTGCTCGCCATGCCCGCGCCAGCCGCCAGCAAGCGCGTCAAGAACAAGCGCATCTCGCGCAACATAAGTACCGCCTCCTCACCATCCCCCACCATCGCTCCCCGCCCGCCTGCTCACTCGGCCAGTCATCGGTTCCGAGGCCTGGGCCCTCCCCCCGCTGGGCCACCCCGACCGTCCCAAGGGCATCCCCGACGACCACACCAAGCGCTGGACCGTCTACGTGCGCCAGCCCGACGGCGACCCGGCTCTGTCCACCTGGCTCAACAAGGTCCAGTTCAAAATCTTCAACACGTACGAGAACCCCCTGCGCACCTGCGACAATCCGCCCTTTGAGGTCACCGAGACGGGCTGGGGCGGCTTCAGCATCGACATCCGCCTGCACTTCAACCCGCAGTCCGGCGAAAAGGCCCAGTACCGTCAGCATTTCCTGCAGCTCGAGAAATACGGCAGCGAGGAGCAGCAGGCTCTGCAGGAGCGCACCGGCTGCGTGCGCAGCGAATTCCTCGAGGTCGTCCACTTCAACGAGCCCACCGAGGCTCTGTTTGATGCATTGACCGCCGAGGACCAGTGGGCCCACCTTGTGCCCTCCAAGTCCTCGTCCGGCAGCAAGAAGGCTAGTCTTGCTGCCAACGGCCGTCTCAAGCGCGGCCTACCCAACGGAGAACGCAGCGCCCAGCTGCCTGAGAAGGGAGGGGACAGTGTGCCTTTCAGTCAAGAACACGAACAGGGTTTGATCGACTCGCTCATGGCCAAGATAGCCCAGGTCGACCGCGAGCTGGAGAAGGAGACTGCGAGGCGGGAGAAAACAGAGAACACCTTGAAGGCTTTGCGGCAAGAGTTGGGCCATGAAGCCGCACAACAGGCCGCTCAGCAGGCTTCTGGTGATCGGAGTCGTAGACGCTGAGGCATTGCCTTGCCTATGCATCTCACCTCTAACATCCAGCTCACCCTTCTCAAATCAGGTGCTGCGCGGCAACCTGTCAACCCGCTCCACGACCGCAGCCTCATTACAGGTTGATTTCGTCACAAAAATGCTCCACTGGCGGGCATCATTGGACCGCCTGCGTGTAGTCTTACCATGGTACCATGCCAGACATCTATAGTCCCTGGTTGAGCAAGACCGTCTTCATGGAAGATTGAGCTGACCAATTACAGCCACATTAGTGTTTTTACTTTTAAAGAAACAGCAGTGCCTCAATTGACTATCCATAGGAGCGAGCCTAGCAAGCTGGTTGAGAGCGAACGCGGCGCATGAATCGCATCCTGTTGGCGTAGTACTGTGGGAAACGCCACACCAGTCCAAAGTACATTTTCTCAACAATTGATGATGTTGCACCTTACCAGCTCCGAACGGAAATGTTACTTTTGAGGGATTCGATTTAAATCCAGGATGGGGGAAAACGGGTGCACGAGCAGCCAGTGGACATTGTAGCCAACCCGAACCCATTTTACCATCTAGCACCTACCAATCAGATATCAACTTCTCCGGCTAAACTCAGTCTCGCAGTGGGGTTGGAGTCTGGTTGATAATATCATGGTATAGTTAATGCACAACCTCTCGCGCCTCAACCTTGCTCCAGTTCCCGCCACTGGAACACGTTCTTTTTCGCCCCGATGCACGTTTGCAATGTCTAATTTCAGATGCAGGTTTCTGTATCAAACCCATCTGTCCTGCTTGGAGCAGCCAAGACGTGTTTCATGTGTGACAAGTGTCGCAGGCTGTCATCAAGGCTTTGACAACGGAAAGCTTGGGCCTTAACCGACTCCACCCTCAGTTTCGTATGGCCCATTCGCTCAAGATGAGACCCACTTGCAGGTATATGACAGGCACCTAAGGCACAGGAAGCACCTGAGGCAGACTGAAGCAGTTTGCTGTGCCGAAACACAAACATCATGCAATGCAACCGCCCTCGGTACTATCGCCGAGCACAGTTTCTGATTACATTTCTATATAAGGCGTGCACATTGCGAGCGTTCTCATTATCAGCGTGCATCTTTACCACTTCTCCTCTACGTTCTCAATAATATACACCGCCGGTCCGGTTCAACAAATTTTAGGACACTTCCAATTGCTTCTTGTCTTTTTCTATCGCCATCGACCTATCTTGACGACCGTCAGTTCCACCACAAATATCCAATCAACATGAAGTTCACCATCGCCGCCGTTATCCCTTTCCTTGCACTTGTAGCAGCTATTCCAAGTCCTCAAAATGCGGGCCGCCCCGTTCCAACAGGATCCTGCTGTGTCGCCAACACGAGCCTCAAGCAAGACGTGTGTAATGTCAATGGTCAGAGTGGTAGATGTGTGCCAAGTGGGGCCAACAACTGTATGTGCCAACAGATTCTACTGGAAAGGTTAACTAGGGTATAAAGTGCTGACATGTGACAGGTGGGGGGCAGCTTACTTGCATTGAGGACAACAGGTTGAAATGCGATGCAAACACCCTGGAACGAGGTAGGCCGCTGTGCAGGCTGGCCAGCGAATTTGGTAACAACTAAGATCACAATTCTCTATTTATGCAGGATTCCAAAAGAAGGAGAGCCGCGATTTCAGCTCCTTCGACACGTTATATATTGAAACATTCTACATAAGCAATTCAGACCGCAACTATTTGAGTAGCGAGTATCAAGATCAATACACAAATCACAACATATGTGACCTAATATAGATGCATGGTATAATGTCCCCTGTGCAGCACCTTGTGGCGCCATCTACAAAAAGGGAAAAAGTTTAGAGTAGTTTAGGTCTAATTTGCAGTTGCTATGCAACTGGAAAGTTCTTTACAATGATTACATTGATCACTAGGCACGTTTTCTTTCTTACTCTCCAAATTGAATCAATTTAAAGTGTTCAATGTCCAATTGGCCGTGGCAAGGTGTCGACAATACACCTATCTCAGCAGGTCGGCGTCCCTTTACAAAGAGGCTACGTAAAACTCGCCGAAGAACTCGCGCAAATCAGCGACCATCTCCATTGGCGTCTCCATACATGCAAAATGTCCGCCGTGATCTCGCTCTGCGGACGTGTCAGCCTTGTTCTGTGCATGTACGAATTAAGTCTACCTTTGAAGAACTTCAAGTTGGTCGCAGTTGTCTCTGCGCCTGCCTTTGGTACTGGGAATGCATCATACGGAAAGGTACTAACACCCAACGGAACTCTAATCAAGTTCTCCTCCTTCGCATTGAACTCTGCGTACGCTTCGTGACGCACGTTGTTGTAGTAACACAACATGCTGGTCATGATACTCGGTGGCGTGAAGAAGTACAAAGAGAGTGTGGTACATACATCGTTCACATAGTCCTCTTTGTCTAGGGTCGCAGTGCCCATGGTTGGATCAGCCAGCTCATCATACTTCTCACCGATGAACATCATGATACCCACAGGATTATCGTTGAATGCTACGCCGATGGTTTGTGGTCGAGTGCGCATTTCGATTGCGTAACCCATGTGGCCTTCGCTCAAATGCTCGCCCATCCACCACTTGGCACGGTCCATAGCTGCCTGTTCTTTTTTATTCATCTTATAGCTCTTTGGTGGAGCCCCGGGACACATGTTTGTGTGCACAGCTTTGCAGGCATGATACCGGCCGGATCCTAGCTCACGAACGACCCAATGGCCCCAGTCACCTGCCTGTGCGACATAGGAATGATAGCCCAGACGCTTCATTAGAACGTCATATATGCGCGCAGTATCTTGCAATGTCCAGCCTCTCGGTGGCCCTTGAGACCAACAGAAACCAGGGAGTGAAGGTACGACAAGATCAAAGACAGGCGTACTTTCGTCGTCCGGCTCGAGTAGAGGCTGCATGACGTTTTGGAATCTGTCTACATCAGTCATGTCGGAGTCGATGATGTGCTCACACACTCATAGAAGGTTCCTGGCCAGCCGTGCACCAGCAAGAGGGGTATAGCTTCTTTCCGCCTCGTCCTGGCCCTCTCATGAATGAAGTGGACTTTCAGGTCTTCTATCTCAGTAGTGAAGTGATGCCATTCTGAAATCTTCTCTTGCGCTTCGTTCCATGAATACTTCTCTTGCCAGTAGTTTTTCAGCTTACTAATCCATTCAAGTGAAGGACCTGGGCTCGTTTAGCAAGAGAGAAAATAGAAGTAGTAAGAGGCGCGGACGAACCGTAATCATCCTTTGCGTCAGGCACGATTGGGAATTCCGGGAGACGTGTATCTCTGAGTTTTCTAAACAAACGACTGACTTCCTCTTGAGGGATCCTCGGGTCAAAAGGTTTGATGTTTGACATTCTGTCCAGAGAACGTGCAGTACTCTGCTTTTCTGATATGCCTTGACTATTTTGTGAAGGTGTATGTAGGGCTTTTCTCTTTTCCTCTAGATATAGTCATTATTAATGACATGCATGCTGTTCTATCGAAGCCAAAATTCCACGTCACCGAAAGGTCACACGTCATCATCGGGTCTAATGCAGGGACCACGGCTCTTTCTCCGCACTGGCAACACCACTTTTGAAATCCACGAGGTCATCTCGAATTTTACGGATTTTCTTAGTCGGCACATGAGTCTCTTTCTCGCGGGGTGAGTAGCAGCCTCAGAAACAAAGTTCTCTTGGATGACATAGGCTATATGGTTATTTGGTTGAACCCTAAACAAAACCTCACCTTGTCGATATTGATTGGTTACTGCACATTTGAAGGCTTCAGTCAGGGAAATGCAGAGAGTATACGCAGTCAATCAACAGTATAGCTATCCAAGAGACATTCCTTGCTGTGTAGGATCTGCAGATTCGACCTGAAGCACTCCTATCCAGACACTGGCAAGCTGGTGTACAATCTGAATGCGTCGTGTACAGCACAATATGCTCGGAACAAAATTGGCAATAGCCTAATACTAACTCAATAAACTCTCGAACGTATTGACGCAATTGTCCTTTGGGTAATCAACTTTCCACTTAGTGCAAAACTCTTACGCTTGAGGGCGCGTCTCGGCGCAGTCCCGCTCTCCCACGTAGTTGATCAAAGCGATAAGCATCTCAAGTACAGCACCTTGTCATGGCCGACTGACCTCTGAGGCCTCTTAGATGATCTAATTAAGAAAAACAAAAGAGAGTGTGTAATTAATTAACAATATAGCTATCTTAAATTTTCTTACAATTGCCTAGCACCTGCTAATAACACCTAAAGGACTCCTAGGTTTTACTAATCTTGCAGAGTGCTCAGTGTTCAGTTAGCCGTGGCAAGGTGCTGTATGCAGTACTCGCTATCCTCGGTCTAGTACTTGAATAGAATACAACTCCTTGTGGCTTACGGGACGTCGCTCACACCAGCTAGCGTGTGTTCACTGCTGGTTAGGAAGTGAAGTTTGCGACAGTTAATATCAATTGGACAAGAAGTACTTAAGCTGATTGTGTTGGAGTTCGTCTACAATCGGAACCTATCAAACCGCCACCAGCTTGAACGCACTTGTGTGCCGGCCACAATTCGCCTCGCATCCTGGTCAGTTGAGAGATAGTGCCAGTTTGTTACAGACGGTGGCGCTGACGGCGCCGATTGTTCCACTGCTACAGGACTGCGCTCGATGCTCGACGTCCGCGCCTCAGGATCCGTTGTCTTTTCGGGCTCTTCACAGTAGAAGACTGTTCTACAGACAGGACAGCTCGTTTTGCGCAACATCGCCCAAGAAATTAGACAATATGAGTGAAATCTATGTCCACAATTCCACAGCTTAAATACTTCCTCCTCCTCAACGTCTAACTTCGCTGGCGCTCTCGTGGCTTCACCGACTATACCATTCTCGAGGCTCAATTTTGCGGGCTCCGGCACTGCTGGTGCATGCAAGGTAGATAAGCAAATTGCACTTGTTGATATTAGCTGCGAATTCCAATATTTTTGCACACTCACCATTCTTCTACCAGTACTGATGCACCGTCCGAGCCCAGCTTCGCTTCATATCTGGCCGCGCATTCTGCATTTTCACCTCCTGTTATCTGTAGGACTTCGACCACTGGTTGCAAACGTGCTTTCGCTTCTGATCGTTGTAGCGCAGGCACCTTCGATATGCAACGTCTTCCTATAGGTATGTCGCGTCTGCGTTTTCGAATGCAGAACACGCACAAGCTGCAGGTAATGTCAACAATTGTCGGCATGCAGTCACCGCATTACAACTCACAATGGAGCAAAGAAAAATACGATTATAATAGGTATCAAGAAAGCCAGTGCCGTGGGTGTTATAATTGACCGATTGTCGTGTTGATCCCATCTCCGGACGTCCAGCGCCTTCACTCCTCGCAGCCCTGCTTTTGGGTCAACTGCGGGCATCCTCGCTCCGACAACTACTCGTAACCCCGAGGATTGGCCGTAGGTAATGCTACGAAGACGTGATCGGGACGGGCGGCACAAGCAAGTACTTCTTCACTCCACATTCAGACTGTGTTCTGAAGGTCAATACTCGACAGGGAGGAAAGCTTTGCAATCAAGAGGTGTTGACGGAACGCATTTTGAAAACGCTTATTCTCTCAGCGCGTCCGTTTATAAGTTATGCTCCACCAAGCCCTCAGCCTCACAGCCACGCTTTCCCACCGTGTCGCCAGCACACTTGGCTCTGGCAAGGCATCCGTCCGCGAGCACGTTGACGCGCTTAGGCGGTTTGCAAGCAGGCATTGGCTCTGATCACGCCACCACAAGACAGCATCTATCACAGTAAGGCTCCAATGATGCGTCCAAGAGCAGCGACGTTTCTCGGCTGACGCATTTGCCGCCAAAGCGCTGGGCTGGGCTGGCAGAGCCAATTAGCGCAGGAATGAATGGTTGGCGCCAAGAGATCTCGGTTGTATCGGGCTTGGTACCAGCTTGGTGGCAGAGGAGCGGAGAGGAGCGGTGCTCTAGCTCACTTTGGGTTAGCATTGATCAGTGATATCGTGTGAAAAGAACGCCGCTGCACGTCAAAAGTGCCCGCAGTTCAGTCTTCAGCGTAGAACTTGTCGAGATACCTATGCTCCACAATTTGAGACATGCGAAAACTACAAAGAGACTGGACATCCAAGAAACCCTTGCTAATTCTGACTCGTAGTCTTCAAGATCTGATTTTGAGCTGTGGTTGTGGAGAAATAGCGTTGTGAAGTGAGTCCTTATCTGCCTCTACTTTTGTCGTGCAAGTGGCTGAGGAAGGTGCTTTTCTTGCACAGATGTGCCAAAGATACCCGCGGAGAAGACATGAGCACAGAATCGTAGATGTCCATCTTTTAGTGGTTTCATAGTAACAAAAAATCACACTGAGGCTACGCAAAAACATAGCTATAAGTCATTGTTAATTACTGGCATTGCACATAATTTGACAATAGGTTATGATCGTAAGGTAATCATGCCGTGAAGGATCCCCTCTCTCATCTGCGGCTTACATTAGCAAATTTGGTATGGTCAACGATAAGAAACCTGATATTCAGGTCATTGCACAATAGAACCATTGTCGCAGGCACGTTCTTGAAGAAGGGTAAGGCAGTGAACCAGTAATGTTAAAATTATTGCAAGGTGATATCTAATGTCTGAGTGCGATCCACCCAAACACATGGAGGTAATGATTGCCTTGCCAGGCGCAAAGGTGTCGCAAGCAATGCAAAACAAGAAAGCCGAATCCCCAAGACAGACTGTTGCTGGTAGGACTAGCTCCCGACTGGAAGCTTGCAATTAACCCCCTCCGTCCATAGTATAGTGCACAGTCATGCTCCTGTTCATTTTTTCTCGTTGTCGTCGTCTGTACTGATGGCTGTGCTAAGGTAGCGTTCGAAGACGCGAGCCTCGAGATCAACTGAGCCTCTCCTTCCGCTATTGGGGTCGTTCTTCTTGAAGTACTGTCTCTTGCCAAACTTCCATGCTTCAACCCCAAGAAAGAAGAGGAATGTTGCGATGAAAACCACGCCCCATTCCCAACTGATACCAGAATGCCTGAAAACAGTGGTGTTGATGACCGGGATGTATAGCACTGGAAAGATAGTGACAAAAGCGCCCATGATTGAGAAGAATAAGAACTTGTTGCGCCACACATCGTGGAACCACTGAGTAAAGTACTTTTTGGACCCAGGCTGCATCATGAAGAAGGAACGACGCATATCGATCATTTGCCATGCAAGGAAGACCGAGAACCAAGTAAGGCAGGCGAAAGTGGTGGCACGAGCACGGAATACAGTCGAGCAGCTGTCGTTGAAGCCCTCATTGCACCCAGTACCAAGGTTGCCATCACCGAAACCGAACATGACGATCGAGAAGGCTGCAAGACACAGGGCAGCAATCCAAAGACCGTAGAAGACCATGTCGATCATGACCTCGATAGTGAAGACACCACGCTTAAGCTACAATTCGTTAGTATGTATAGATCTTTGGAAGCAGGGGAGATCTGAACTTACGCTTTGAGGTGGACGATCTAGGATATCAGGTGCAGCAATCTCGAAGCCAAGACCCATATCAGGCAATGAAGAAGTGACCATGATGATCCACATGACTTCAACGGGAGATACAGGGAAGACAGACAGACCTGTCTCATCCTTGAAGGCAAGACCAACAAGTAGGACACAAGCCTGGGCAATGTTCTGCGCAAGCAAATGCAATATGAACTTCTGGATGTTATCGAACATTCGACGACCCTCTTCAATCGCATTGAGAATCGAAGCAAAGTTGTCATCTGTAAGAACAATATCAGAAGCATCCTTAGCAACATCTGATCCTGTTCCCATGCCGATACCAACGTCAGATCGCTTGAGAGAAGGGGAGTCATTGACACCGTCTCCGGTCATGGCTGCAAACGCCTTCCTGCGGTGAAGAGCATCGATCATGCGCACCTTGGTGTTGGGGGCACAACGAGCAATGACAAGAGGTAATAACGGGAGGGCGTCGACTTCGTCGTCAGAGAGCTTGTCAAATTGAGAAGCAGTCATAACCATAGCGTCGGTGACATCCTTGGCGAGACTGCTCATATTAGAGGGCAAGATACCAACCTCAGCAGCGATAGCGCGAGCGGTTCCAGGGTGATCGCCAGTAAGCATATGGACTTCGATACCAGCCTTTTGGCACTGACGAACCGATCCAGCGGTCTCGGGTCGGGGAGGATCATAGAGACCGACCAGACCACGGAACACAAGTTTCTCTTCGATAGTCTTCCTCTCAAGCTCTTCGCCCTTGCTAGGGAGCGGGCCATCGTAATCTTTGCTTGCCAGGGCGAGAACGCGAAGACCATATGATGCGAGAGCTTCCATGTTGGCCAGAATTTCCTCGCGATAGTCATCGTCCATTTGAACCACATCCTCGCTTTCAGCATTGTAAAAGGTGTCGCAAGAGTAGATTACGCGCTCGACCGCTCCTTTTGTGAAAACGTACTTTCTGGAGGAGGCAATTTCTTCGAATATCACGGACATCTTCTTAACATCCGAGTCGAAAGGAAATTCGGCAAGCTGCTTCCACTTGGGAGAGTCACCCTGAGTGAACTGTAGGCGGTTCCAATCGAAGCGCGAGGCGAAAACTTGTATGGCAATCTCTGTAGGGTCTCCACGAGCGTTCCACTGCCCTTCGGTCTGGTGTACATTCGCCAAGTTAGCAAGGGAGGCAACTTTTAGGTATTCGACCAGATGCGGGTTGTCCTTAATAAGCTCTTCGTACGTCTGTGTCTTCTCATCCTGGTCGGGGTCGATATGTCGAGGCTCCTTGGGGGTAAAGCTCAGTGAGCCAGCAGTAGGATTGTGTGGCTCATCAGTAACACCGACAGAGTATGTTCCCTTGGCAGGGATCCAAGCCCTTTTTGCTACCATCTTGCCCTGGGTCAGAGTGCCGGTCTTGTCAGAACAAATATCAGTCACACCACCTAAAGCCTCAAGCGACTTTAAGTTGCGAACAATTACGTGGCGTTGGACCATGCGTTTTGTGCCAGCAGCCATAGTGATGGTTAATACAACAGTGAGGGAGGCAGGAATCATTGAGAGCCCAGTTGCGACAGCGTAGATGATCACTTCGCGGTTGCTGGAGAACGAATTGGCACCGAGGACAATGATAGCGCATATGATCGCGGTACCAAACAGAAGAATAGCAAGTCGAGCGAGTTTCTTTTGCAGGGGAGTACCGACATTGACACCAAGAAAGGCGCCAACAACATCGCCGGCGGTCAAACCCCAAGCCTGAGCGTACCGATGGGGCTTTGGTCGGCTACCGTCCTCCTTGCGCTTCACCGGACGTACGCGAGAGTTTTTCTGGCGAAGAGACATCGCAATAGACCCGATCTCGGTATACATTCCTGTCGCGAAGACCACGCCGCGAGCACGGCCCTTGGTAACTGTGGCTGAGCTGAAAGCGATGTTGAGACGATCGCCAGGTCCTGTGTCTTCGGAGAAGGTGGCATCGGAGTCCTTCTGTACCGGGAGGGATTCACCAGTCAAAAGCGCCTCATCAGTTTCGAAGTTGACGGCTTCAATGATGCTGCGTCTCTGTTAGTAAAAAATATCCCATGTCTGTCACAAAACTTACCGAAGATCGGCGGGAATGGTGTCTCCAGTCTTCAGCTCAACCAAATCACCAACAACTACTTCAATTGTTGGGACCGTGACCGTTTTTCCGTCCCTGATTGCGGTGGCAGTTGGTGAACTGAGAGAACGTAAGGAGTCCATGGTCTTTTCGGCACTGAATTCCTGTAAAAAGCCAATGACAACGTTAAGCAGAATGATAGCGGTGACTACACCCCCTTCGATCCACGATTCAATAGCAAAACTGACTGCCATAGCTGCGATAAGCACCTTGTGAGATGTCAACATTTGCTTTCTCAGGATTACAAACCATCAGTGTACCTACCAGAGTCATGGAGTTGGCGACCTGTCGGAGTAGGATCTTGGCTGGCTGAACTCCGCCATCGTCACCAAGATCATTGCTTCCAAATTTTTCGAGGCGCGACTTGGCTTCCGATGTTGCGAGTCCATCATCGGGGTTGCACTTCGTTTCCTCAATCACTTGCTGGAAAGAGAGTGCGTGAGCTGGCGCAGAAAGCGGCTCGTTAGACTGGCCAGACTTGTGGCCTTCAAGTGATGGTTGCTTCCCTCCCATGGCGAATGACGGCAGTTCATTCGAATGCTAAGAAGAAGTTGAGGGTTGACAAGCAATCTAGATCCGGGGAATCGCAGCCCTTTAAACACCAGCTGGAGACGGAGGCGGGACATGGTATGGCAGAACATGACGGACAGCCAAGCATCGGGCCTTGGCTAGGTGGGAATCGGCAAGACGTCATGCAGTTTGCACTCTTTTAGCGTCTTCCGCTTGCAGTGCACTGTTCGGTTCCGCGCGGCGGAGATAGTGAAAGCCCATGCTTCTACAGCGGCCGGTTCTTGATCACGACTGCTGGTCCTTGAGAACATTCGTGAAACTGTTATCCTAAGTACCTAATGCTCAACTTTGTTTGTGGCCGCCTCTGCGGGGTACGCGGGGCTCGTCTGTTTGTACATATGGTGGGTTGGATTCGAGAGGCGAGACCCAGCCAAGAATTCCGCTCGCCAATGTACGCTAACGTCCTCTACACTCTTGGCTGCTCTTACGTTGCCGATTTTCCGACTGTGACGTCGAAGGTCTCCAGCGTCGCCTTCACTCAACCCCACGGACCTGCCAATTAGAATATCAGGCCGTTGGTAGCCTTCTTGCCAAGAAGTATCATCCTATTACTCGCAGCGTGGCGTAGCAGATGTCCACAGGAGGCCCCACATCAATCCCCCAATCGCGTACCCTGTGTCCAGTTGGACGTTGAAAGCTTGTCATCAAACTTGCAAGGCGTATTTGTAGAAATGGAGAACTCTCGGCATTTATCCCCTTGTCCTGCTTATCGTCCCAGAATACTCGCGAGACTCCGCCAAGCAGGTCATGGGGCTCAACACAACATCACCAAGGCAGGATCTATCTACCCCACTCCGTCATCTTCTGCTTGTTCTAAGTAACAGAATGTTCTGGTGTCGCTTTGAAAGTAGATTAAGATAACGTCCAAGTTGGCCGTTCCGCCACTCATCGGTCCCTATTGAAAAACATATGAATGCTCCTCGAGTGCGTCGTGGGAACACGCAAAAATGCCTGCTGTGTACCAGCCTCTCCGCAATATGGATTTGGTATGCTAAGCCTCGTCGGTAGCGGTAAATACATCCATACGGCTTAATTGCACCATGTCCTCATATTCCACTTGTGGGGAACTGAGGCTCTACTGTGGGGCTCCAATTTTACTAAGCCCTAGCACAGCAGACGATCCCAGTACCAAGACGTGAGTCTGTTTACCTTATTCGTAGGCCTTCACGGCACCTTGCCGCGGCCGACCGGACGCCGACTGCACCGCAAGACTGAAGTAGTCGGATAACTTCTGATCTAATTAGCAGGTATTAGTCAATACAAGTATAAGATAGCTATAACCTTAGTTAGCTGATTTGTCTTTCTACCTTTCCTAGATTGAATTCCTCGAAAGTGCCGTGTCCGCTCAGAGCTGGTAAGGTGCTGTACTGTATACATACTATGTACACAGTATACTAGGGCACACTAACGAAAGCCGCAGGTAATAGTCTACTTTACCACGCAATAACTCTACAACTACAGCTCAAAGTCAATCTTTACAGATTACAAGTTAAAAAATCTTGTACTTGCTTGCCTGCATAGCCTCTTTATAGTTATCTGAAGCCTTCAACCTACAGCATGTAGAGTTCTATGTCGAGGTCTCATCTGCCAGTATCTTCAAGGTGTATGTACAGTTGCCGCCGAGAACATGACATGCGCGGATACCATGATAATCGTCGCACTGCCTATTTCACATTGGAAGGCTCTCGTTGCAACCGCAGTCCTTACCAATGTCATGCAGAGATGATGAGACTCCATGTCAGCTGCGATATTGCCACGAGTATTTGACTACCCCTCTAACACCGATGCAGTGTCTGCTAGTATCGACAGCACCTATGTAGTACCGGTCAGCAACTTCACGCTTGATGGCCACATTCTTGTCAAAAGTGGACGACCGACAATCAACAAATGTTATGCGTAGATTTTCTAATGGGTAGAAGGTACCATGGCCAGTATTGCCGCTGTCAAAAGCACTTGCGGTCATCAGACTTGATCAGCATCTGTCTCGAAACTAAGGAATATGAGGTATCAAAAGGAGAAGGGTCACACGCGACCAAGAATTTCTGCAAAGTGAATGTCCGTCATCATGTTGTCAATTACGCATATTGGTAGTAACTTCTTGCCAACGAGCAAACAACCCACAGCTGCAGAGGCTAGTAAGGACTGTTCACAATATCATCGCGGCCGAGATGGCTGCCACGTTTGCCACGTGGAGTGGATAGCTGACCAACACGGGAGGGGAATGCAATACTCTCGCGTGTGGGCTTTTGCAGTGCTCGACGAGCCACCATGTCAACCTCGTTAGGCAACGCAACGATAAGGTTCTTATCAGAGCCAAACTTGAAGTTGTCTGCCTTCACCTCTTCGGCGTAACGCTTGATGTTGTAAGGATCCCTGCGACCGGCAATGACCTTCTTCATGCTCCAGGTGATGATGAACGGACCGGTAGCTGTGATGATAGTGGTCTCCTTGTCGTCGAGGCCAGTGTTGAAACGCGCTGTGGTGAAGGAGATGGGTGCTTTAGTTTCGTGTTGAAATTGAGCAACGTGGGCTGGTGTTAGGGCAAGACGACGAGGCTGTGGCTTATCATCCTTTGCGAAGGACTTCTCAAAACCCAGCTTGCCATCATTTTTGCCACCCTTTTGCAAAGCGTCTATGAGAAGAAGGTAGGTCCTTGTGGTTGCAAGCACCCATCGGCCATCTGCAGATACGTCCATGCCAATGATCGGATCACCGAGAGCAGGGATGAGGGTCTTTGCGTTGATGCCAAGGCGATCAAACAGGCGAATGTCTCCCTTTTCGGATGCAACGGCGATGTGACCCTTCTCAGTCGTCGCGGCAGCAGAGAAGGCGTTTTTGGTAGCGTACTGCTTCAGCTGATCGTCGACAAGCTTGTTGCCGTTGAGACGGGGATCGATACGGTACAGAGCGTTGCCCGACAGACCAAGGAAAGTTTGCTCTCCACTCATCTGGGCGAATTTCTATGAATGGTCAGCTTCGGAACTCGGATTATTGCAGGGGAAATGATTTACACTCTCAGGGGCGAAGACTTTGACCGGAATATCGTCATGAACGTTCCACTCATCCACAACCTTGCCCGTCTCGAGATCCATACGGTAAAGCGCGTTGGGATTGTCAAGGTTCTGCAGGATCATATCCTGGTCTTGCTGATGGAGCATGACCTTATTAGGACTGAACTTTTTGCCCTTGGGCGTCATCACGTTGGATATGGTGGTGGAGAATTGCAGTTGGTTATCCGCAGTGTGCTTGAAGACGCCAATCTTGTTCCCTCGGACGACAAAAGAACGGTCATGTCTGTAGCCCACTGCCAGCTGCGAGTTCTCATCACCATCCTTGGGTGCAGTCTCCGTGTCGTCTTCGGATTCGTCTGAGTCATAGTGCTCACTTCGTTGATCGTTGGCATCCTCGAACTCATCCTCTTCCTCCTCTTCCTCGTCTTCTTCCGGGACATCCTCCATTGTCATGTCCTGGAACGCCTCAAGCACATACTCACGGTCCGTGTCTGTTGCTTTCCGCCATTTGACCTGATTCAAATGCTCCCATAACGCTTGCATGACACCATTCTGTAGGCTTTGCAGCTGCTCCTCATCCTTAAAGCGCAGGAGCCAAGAGTAGGCTGATCCGTCCTCGAGGTAGTGGTTGAAGATGAAGGATTTGAATTCGTAATTGAAGACTGGGTTGATGTCGTCGACGATGGGCTGGCCGAGCCACTCACGATCGTTGCCAACAATGTGCAGCCAGTATTGCCAATCGCCGATTTCTGTGACTGTTGCTGTCACGTTGCTGTCTTGTAGCTTGAAAGTGCCAGTAGGAAAATCGAACAAGTGAAGCTCGGCATTCTCTTCGGCTAGCAGATCCAAGGCCTTGGGCTGCGCAACAGACTGAGGCGCCACAGTGGCCTCTTCTTCCACCTCGTTCGATGCATCAGGCTGGGTTGCCGCCTTTCGCGCCATGACGTCTGCCTTGGTATTCGGGAATAAGTCTTCAGTTGTGGGTGGTGCTTCGAGAGGTTTGCGGGTCGGAGTAGCAACAGGACTGGCGTCCGGTACGGGGTCTTGGTAATAAGCCAAGGCTTCAAGGTCGTCTTCGGTGGCGTGCTGGTGGCTTCGTCGGAACTTGCGTTCGTACTGGCACTGGAGAGCAACGCGCTCGAAGAGTGCGGCAGTTTCGGGCTTGACAGAAGGGTCGCACACAAACTCCCAAAGATCGTCTACGTCGCCGCTGAGATCGCGCCACGCAAATATCTTCTCGCCGGTCGAGCGTACGTCGGTGCGGAACTTGAGGCCTTCGTCCAGCAAGAATGTCTTCTCGTCTTTGTCGCCAGCAAGAGCGTCTAGGCCCAGGCCCGCGTCTTCGGCTCCTTCCTCTGCCAACAGGTCCTCCTCGCCTTCCTCGTATGCTCGCTGGACGACGAGCTGGTACTGGAACTCCTGGCCAGTGCGGCGCACGGTTGCAGCGGCGTCCTTGAAGATGAGCTCTGAGTAGCCTTTGACGGATCGCGGTCGGACGAGGTACAGTTGGCCCTGCGAGATCTCGACGATCGTCTCCTTGGAGCTGTCGCCAAAGACAAGTTTGCTCACTGGGTGTGCGTGTCAGCTTGCTGTATGACGACAGCGGGGGAGGGGCAGTAGAGGCAGGCGCATGGACGTGGCGTGGGCGGGACAAACATACGGTTACGGAGCATGAACATGACGGGTGGTGCTCTAGCAGGAGATGGATGGCGTCGGCGGGAGCTTGGCTATGCAGATTAGCACAAAGCCACCTCGCGCGCGAGTCTTCACCCAGGTTTGGTTGGAAGCGGAGAGTTAATGTTGGGCTAGCAAAGTGACTTGTTTATCATGTTGGTGGCCTGGGCGTCGGCGTCGGCGTGGGCAGAATCAGGGTCCACTGCCAAGACCAGGGAAGCAAGCAAAACAGCAAACTGAAGGCACCTGAATATTTAACCCATGGTAAAAAGCTGAAAGCACATCCGCAGCGTTCAGCAGTAGCCTGGCATTATTGTCAAATTACAGGCTGGAGCATCAGCCGGAACCAGCCGAGACAAAGCTCGCAGTGCCTCTATCTTCACCATTTGATGTGTGAACTCCGAAAACTGCTTGATGTGTGATTTCCTGCGTGTGCGCCACTTGATGCTATTCATGACATTGTTCGCTAAAAGACATCTCAAAGCCCGTGTCTCCTGTCCCTCAGGGCAAGCCTAGAACAGGTCTAACAGATCCTGGTTGGACTTTTTGCTCGCCTCCGCTCCCGCCTGCTGCTGCTGTGGGGGCGCTGGCTGGCTGGCCGGAATGCTCATGTTGGCGAAGCCGTTCATGATATCGTCGTTGCTCGTCTGCGCAGGCGCGCCTCCATGTCCACCGTCACCAAACAAACCTAAAAGATCATCCATGTTCGATTGTGGTTGCTGAGCACCGCCCACTGCGGGAGATGCAACACGTTGCGGTGTCCCCGCAAGACCTTCCAGACCCGACTGTCCCTGAGATGGCTCCTTCTGCAATGATGCCGGCGCTGAGCCATCAAAATCAATGTCCAGAAGGTTCTCCATATTCGACTGGGGAGCGGCCTGTCCGCTCACTGCTGCTGCAACTGCCGCTGCGGCAATCGGGTTCTGCCTTGCGTCCTCCTGCTGCTCTTCGATAGCAGCGCGTTGCATGGCCTCTGCGCCGAATCGGCCTTGACCAAGGAATGCTTCTGGCGGTTTGTGATAGACGGAAGCTAGCGTCGAGAGATCGTTGAGAAGACTGTCGAGCAGTTGGGGGGGAAGGGAGCGTATTGTTGAAGTGATTGGCGGTTTGTCGGAAAGTACAATGTCCTTCGCAATCTGCGGGTCACTCGAGAGCAACCGCCAGTACACATACGCTCGATCCCTGATGTCAGGATTGTCGTTCTCGGCTGTCGCCGCTTGCAACACTTTTTGCACAAGGCTCTGCGCCTGGTCTGGCTTCTTTAGGAAGAGCTTGACCACCGCGGTGAGGATTTGAAGCTGAGTCTGCCAATCGTCAGTACTGATGGCGCGACAATTATGAATGCAAGCGTACCTGAGTAAACTCTTCTGCGAACGCGTCGACAAAGTTGGTGAGAATCTCCCCGGCGTTGTTGATCTTCTCAGCGTACTCGCCGACGATCCAGATCAGTGACGCTCTAGCGTTGGGTTCGTCCAACTCGTCGATGCACTGACACAGAGTGGGTATTATCCCTTCGTAACCTGGATATTTTCTGAAGATGTCTTTGATCACCACGATGGCTTCCTGAACGACGTAGTTGACCTTGGTGTTGATGAGATCCAGTAGTGTGTTAACACATTTCTCGCTGGCGCTCTCGATCTTGATGGCGACCTGCCCGATAGCCTTGACGGCTCTACGAACGAAGTCCATGTCAACTTCCAGTGCGTACTCTTTCAGCTCTGCGAGCAGTTGATCCACGTTCTTCTCGTTCGCTATCCTCACCATGATCTCAAGTTTCTGCATCTTGAGGTAATTGGGATCGTTGTACTTGCAGAAGAAGACACGCATCTCTTTGCTCAAGATGTCGGGTTGCTTTTGCAGGAGGAGGTCGATGTTCCGCAGGGCGACATACTGCACCTCGGGTGCGGACGATACCAGTGTGACTGCCACGAGTTAGTGACATGTTGCCGTCAACAACACGGGTTGATCTTACCAAGAGGCGGGGCCATCTTCTTGGTGTAAGACTTCAGTAGGTCTGGGGAGATGTTCTTCATGTGCAAGAAGACAACCTTGACGGCAGCGAGGACGACGCTTGGGTTGACGTGCTGGAATTGAGGCACAACACGCTCGCAGATGTGTTCTGCTTCCTTGACATCGGCTGGTTTGTAATCGGCCAAGGTGGTGAGGATGGTGACTCGCCCCCACTCGGTGCACTCATTGAGCGCCAGCAGCATCTTTTTCAGGGTCTGCGGGGTGATGACCAGGGCCTTTGTATCGGGCGAGGTCTCCATGATCTCGACCAGGGCGGTGACCGAGTTGGCTACCACCATGGGGTTTGGGTCGCCAACCAGCTCCTGGAGCTGCTCGAGGAAGCCGTTCTCCAGGCACATGGCGGGCGAGAGGTCATACAGCTTGGCTACGCAGAGCGCAGCGGTTTTGCGGACGTAGGGCGATTCGTCGCGGAGCGTCTTGCGCAAGGGCTCTTCCATGTAGTCGACCATCTTGTCCACGCGGATGCAGCCCATTGTGCGGATGGCGAGGGCTCGCACCAGCGGGTTCGGGTCTTCCGAGTCTTGTACGAAGGTGTTGACGGCGAGGATGCAGAGGTCTGGGTGGGACTTGGCGTAGTTCCTGTGCAACGCATCAGTGCCATGACAATGTCCACGGGGGGTCGCCATACATGAGGTACAGGTAGACCAGCTTCTTCTGGTCCAGGTCGGCCGTGGCAATGTTCTTCAGCACGTCGGGGAATAGCGAGGACACGTCCTTGCCCAGCGTCATGGACATGATGGTCTTCTGGATCGCCTCCTTGCGCTCGTATGCATACTGCGAGACCAGGCCCGCCCTCAGCTCGAACGTCTCTCCCTTGCGCGGCGGCGCAAAGGCGCCTCTGATTCTGTTGACCGCCATCTGTCCGCGTCGGGCGCTGTCGCAGTCGCAGTCGCAGTCGCAGTCGCAGTGGTAGTGTGGCGTCGTTGGTGGTCGCCCGGCGTAAACGTATGTAGACAGACCTAGACCTGGGTGTGGGCAGTTGTACCGGTAGGTGTCCTTGCGCCTTCTTGCAGATAATAGGCTACTTCACAACGCAACGACTCTATAAACACAACTTGAAATCGTATTCTGAGGACTGCAAACTAGAACAGCCTACAATTGCTTGTCTGTCTAGCTTCTTTGTAGTCCTCTGAGTGTCTCAACTTGCAGTGTGTAGGCATAGAGTTCTACACCGAAGCCTCATCTGCCCGTATTTCAGACATGCAAGAGCCACCACATCACCGCGAATCACTCCACAACTAAGATGGATCGATACTGATTGATCAATTCCAAGTCACAGAACGGGCTTGCATGCCTCAACATCTGCTTCTTGCACCCTGATAGTATACTGCAATGTCGTGGGGGAGGCACTCAATGATGACGCACGGCCTCCCTCGGCCTTACGCCACTGTTTGTTCTTCCAAGAGCGGCGGTGCTCCGCCGCATCACCCTGTGAACGACTGTGACTTCCACTGCATCAACATGAGCGCCAACATGGTGTGTGGACCACTGAGTGCACTCCAGCTGCATTGAACCCTCCAGCTAGACTATGCTGACGCACTGTAGCCGTCCAACTTGCCTAATCTGCGGCGATTGTTTGTCGAGGCTCGTACAGATGCCGAGGAGAGCGCGTACTCTCGCAATGCTGTATGCCATCTGCCCCTCCCTCCTTGCCCCTCCCTGCCCGTCCGCCGTGCTCTCCCAGGACCGACACTGACAAAGACACGCGCGTAGTTCTACAACCTTGTCATCTTCATGTCGTCCATTGCCGGCTTCAGCCTGGTCGCCCAGCGCATGATGGCGCACAAGGCCACCACCCCATGAGATGAGTGCGAATGCCAAACACCCACCTCCAGGCTCCAGCTGCCCATCTCAACGCTCGACTCCCAGCTCCCGGCCTTTACTCCCGGCTAGTCGCCGTGGCGGCGCCTGTGCCACCGCTTCTGCTGAGGCGCAATGCTTGGGGCTTTCGTAGGCCATCGCTTTCCCTGCCTGTCCTTCGCATCGAAAAAGCGACTGAGTAGAACGCGCCATTCAACATCCCACGCCCACCGCTTCTTCACCTCGTCCCACTCAACTGCAACCTCCAGCTTGACTGGCAGGCTCGCCATTGGATTCGTGCTCATGTTGACGTTGATAGCCGCTTCCTCTAGCCGCTGTCTCGGAAGAATCCCTGTAACTCTGAGCTCTTCAACTGACTTCTCGCCGTTTCTGTCCTTTACAACCACCTGAGACTCAACACGGAGCCGGCTTCCGTCTGCGCTGAGTCCTGCGTATCCCATCACAAGCTGTGAGCCAGGAATCGCATCCCCCGGCCATTTCAACCTGCTGGAAGCTGCATCTCGACGGGGGAGCGAGAACGCTATCTTGATTCTTCGCAGATGCTGGGACCTGAACAATCGCTCAACGATTTCCTGGTACTCGCGCGAGACGTTGCGCACAGATAGCCATAGATGCTTAGGATCATCGTGTTCGAGGACTTGCAGCCATATTTCCGTCGGTAGTTGTTGCGTGGTTCCTCTATTTTCTGTTGCGGCCTGTCCTTCTTTGAATGTTGATTCGGCCATAATGTTATTGAGTTGTGCGGCCAAATCCATCTAAAAGTACTGCTATAGCACGCTATCCTTTGCCCAGAGCTTGAGCATCTCTCCAGCCACATCTGACTCATGGTCGGTCTAGAGCGTGGCGCAGTCATGCATAATGTCGGCATGGAACCTTATGACTCCACCGCGGCCTTTACAAATCCCTGAATTCACCTCAAAGGCTGACGTTGACGGGACGGATATCGGCCTCGCAACATGTGGACTTTGCCATGCCAATTTCATCAGCGCTGAGCCATAGACCGAACGGCTAGAAACACACGCTCTCTTGCGTTCAGTCAAGTGGCTGCTCGGGGCTGACAAGGTGCAGTACTGCGCCTTGTCAAGGCCGGCCGCTCACCGAGGCCCTTTGAAAGATCCAATCCACCAAAAGCGAGAAGCAGTCGCAGCCAATACGGTGTCTTCTTGTCATATGGGATCCAAAGATCTCCGCCATATACTAATCAGAACACAGACTTGAGTTACCCCTGCTTGATCTTCAGTATACTCGGTAGGCCGTCGGTCGTAACACGGCGCAGTACACTTGCTACCTCATCAGCGCCCCTGAGACAAGTCCATGTTTCGGTGAGTGATGGCATGAATGGCCCAGAAATACAAGCATCATGTGACACAGGAGGTTGTCAGGGATGCAGATACAAGCGAATACAGATGGACCCGACGATCATCCAGCAGAAAGTCACAAGTAAAGAGCCAGTGTTCAACGCCGAATCCTATATCCTGAGTCTGTTCATATGTTTACAGAGGTATCGTAAATGTATCGCAAAGAAACAAAGCCCATGACCTAGTATATCAGATCCTTCCCGAGGACTGAATACTGCCATCCGGCTTTGGGCAAATAAATATGTAATTACCACGTCCCATCACACAAGCCCGAACATGGCTTCAGCCTTTAGCATGTCCCAGTCTAGGCGGCAAACTCACGGGCTGCGAACTTGGGACGTCCAAATCGGCCTCGTCGACCGCCTTGCTGTCCCTGTTGGCCCTGTCCTTGGTTTTGACCATTGTTGCCACCGTTGTTACCACCGTTGTTACCGCCATTGTTTCCTCCATTGTTACCGCCGTTGTTACCACCGTTGTTACCGCCGTTGTTACCGCCGTTGTTACCGCCGTTGTTACCGCCATTGTTGCCGCCGTTGTTGCCGCCGTTGTTGCCTCCGCCATTGGCAACCTGGAATCGGACGCAATCGTCTTGGGCTCCACGCTGGGCAACAGGCATGAGAACAGGCTGGTGGTTGCTCGCCGAAGTCATGGAGCAGACGCGGTAAAATCCTTCAGGGAGACCACCGGCAAGATCAGCACTCAGCAGTCCGTTACCGTTACCAGCGTCGTTGATTCCCTTGAAAAAGGCAAATTTTTCGGCATCGAGAGGCTGGGTTGGGTTGGCATTGCCACCCAGGTCCTGAACTGTAATGTGCGTGTGGCCGACAACCTGGCCTCCCTGGAGGCCTTGAGGAGCAGAGTAGTACGTGTTATCCGGGTTGGTGAACTTTCCAGCGGCCAGATTGGCAATCTGGACCGAGAATGTCATCTTAGTGTTTGGAGCCACAACGTCACCGTTCTTGGGGCTCGTAAACACCGCAGAAACCATACGGTTTGCGGCAGGCATCTCGCCCATAGCTGAAACGTGTCAGAGCTGGCAATACTAGACATGGTAGTGAAGACTTACGGATACCGTTGCACGATCCCTGGCGGACTTGGAGTCCATTGGTAAGCGTCTTGCCAGTACAGAAGTTGATAAAATTGGAGTTGTCACTAGCAAAACGTCAGATGTCTTTCTCCAATCGGCTTCCGGATGCACTTACGTCGCAGAAGCAGCCTGACCTTGCTCGGCTTTCCCCTCGAGACCGGTCGCCGCGCTGTTCTTCTGAACATTGGCCGGGTTCAGGGCGAGGTTGCCGCCGCCACCATTGTTGTTCTGCCCGCCGTTGTTGTTCTGGCCGTTGTTCTGACCATTGTTCTGACCGTTGTTCTGACCGTTGTTCTGACCGTTGTTCTGACCGTTGTTCTGACCGTTGTTCTGGCCGTTGTTCTGGCCTTGTCCACCTCGACCGAACTGAGCATTGGCAATACCTGCCACAAGCAGGATAGGGAACAGTGTTGAGACCTTCATGGTGCCGGAGTATAGAACTGGAGATGCGTGTGGAGAGGGGCCGTGAGTAAGGAGTAAGGCTTGCAAAAGAGTGTATTCCGGCTAGCGGTGGATTAGAAGAACACGCAGACACGCTCAGCGTGATCTGGAAAATTAGAGGAAAGGAAGGAAAGGAGTGTAACCCGCAACGGACGGTCCTCGATTGTGTAGAATTAACGACTGAGGATGGTTTGAGACCTAATAACCTGAGCGTACATGGCAAGTCTCTTAAATGCCTTGGCGATTTACATGATGATGCGCAACCCGGCAAGGCAGCTAATAGTTCCTGGGGCACGAAACCCTGGTTGAAGGCCGACATGTGTCAGGACCTGCCATTCAAGCCTGCCTGAGTGCTACGCACGGAGCGCCTACCTTCCACAAGCGCCGTTTGCACGACTGAGGCCGTCACAGGAGCCTTGCCGGGCTGGTAGTATGTTAGGCATAAAAAACGGATGCCGGAGACAGGTCGTGTATGAGGATCACAAAAGCTCAAGCGCGAAGTGTTGGAGATCGGCCCACGCTAGCGCGCCATTGGCCAGCGAGCAACCATGCCGCTCACTCCAAACGTCACGAACTCCAGGTTCATACAATAGTATTGATCAGAAGGATACTTCTCTCAAACCTTTGTGATGCCTTACGATGCACTCGGTAGCAAACCGAACATGCGGATAGACTAGTCTAAACGGTCCCGATGCCTGAAAAGGCAGTTCCCTGGGTCCTGTGCCTTGAGCCCCACTTGCGACGGCTGTCGTTCCTGTCTCAAGGTGACTGTTGACAAAAGCTACCCGGTTCGAGCCTGCATCGACACTGGCATATCGGTTGTCCGGCTGCGACGGATGACAGTCTGGGCAATTGGACGGCGATTTCAGAACGTGCTCTATCAATTGTGCCGTTAGAGAGTTTTCAACGAATCCCCTTTCATTCCCCCCACCAACGCAACTCGGAAGGTACCGACCCGAACATATGGCTTCGTAGCAAATCTGCGTTACTCCTTCTATGGTGCTAGGCGTCCTTCCATAATCTGTATGGCTCCTCCTTCAAGATACACAGTCTCGATGCCGCCGTCTTCGCTCATCACAACCTCGATGAAAATCCCGCTCCTACGTCCCATCTCGACACCCTGCACAAATTCATACCTCAGCGACTCTCCAGGATTGCCGTTTTTCAAAGAAAGATAGGCGGCCAAGTCGCTCGCCGCCGACCCAGTGGCTGGGTCTTCAAGAGGTCCCTCGATCATCCTCGTTCGACATTGAACCGCTCCATCTTCGCTGTTACCCGTGTGCACATAGAAGTACATTCCTACAAACGTCTCATTCCAGCCTTGATCCAGCCCGCCTATTTTCACACTCTCGCCCGCTAGGGATACCTTGGCAAGCGCCTCCAAGTCTTCAAGCTCCACCAGAACAAAGGTCATTCCCTTCACAATGGACACGATAGGGTAGTCTTCCTGGAGCACCACCCCACCATTTTTGTGAGCTGAAGCAAGACCCTTCTGTAGCTTAAGGAGCTCGTCCCTGTTCCATCTCTTCTCGTGTATATGAACGTCGTGGGGTATAGCTGCTTTCGCCGTCTTCTTCACAACATCATAACGCAGCGCAACTGGGCCTGCCTTCAGTTGAAAACCCGCTTCGATCACACCGTCCTCAATTCGACGCTCTGCGGCCGCTCTCGAAAGGACATAACATGCTGTGCCAATCGTGGGATGTCCCGCAAAAGGCAATTCTTGGCTCGTTATGAAGATGTCGACAGTCCATATGTCTTCTTTCGATTCGGGTGCGTTCTCGTGGAGGAAAGTAGTCTCTGAGAGATTGAACTCACGTGCAATTCGTTGTTTCTCATTTTGCGTTACACTGACGCCGTGGGGGACGCGGACGATAGCTAGCGGATTGCCTTCATAGGGCTTCTTTGTGAAGACGTCGACAGTGAGAAACTCGAGTTTGAGAGAAGACACCATGTTGATAGAGTACCAAAAGGAGATTGGAGATACTGAAGCTCTATCTTATAGGTACTGAAGTTCGTACTGATGAGTCAACATTGTACGCTCTGGTATCTGTAGTTCATAGCCGGCGTATCGTGATGACTCATCAAGAATGCGGGGTGCGTGAACAATGAAGCCTGCGGATAGCGAGGAGCTAGCATGAACAGCAGTCTGGGTGGATGTTGGATACAAATGTGATGATGTGCATCGAGTAGGACCCATCGTTGAGTGTGCATGTCTTCATGATGTGCAGCACCTTGCCACGGCCGACAGGACGCCTGCAAGATAAGCGATAATTAGGCTGATTCAACTCTAATTGGCGGGTACTGGGTAACTAGGACTATCTTTAAGATGGCTACACTGTCTATTGGATACTTTTTGTTGTTTTCTCTAGTTAAATCCTACAAGTGTAAGAGTATCCGATCAGAGCTGATAAGATGCTGTTCGTGATCACCGTCGGTTTCCTCCCTGGCAGGCAATGCTCTTTTCAAATGATCTTCAGAGAGAAACGGAACGAATACTTGCAATGTGCGCATAACATACATCTCACTTCCTGGGGCCTCCTTAGGACATGTACAGCACCTTGTCACGGCCGACTGACCTCCAAGGCCTCTTAGAAATCAATTAAGAAAAACAAAAGAGAATGTGTAACCAGTTAACAGTGTAGCTAGCTATCTTAAGGAATTTCAAAATTGCCTAGCACCCGCTAATAACATCTAAAGGACCCCTACGTTTTGCTAATCTTGCAGAGTGCTCGGTGTTTAGTTGGTCGTGGCAAGGTGCTGTATGGAGGTTGCGCAGGTGAGATCTACATTGCAAACGTTTCCGAGGTTACCAACCGCTAAGCAAGTACCGTACAGATACGGGTGATCATATACAGCACTCTGCCACGGCTGACTGGACACCGAGCACTCTACAGGGACTTGATCAAGAAGAAGAAAAAGAAAACGCAGCTTATACGTGATGTAAATATACTAAGGATATTTCTGATTGCCTACCACCTGCCAACTAGAACTGAAGTACTTCTAGACTTCGCCATTCTTGCAGAGCGCTCGGCATAGAGTCAACCGCGCCAAGATGCTGCAAATACCAGTCACTATTGGTGAGCCTCACGTTCGTACATGGTGGAGTACGGCAAGCGAGCGAAAAAGGAGGATCGAACACTGTGGGTCCCTCCTTAAGATCACGATACGACACAATCAGGAGACAACAGCATGGACCTCGGATGGAAGCGTACGCATGATTTTCTACTTGCTCTTCGGCGATATCTTGAATAAATAGCTGGTGGTCTACGCCGGGATTTACGGTCAACAAGCTTCATTCCTGCTAGATGTGTTCTGCTGCCTCAACCGGAATCCACTAGACTGCGGTGTGATGTCTGTCTAGCGGAGTCTCTGATATTGACGATTGTGGCACATTTGAATGCTTTGGCTAGAGTATGAGCAGCTTAGTACACACCAAATAACAAACTCGACACCCCGCGACACAAAAATCATCTCATACGCTTCGCTCTGCATCTAACCTCTGCCATTGCATCTGAGTTGTGTGGGACGTTGCAACTATTGTCGGATTACTGGAAGAGGCGCTCTGGTAGCCTCAAGCACCGTGCTGATGAGATTGGCACCCAAGGCCCAGCGACGTCTTGTGTCAAAATACGGATACGCGATGGTCCTCCCATCGTTTGTTTCCATCAATCCCACGATATGTTTCTCGACCGCCGCAAGGCCAGAACGCGTGGATTCTGTGTCGGTTGATAATATCATCCTCTCTGATACTCTAGTTGCGTTGCAGGGTGTGCAGATTCTCGACGTAGGCGACGGCGGCGTCATCGAGATGGATGCGAGTGACTGCGCCCAGCGACGTGATCCAAGTACGGCTTGGGGTTGCAAGTTGGTACCAAATTGAACGACCACTATTGTTGACTCTGCACGGCGCACAATCGATCGCTCGCTGCGGACATTATCCGGGGCCATGTGGCAGCTGTCAATCTCCCTGATTGTCCGTGGCGAGCGGCGGGACCGCTATCGCAGTCGCGCGTACCGAACTCGACTCGCGTTGTTGTGTGTTGTTGATGTTGTTCTACCCGTTGCAAAACCACCAGCGGACAACCTGCAAGGGAGCCCTCGTTGCTAGTAGCCATACTCGAGCACAGCCCTACTATAGAATGAGGCACGGCTAGCCTTCAAAGCCGCTACAGATTCCACACGCCTCAACGGTCGCTCCAACCGGGCGGCCAAGGGGAGCAGCAAAGTTTGTGGCTAGCAATGGCGTATACAGTACCTGCCCACCCAGCTGGGGCATTGCAAAGCTTACTGTGGTAGGGTGGAGTTTCTTTGTCGCTGCAGGGGAAGGTTGGCCTTGAGTCGTTTTCTGGCATGCTGCACCTAGCTGGTTTCGAAGTGCAATAATACTGGTGGGGAATTATGTGATTGGCGCGCGGAACCGGCGACGACTTGGGCTCCTTGGGCTTGCGCCGGTAGGCTGATTCGTGGGCCCTGGCTTTCGGAACGACTGAGCCAGGTCCGCGCGTGGTGTGGTCCGTGTGGTCCATGTGGTGTGGTGGCCCCAGCTGTCGTCTGTGGCTCTCCTCTGACATGTGTTCTACGCAGTAAATTCTGACAGGGCGGCGGGCGTCTCACAAGACGCAGGGCGCCGAGCAACATGTGGGCGAACTGTGTAGGTACTGCGTAGACTGCGCAGACTACGGGACCATGTTCGGCACCGGCAGCAGCCTCGCCGGGCTGCATTGCAGTATGTAATGACATATGTGTGTCCTGTATATGTATACGTGGAAAAAGTAGACTATACGTGAAAAAAGCAATCCTGTCGCCGGCGGACGACTCCACGGCCTGTCGTGACATGACGGCCTGGCACCTGCAGAGGTCCAGCGGGGTTGCCCAAAAGCGCAATTCGCGAAGCGTTGGTCGAGGTAGGTAAGTCTTCCCTGGTTCCGCGCGCGGCGCCTCTACGTTAGGTAGCAAAGCCCCCTGCTGGGTACCTAGTGGTACGCTAGGAGGAGGAGCACTCGTACTGTAGTGGCCGCGCCACATGCGCGGGTTCTAGACAAGCAGAAGCGTTGCAGGGGTTCGCGCAGAGAGCAACAGACACAGACATCAAAAGAAAACCCTTCCCAGCCCTCGAGCCGGTAATGCTTTTGCTCGTCCACGTCCACGTCCACATCCTCCATCACACCAGCGCCGACGGCTTTCGCATGCCCTCTTCCCTTCCCTTCGCTTCCCTTCCCTTAACTACTCCACCGCTACCCGCCACCCGCGCTCGACCCTCGTTTGTGCTCCTCGCCCGACGCCGGCCTGCATCTCCCACCCCGGACCCAAACGGCGAAAAGATCACCGAGCTACTCCACCCCAGACCAACCCAACCCTAGGACTTGAGCTGGTTGCGACGGTAGCTGTTGCGCTTCTTTTGCAGCTTCACTTCTCCATCCCCTCACTTCTTGGTCCCTTCGCTTCGCCCGTTCGCTTCGCCCGTCTACTTCTTGGACGCGTTTCTCGCACCATCTCCGTCATATCACCTACGCTATTCGCACGGACCGCCTCGTCTTCCTCCGAGCTGCCTACATCCTGCAAGTTCCACGCCTCGTCACCAGGGGCCGAATATCCCTTTCTTCACGGCAACACACCACCTTTTCCACCATGTCTTCGACGCACTCTCGCAGTGGGTCTGATGACACCAACGCCACATCAATGTCCTACATACTGGAGCACGTCCTGCAGTATCCTGGCAGCTACGAGATTCCGTTACGAACCATGTACACACTCAATTGTGTGCCCCGCGCTCAACCTCTTCCCAAGGATCTGTCCCGTGGCCACACACCAAGCAACAGCACCGGCAGCGCCTCGCCTATCACCGGCCAGTTTGCCTGGAATGGCACCGAGTCTGCAACCATGACCTTCACGTCGGATCTCATGACCCACCTCAATAAGCTTCCGCTGCAGCCGAGCGCATTACCGCCTACATTCATCATCAATTTCGTCAGCCGGTGCTTCCATCCCGACCTCAGCATTGTCGACTTTTCTCAGGCTCTGACCGCTCTAGACTACCTGAGAGACCTGGAAAACAGGCGACGCAAAGAGATGGTAGCAGCTTTCGAGAGGTTGCATATCCACCCCGACTCATACGAGAGCGATATGGAGACAATGGCTGAAACATTCCCCGGAATCGCCCTATGGGTGAGGAACGTGGAAGCAAAGAACCGAAAAGCCGAGGTTTACTATGCTTCGCTCTGGATGGGCATTCGTCGATGGGTAAGTAAGAGGGAAATAAAGAACACAATCTTCCGCAGCTAACGATGGATACAGATCATGATTAATGAACTCGGCGCCCAGCCTTTCAACAAACTCAACTGTATGGGTATGCTCAACACACTGCTGCCGCCCATGAATGAGTCATCTAAACTCCCCTCACCAGTCTTGGATCACGAGACACTGAAGGAGGAACGCGACGCTTTCTTCGACTACATTCGCTTGGTCGAGAAGAATGGTCCTGGCGCTCTCACTCCCATTGTCAGCCACAATGCAGGCCCTGGTGAAGAATCAAGCTGGCCTGCGGTTCAAAGAGGGGTTGACAAGTACTTGAGAGTTGCTAAGAACATGATCGACGACTGCATTGCCACTACCGGACCTGAGTCCTTCAAGGCCTACGCGGAGGAGAGGAAGGGTAAAAAGACAGATTCCGGTGTCAGCTTTGGCTCCGAACGCAGAACGAGCGCAGCCCCCACTACACGCCAATCGGTGGAAGAGCCTATGCCTACTTACACATCCACACCCAAGGGCGCGTCCAAGTTGGAGAGGATCACGCGCGAATTCAAGCGCATGCGGGTCAAGCCCCGACCGAGCGTTGAAGAAATAGTCCGGGTCAATTCTCGAGCCGACGCAGAATATAGTCAAGCGATGACAGAACCCAAAAACAACAAGCTGAAGAAGGCACGGTCGTTCGCTAGCCTCAAGTTTGGCAACAGCAGCTCTCTCTCTTTGGCCAGCCGCAAGGGAAGCGACGCAAGTGAGGCGTTCGACCCAGCACAGATGAAAAAGGCACGAGCCATGTACGATGCATCGGTCAACAAGCAGTAGGGACGGCTAACTCCCGACGATGCACATGCACATACGCAGCATGTCATGGAGATGCTACGGGACCATGGGTCTCTTACGACTTACGATTTTCCTTTGTTCACGACGCAATGTATCAAAAGCGGATACTCCAATACTGTCGATGCAATTCTTTTTTGTCTAGCGGGCGTTGTCCAGAAGAGCTGATCACCAGTCGGACAGGGAGGGTATCCCTATACTTGTTTTGCATCCGCACTTGTTCATACCAATAGGCGGCTCTTTGTTAATTTGCTGGGAGCGGAAAAGAGGCGTTTCAGTATGCGGCTGCATGATCGGCGCACCATTGTTTGGAAGGTATCTAAGACGTGCAAAAGAGCATGCACTACATGTGACAACATGTATGTATACAAGTAATAAAAGTCATACGAGAAATGATTTGTGCTGCTGTGCATTGCAAGCGCCTGATCCTGAGCGTTGAAGGTTGACAGAGAAGATAATCCCGTGACGTCGTGTGAAGTTGGTGCCCATCTGGAGATGCCTAAGAATGGTATATCGATATGCCGAGGCGCCACAATCTGCTTTGACGATGCATAGATGGTGCCTGCTGTACCTCAATCCAACACCCACATACAGAGCACTTGCAGCGTGCGTCAACGTGCGTCGAAACAATAGCGCTTGGGGTTGACTGCAGCGCCTACAGTAGGTACGCCATTGTCGAGTCGCTGACGGCTTTTCGAAGCCCGGGGTGGGAGCTGGAGCTGGAGCACCCATATGCAGGCACAGTGCAGCAAGACCCTGTAGGATCTGCAGGCAGCGCAGGCCCTGGCAGCGCAGATCGCGAGACTCACCGGTCGAACTCTGCTCCTGCCACCTGCCACCTGCCGCTGCAGTCCAGCCGGCGGCGCTGCGGACTCGGGCTCACATGCACGCGACACCGATATAGGAGTACCGTGTGTGTACTGTGCACCGCAGTGTGTACTGCAATGTGTGTGCTACATGTAGGCTAACAGCGATGTGAAATCAGGCTCTGTCACCATGAGCGCCTCCACCTCCACTCTCAGCGACTGCCGGGAACCGACGCGCAATAACGACGGCGCCACACCCACCCCCCCTTCCTCCACCCAACTGGGCTCATCCACGCGCCCACCAAGACAGCCCTTCTTCGACCCTTGGAACAGTAGTTCGAGTGGACACCAGCGCGCAGAAAACTGCCTGTCGGGCTCAACCTCCTGGCGCGCTTCACGCGGCTCCAAGCTCGGGGAGGGCCCCCGGACTGATGGGCAGAGAAGCTTGGTAGACATTTGGAGGGCCACCAAGGCTGGCCAGAAGGCTGTTATGGACAAGAAGCCCTCGCGGGGACCATATGGCCTGGGGGATGCGCAAGGTACGAATACGAGTAGTGCGCTCTTCTGCAAGCCACTGACGATCCGCAGATTCTCTACCGGTACTCCTACTTTCACAAGAACAGGACACACGCGACGAGCCACTGGAGTCTGCATTCCCGCCCCAGCAAAGACCCATTTTCGAGGGTCTTTGCTTCTTCGTGAACGGCTCAACGGCGCCCCTTGTCTCGGACCACAGGTTCAAGCACATGCTATCAGCCCACGGTGGCCGTAACTCCATTGTGCTTGGTCGAAGGACGGTCACACACGTTGTACTAGGTGCCGCCAATACGAACCGAGGCTGCGGCCTAGCTGCTACCAAGATGCAGAAGGAGGTTGCTAGAACTGGGGGGAAAGCCATCAAATACGTCACAGTCGAGTGGTAAGCTGGCCCTTGCTCACACCTCACACTTGATCCATGTAGCCTTCTGTCTTCGCCTGCTTGCATGGCATGATAGTAGGACCAGAAGCGCTGTGAGATCATGGCATGCACCTGGCAGGCACATGGTAAGCCTATCGCTGACGTATGCAGGGTCCTTGAGTCCATCAAGACAGGCCGCCGCCTCCCCGAGTCACGCTTCGCGCCACTCAAGCTTGCGCACGAATCCCAGGCTGTCGTTCTGGGCACCTCGAATCACAAGGGCGCCACAGGGACCGCGCACGGATGAAGCCGGACACTTGTCCTGTACAGCAACTTAACCGGGTGCGCCGAAGGTGCTTCGATTCGACTTCCATGCAGGGTGGAAAATAAGCTCCCGGGGGCCGAACCACTTCTCTCTCATTGCTTGCCATGGTACGCCTCAAACGCCTCGCTGCGTCTCAGCTCCGTCGTGTACCCACCGCTTGCTGAACGGCTACCTACCCAAGCTACCAACTGACCTGAGGACCCACTACTACTTTGGCGTCTCAACACGACACGAAAGTCATTGAAGAGTTCAACCCTCTCTGGCGCTGATTCATGCGAAAAACAGGGAAACATTTGATTTGCATCCCGTAACGGGGAGTTGCTAGTTCCGTTATACCTGCGGTGCTGATTAACGTTTCTGACGTTGCCACAGGATTTACAGTTCGCATCGGTGCGTTAGAAGCGTACGTCCGCTAGCACCTTACATTACAGCTGATTGTATTTGCATTTGCATTTGCACTTGCACTTGCACTTGCGAACCGGCCATAGATACATATGGGAGGCTCTGTCTAGTGCACATGGGTGATTCCGTTGTGGGGATGGCGTGCGCAGTCAGGTTGATCTGGAGCAAAGCTGGGTGGTCGGCGTCTGCGACTAGAAAGGGAAGGAGTTGCGGCATCTTGTAATCCAAGCAACTACCTGTGTACCCCAAGTAGGGTACTATTTAGGTGCACAGCCACACAGTAGATAGTGTGCATGTGCTGTCGGTCTCGTATTGTTGCGACCGTCTCATCTCGATCCTGCTGTCAGTCCGTCAAAAGCATCTTGTCGGCATGCATCTACTGTCATACTGACGTGATGATGATGATAGGACGTTTACGGGCAGCATGAGTTCCTACTTTCTACCAACTTACGAATGATGTGGTGAGCCTGAAAGCCCCGCGTGTCTCCTTTCTCGAGTCTTTAACCCCGTATCCAACCCCGCCGTCGTTGTCTCTTCATGTATGTATGCGAATGGTTTTGTAAACCGTGTTACACACGAACAACACACGAAGCTTGTCAAAGCCTGTCATTCTTGTGTAGATTCATGCCATTTTATTGCTGTCTCTCGAAATGTCTGCGTAAGCGCAGTTCCCACCGTTTTACAGGTACTGTTACTGCCATGAATGCCATCGACTCCACCAGGAGCTGAATTGGCGAGGTAAAAGTAAGCGCAGTTTTAACGCCAGGTCTCCTCAAACGCCAGCTGCTCATTCCAACATGGAGACTCAATTAAACGAGTGACAGCTTCATGATCATGACCCATCCCTTTGATTCGTGTCACGCTTAAGCAGCACCCTTTGGCTTAGCCTTAGCCTGCTTCTTCGCTTTTGCGTCCTCCTTTTGCTTCTTCTTTTTTGCCTCAAGCTTCTCGTCCGCTTTTCGCTTAAGGCTAGCCTTCTCCTCGGCGGTTTTCTCAACTGGCTTGAAGAAACCCTCAAGTCTGCTCTGTTGCGCGGTCTTCATATTCTTTTGCAGTTTTGCTGCGCCGTTGCGTACTCGATCTTCGTTGAAATGCTTTTCCTCGACTAAGAACTTGACAAGGCCTTCTACATCGGGGGCCTCCCATTTGAAGTCGCATTCGGGGGCGTCAGCAGGCCTTACGTCCGGTTCGAGGAAGAGCGCGCGCGCATCCGCGAAAGGCCAGTCCTCAGGAATAGTAAGTTTTGTGCCCTTCTTGATGTGCTCCACCACACCTTCAAGGTCATTGTGTTCGCGGATCATCTTCAGGGCAGTGCTCGGACCGATGCCCTTGATGGGGTCCAGGTAATCGCAACCGAGTAGAATGCAAAGATCAATGAACTGGACAGAGTCAGCGTGACCAGAGGTAGCAGGGAAGCTGGTTGCGTGCCTGCTTGTGCTCCATGCTGAGTCCCTCAAGAACCTTGTCAAGATGGATCTCCAGAATAGGCTCCTTGCGCTGTTCGCTAAAGGTGAGATGTCTTAGCAAGATGGGCGAGTTGAAGGTCAGGGTGTCCATGTCCTCTGAAGCAGCAGCGTAGACCTTGCCGCCCTTGGCGAGCACGGCGCATTGAGCCTCGGCTTCGGTAGGGGCGATGATGTAGGGGATGCCCATGAGCTTCAGCAGTTGCTGGCACTCTGCGTTGTGCTCCCGTGTGACTCTGACGGTACGTCGCGAGAACTTCTCAACGTCCTCTGCTGTGCCTGTCTCCTTCGCCTCCTCCATGCCGGCCTGGGCCTCAGTCTTGCGCTGGAATCGCTTCGCAAGCTCGCCGGACTTGAGCTTTGGCGGCGCGCCGTCAAAGACGTAGAGCGGCTTAATGCCGTTGTCAACCATGCGGAGGGTGCGGTAGAAGAGCCCCATGAGGTGCGACGTGGTCTCGCCCGTGTCGCTCATGAGTTGCTGGCCATCGGACCGCACGGCGATGAGAAAGCTGTAGATGCTCATGGACCTGGACACGGTCAGCTCGCACGCACACCGAGGCCGTTCATGTGTACACACGCATCCTGAGAAGGTTAGCTGAGCTGAGCTGAGCTGGTGGGAAGCGGGGGGGGGGGCGTACAATGGCGACTTTGCGACCGAACTGGTTCTTGATCTCGCCCATCTTGATAGCTCCCGGCGCGTGCTCCTGGATGAGCTGGAAGAGGTGCTTGATGCCCATGTTGGCTTTGGCTCGCGCTGAGCTCCGCGCGCAGTGTCTGGGGTGGTCGAGAGTCGAGCACTGGTGTTGGAGGCTGGCGTTACTGGTGCATGGGTGGTGTAGGAAGTGAACTTCATGTCGCGTCACCAACGCGTCAAGTGCAGGGATTACGCGCGGTCACGGTGTGCTTGCCCTTGCCCATTTGCCCATGAAAGTGCCTTCCTTCCGTCAATGCGACATGCACCTGAGGTGCACGGTCTGTACTTTCTCTACAAAACAAAAAAGGTGATGCAGGAAGGCTGCAGTTTTCTTATGAACCAGCGTGTCACTCAGAACTCCCACAAGCCTTCTGACCTTTGTCGTAGCGCTGCATCCACCAGCATATGTCCATCGTTTCAATAGACGTCAATAGATACAGTACATCATGCCTACCTCGTGCAGCTGTCGAGGGCAGGGCATGGTCCGTGGATTGCACGAAACCTGGGGTCGGGCAGTGAGCGCTACTGCGCTACTGATAGATTTCGAAGTTACGGCCACATCCGATCGATGAGCCGCGGTTGTTCTGCCCCGATCAGTGTTCCGAGGTGAGTGCCAGCGTATGGATATATATCCGAACGAAGCAGTCGGTGCCATCACTTCAGCTTCCCTGAGCCCACGACAAGACACTGTTTTGTCACCGAACACCATGTTTCGACCTATCTGCAGACATGTCTCAAGGCCCCTCACCGTAGGCGTTCGCTCTGCGGCAATTGGGAGGAGGCACATGACCACACCAGTGTCATTCGACTGGAAGGATCCATTGAATGCCAACAGTCTGCTCACAGAAGAGGAGCAGGCCATCTCCGAGACAGCAGAGTCATACTGTCAAGAGCGCATGCTCCCGAGAGTGCTTGGTAAGTGCAACCAGCTCTATGATCCCTGTCTGCTGACGTAGCGCTACAGATGCGTATCGCAACGAGGACTTTGACAGGAAGATTATCGAGGAGATGGGCGAGCTCGGGCTCTTGGGGGCAACCATCAAAGGGTACGAGTGTGCAGGCGTGAGTAGTGTAGCTGCTGGCCTGATCACACGGGCAGTTGAACGAGTCGATTCGGGCTACCGCTCAGGCTACTCAGTGCAGAGCTCACTCGCCATGGGTGGCATCGAGGAGTTCGGTGCCGAGGAGCTGAAAGAGCGCCTGTTGCCGCAAATGGCAAAAGGAAAGTTGCTTGGATGTTTCGGTCTGACTGAGCCCAACCACGGCTCAGATCCAGGATCCATGGAGTCGGTCGCAAAGCCGCATCCTTCCAAAGAGGGCTATTACTCGCTCTCCGGATCCAAGACCTGGATCACCAATTCCCCCATTGCCGACGTTTTTGTCGTATGGGCAAAGCTGCAGGAGACGGGCAAGATTCGTGGATTCGTTATTGAACGCAAAGATTGTCCACCGGGAACTCTCGAGACGCCGGCAATCAAAAACAAGAATGGGCTAAGGGCTTCCCTTACCGGTATGATTTTGATGGACGAGGTTCCTGTTCGAAAGGAGAACATGTTTCCCGACATTGAGGGCCTGAAGGGGCCTTTCAGCTGTCTGAACTCGGCAAGGTATGGTATTGCCTGGGGAACAATGGGTGCTCTCGAAGATGCAATTGCGCGCACTCGCGCATACGCTCTGGACAGGAAGCAATTCAAGGGGAACCCCATCGCCAAGTATCAGCTTGTGCAGAAGAAGCTCGCAGACGCAACCACCGACGCCGCCTATGGTATATTAGCCGCCTATCACGTTGGAAGGCTCAAGGACGAAGGAAAGGCTGCGCCTGAGATGATCTCAATGATCAAAAGGCAGAATTGCGACCGTGCTCTGGTCAACGCACGCGTGTAGGTGTTGTGACCCATTCACCAAAGTGGTAGCTAACCTCAATATAGCCTCCAGGAAGTCTTCGGCGGGAATGCAGTGTCCGACGAGTACGGCATTGGCAGACACGTAGCGAATCTGTTTGTGACTCAGACATACGAGGGCCAGAGTGACATTCACGGTGAGTACTTTGATCTATGTGCTTGTACGTTTGGCTGACGACAAACGCAGCTCTGATCCTTGGTCGCGCAATCACAGGCATCCAGGCGTTCTGCTAGCTGAAAGTCACACCATACGTGGAAGTATAAATAGCTCGGTGTTAGAAGCGTGATGTGGAGGTCAGATGACATGGGTGTGAGCCCAACTACGAGAGGGTGCTTCTACATAGGCAACTGGCAACAAAGATGATAGTCCCGTCTCCGGTGAGTGAAAAGACAAGCGAAGCGGTACAAATGTCAGATTGATTGGACATGAGATAGAAGTTGCTTGAAGCCAAGACCTGGTTCAGTGAGGTTCCCGGAAGCCTTGGGGACAGGCACATGAAGCATTCAGTGATCGTGTAGTTGTAAGCCAATGGACTCGAGGCAGAGGCCCTTCCGTATCAAGGACACCCGCAGTCAAACCCTCAACGTAGAACCCAAGGTATCTAAACTTTGCAATTTCGAGGCTTCTGAGAACTGCAAAAGGCCTAGGAAAGTGAGAGAGTCTTACTTGTTCTTATTTGTAGTCTTTATAGTTTGATTTTAAGTCGCGGTAGTAGAGCAATAGCGTTATGAAGTTTGTTCTAGCATGCAACTACTATTGTCGTTGAAGAGAGAAACTCCAGCCTTGTGCATTTTCAGGGGCCCTACATTTGTTTGGAGTCTAACCAACAGCTTTGACACGAAGAGTGCGCGCAAAGGGACACATTGTGGTGCACACTCGCTCTCACATGAAATGTCTCATCTCCCATGGACTACCTGATATGCGCCGTCTCCCGCGATGCTTGGGCGGATGTCACCTTGGTAGTGCGGCCGCGGAAGGTGGTGCAGCACTGTGAGGCTACATTAGAAGGACATGATTTGGTGAAGGTCTGCTGGGCGAGGATGGTTGTGTTGTGGGGTCCCAGTGAATCGAGCGCTGCTGGCATGTCCTGCATGTGCCATGTCGCCTGTGCGGCGCGTGTGCAGGAGAAACAAACGGCATTACGCCCGCTACAGCTGGCCCAGAGAGCCGTCATATGCCGTGCCGTGTTGCGACATAGCCTCCATCTGCTCCACGCTGGCATTCACTGTATGTAGTCTACGAGTAGGCGGTGGCGCTTGGGCAAACCCGTGGACCCCACTAAGGCTTCATCACTTTCTCCTCAGCCCAACACCAACAATCACCCACCAAACTACACCACACCAAACCAAGCCCATAACCACACCACGCCATGGCCCTCAAGCGCATCAACAAGGAGCTCACTGACCTCGGTCGGTACGTGGCCCCTTCCCCCTCTGCTCTGCTCTGCTCTGCCCTGCACAGCCACGGGCGGCGGGCGTTGCCGCTTGCTCGCACGACCGCCTGCGATGGCGGGGTGTGTGTGCCCGCCGTCCGCCGCCCGCAGCGCGCCGCTGGGTCGCTGTGCCTCGCCTCAGACTGCCTCGCAGGAACCGAACCGCTCGCTGACTGCCTCTACAGTGATCCTCCCTCCTCGTGCAGTGCCGGTCCCATAGGCGACGACCTGGTACGTCACCCGTCGCTCCGCCTGCAGAGCCTCTTCTGCGGCTGAGACGGGCTCCCCGACGAGACGAGACGAGACGAGACAAGACGAGACGAGACGAGACGAGACAAGACGAGACGAGCCACCATGCTGACGACGCGACAGTTTCACTGGCAAGCGACCATCATGGGTCCCAGCGACTCTCCATACTCGGGCGGTGTCTTTTTCCTCGCAATCCACTTCCCCACCGACTACCCCTTCAAGCCCCCGAAGGTCAACTTCACCACCCGCATTTACCACCCCAACATCAACTCGAACGGAAGCATCTGCTTGGACATTCTGCGAGACCAGTGGAGCCCCGCGCTCACTATCAGCAAGGGTATGCCTGATTCTCCCCCGGGCGCCTGCCTGCTCGCTCGTGACGGCGATACTGATGTGTGCACAGTGCTGCTGAGCATCTGCTCGATGCTGACCGACCCCAACCCCGACGACCCGCTCGTCCCCGAGATTGCACACGTCTACAAGACCGACCGGTCCAGGTATGAGTCGACGGCCCGGGAATGGACTCGCAAGTACGCCATCTAGAGACTTGTTTAGATGTGCGTGGGTGGTTTCTTTACGGTTCATGAGGCATACGACGGACGCAAGGCGGAGGATATCAAGATCAGACTTCTCACAGCATGGCGGTCCGATGGAGTTTACCTTTGCGGCTCGGCTTGCACGCTGAATAGATTTACAGTGCTTGCTATCATCACTTCTGGCTGAATATGCTTCTGCCTCTCACCATGCATGGGCTCCACGTGAAGATGACGCTTGTGGTGTAGTGAGATGCTGGGGTATCATGTGTTTCGACTAGCTGGTTACTCTTCCTGTCTTCTTGTGGTGACGCCCTTGTCTAGACCTAATAGGTTAGAAAATGTATCTCTAGTGTCTTTGTGGTCAGACGCATTTGCAGCATCTGTGAGCCATGGTTGCCATCCCTCGTGTTCCTCATTGGTCCCAACCGCAACTTCAGACTCGCTGAAACTTGGAGGGGCCAGACTGTGATGCCTGCTCGCTTCTGCCAAAGATTGTCCGTATTCTGCCAGTCTCTTACGGTGTGCTCGTTGGAGGGTGTATGCGGGCCCAACGAGTCTTGCAAGCAGACTGACACGCGTATTGGCTTGCACATCCACTCGCAGTTGGTCGAGAAGGAGTTTCCATGTTGCTCGTACATGCTTCCAAGCGACAGTCTTTCGTCCGAGATCGTTGGTTTCGTCGGCAGGGTCACGCAGGGTAAACATCCATTGCGGGAGTGGGGGCACTTTACCTTCCTAGAGGGCTGGTCAATGCATGTACAGGTTGTGCCATAGTCGCTGGACTTACCGCTATGTGAGCAAGGGCTTTCCGATGCATGACAATTTGTTCGGATTTATTGAAGAAGTCCGGTGGGTCAATGGAGACGCCATAGAGTTCCGCCTTCAGATGGACCCAGAAGTCGAGGAAATGGATCAAGGCACCCGCTGCATCGTTGCGTGGATGCGGTTTATGCTTGAGACTGGCAACGATCATCATGAAAAGCGAATACGAGCCAACTCCTCCTCTGAACACGTCTGAGAGCCCCCGAACGTCCAAAGAGGCCTTAAGGGTCGAGTACAGGCGCGGTAGGTAAGGGTACTCTTGCATGTAGCGCCGCATGTACTCTCGGCTGATAGATGTATCATTGGACAAGACCAGTTGGATGTTCAAGCCAGATGCGCGATCGTGGAGTGAGATGAGAGGGTAACGGGCCCACCGCAGCACAGGAAGCAGGTAGTTGTCTTTGTGGCGCCTCCGGAGGGCTTTGAACAGTCTCTTCAGATCTCCCGTACGTTCCAATCGTTCCTGGGAACTGGGAGGCATTTTGGACAGGGCGGTATCCGACAGAACATGGACAGGGACCAGTCGCAGATCGACGTCTGAGGCGGCAAAAGCAAGGCCTGTCCGTTGCGAGCCAAAGACTTCGAGGACATAGTCGGGCAGGATTTCCTGGACGTGCTGGCGCACCTGTTCAATGACACGCTTTCGGGCAATGGTCTCGGTTTGGCTTGGCTGGATGAAGTTGTGGAACTTTTGTATTTCGAGGTTCAGCCTGGACGGGAATGTCAGCAGGCCATGGCCGTCTGCTCCCCGCAGCATGATTTACGATTTACCTGTCTTGCCCAGACTTGACAATGTTCCGGTTGCGTACAACCCACGGCAGTTGAGACTCGCGCGTTGACGCACTGGACACGGGCAGCACGACCACGCCAACATAATCCTGCTCCGCTTCAAAGGCAGTTTGTGCCTCAGACAGCAGCAGCTCCGCGGGGGTTTGGCCAGCCTTTCTCCGAATAGCCGGATGCGAGTTCTGGCTGTGCTGTCTGTTGGCTTGACCGCGTTCTGCGCGGCTGCTCTGGCCACCACCTGCATCTATGCGACCTGCGGGCACGGGCACGCGCCTGATGGCTGCGGGTGTACCCTTTTCGGCCAAGGCCAAGTCCAAGTCCAGGTCCCTCACAGCTTGCGATGCGGTTCGGCGCCCGGGCGCGTGTTGTGGGAGGAACAGCGCTGGCGCCGGTGCAGGTGCAGGTGCAGGTGCAGGTGCAGGTACACCAAAATGCTGCCACAGCGCGGCAGACGGCGAGAAGGGATTACGAGCGCGACATGCTGGCCGTGAGCGGATTGCGTGCATGAGAGATGCTCGGCGGAGGCAGGTGTTGCTTCGATGGAAGCGTGGATACTTGGTAGTGCAGACAGTACATGCATACAGTAAGTACCTACTGTGTAGGTAAGTATGTGCTATGCAGGTCCTCACGTCCTTTAGGCAAAGCGCGGCCGTGGCCATGCACAGCAGCACAGGTCAGGTCGGGCGGCGGGGCATACAGTAGTGGTAGGTGCTGCCACTGCTCTGCACTAGACCACCACACGCACGCGCCGAGGACGAGGCCCAATGGCGTTACATCATCTTGACACGGTGCTCAACAAAGCCCACAGAGCGGTGACCGGGCGGAGACGCGAGAAGATGCCAGTAGATGGCTGCGGAAACCCATGGTGGAGTCTATTTCCCAGTTATCCTGCCCTGCCATTTCGATATGCCAATGCGAATCAGGCCGGCCGCTTAAAGTGACGTACCGGTACCGCGGAGGGGAAGGTGGGATGTTGTTGACATCGCATCTTTATCTTCCAGTTTCTTGCAGCCCGCTGTCTTCGTCTTCTGCCTCTCCATTCGCTCCTTGTCGCCCGTCGTAGGCACCCGGGTAGTATCTCTGCATCGCATCGCATCGCATCGCATCGCCTGCTGCAGTCGCACTCGCTCGCCCTCTGTCTGCTTGCCTCGATACTCGATACCCCCCCCTCCCCGCCAACTCGCGTCTGCCCTCCACCACTCCACCAGTTCCTCCCCACCCCCCCTGGCCCTTCCACTAGCCTGCAATCACACAGGTGAGTACATACGCCAACCCCGGCCCCAAGCCCAGCACCAGCACCAGTACCCTTTCTCCCTCTCCCTCTTCCTCTGCCTCCGTACCGCTTTCTGACGCGACCGCCTGCATTGCCAGTCGTGCACCCATGGCACCTCCCACACCGCCTGCCCACGAGGGCCGCCCATCCTTCGAGCCGCGTGAGAGCGAGCACCCCGCCCTGCACCCCTCCATCACAAACGTCCCCGTGACCCCGGGCTTCGGCCTACACGAAGAGAAGGAACAGGAGCAGACCAACAGCCTGCCCTTCGACCCGGCGACGGCAAGCCCGGGGCCGAACTGGGGCAACAAGGGCTCGTACTTCCCCAACCAGCAAAAAGAAGATGGCACCGGCTCGTCCACCGCACAGGCAGCTGGCGCGCGCACGGGCGAAGATGTGCTGGAGAAGCCCAGTGTCTCCTCCGAGTCGTCCAAGAAGCTTCAATTGGTCGATGTCGACCCGCGCGCTGCGCATCCAGGGCTCAATCTGAGCGGCAGGCTCATCAGTGCCACCTTCGCAGTGCCTTACAATCTCGGATACTCAAAGGGCAATGACTGGGAGATGCGTCCTCGCCATGGTACCTCTGCGCTGTTCGACTCGTTCTCGTACCTGGCATCGTCGTCCTCGCCCTGGAACCACACTCTTGTTGGCTGGACCGGCGAGATTTCCAACGCGAAAACCACCATTGAAGAGCCCGTACAGCCCACCATCAACAAGGCTGCCGCCCCGATCCCGGTCGACCCCAAGAAGCCAGCGCCGCAGCAGCAACAACCATCTGGCATCCGTGTGGGGCGTGACGATCGTGAGCGGTTGGAGAAGCAGCTCGAACGCGATCATGGCGGCAAGATTGTTCCCGTATGGCTGGTCGATGAGGTCGATGATGGAAAAGACGAGTACATTCTGAAAGATCAAAGCCGGTGGCGCACGTACGCCGAGCACGAGCTCTACACAATTCTTCATTACAAGCAGAATGAGCCGGCAGACGGGCGTGCCGCTCGCAAGGCATGGGCAGACTACTACCGCATGAACAAACTCTTCGCGGACCGCATCCTTGAGCTATACAGCCCTGGCGACATTGTCATGGTACATGACTACCAGCTGATGCTCCTGCCGAGTCTGCTGCGTCAACGGCTCCCAAACATCTACATCGGTTTTTTCCTCCATGTCCCCTTCCCCAGCAGCGAGTTTTACAGGTGCTTGAGCAGACGCAAGGAGGTTCTTGAAGGTGTGCTGGGAGCAAACATGATCGGTTTCCAGTCTTTCAGCTACTCGCGTCACTTCTCGTCATGCTGCACCAGGATCTTGGGTTTCGACTCCTCGTCGGCCGGTGTCGACGCTTATGGGGCTCACGTCGCAGTCGATGTGTTCCCCATTGGCATAAACTCCATTTCGACGAAGCGGCAGGCATTTGACTCGCCCGATGTCGAGGAAAGAATCAAGCTTATCCGCGAGATGTATGCAGGCAAGAAACTGATTGTCGGTCGCGATAGGCTCGATGCCGTGCGTGGTGTTGTGCAGAAGCTGCAGGCCTTTGAGATGTTCCTCGAGAAGTACCCGGAGTGGCAAGAAAAGGTCGTCCTGATCCAAGTCACTAGCCCCAGCGCCGTGGTGTCTGAAGGTGGCGATAACACGCAGGAGAAGATGGTGAACAAAATCTCGGATCTTGCTGCCAAGATCAACGGCACATACGGATCTCTCAGCTTCACACCGGTTCGCCATTTCCCACAGTATCTGTCGGCAGAGGAGTATTTTGCTTTGCTTCGGATTGCGGACGTCGGTCTCATAACTAGCGTCCGTGATGGCATGAATACGACAAGTATGGAGTATGTCGTCTGTCAGAAGGACAACCATGGCCCATTGATCCTCTCCGAGTTTTCTGGAACCGCTGGGTCTTTGAGTGGAGCCATCCACATCAATCCGTGGGACTTGGGCGGTGTGGCAGACGCTATCAACGATGCTCTCAACATGTCTACCAAGGAGCGTGACGACCAACATGATCAACTGTACAGCCACGTTGTCAGTAATAACGTCCAGTCGTGGACGAACAACTACCTGAAAAGGCTTCTGACCAACTTGTCCTCTTTTGACCAGTCTTTTGCGACGCCAGCTTTGGACCGTGCCAAGCTCCTTTCTCAGTACAGACATGCTGAGAAACGTCTCTTCATGTTCGATTATGATGGTACACTGACGCCTATTGTCAAGGACCCGGCTGCAGCCATTCCCTCAGACCGAGTGATCCGTACCCTCAAGACTCTGGCTGCGGACCCCGCCAATTCTGTTTGGATTATCAGCGGCAGGGACCAGGCGTTCTTGGACGAGTGGATGGGCCACATTCCCGAACTCGGCCTCAGTGCTGAGCACGGAAGCTTCATGAGGCAACCCTTGAGCGACGAGTGGGAGAACCTCACGGAGAAGGAGGACATGAGCTGGCAGCAGGAGGTCATTGATGTGTTCCAGCACTACACGGACAAGACGCAAGGTACGTTGCCGTCTATCTACTGCACGTCATAGGCACTCATTCAGAACAGGTTCATTCATCGAACAAAAGAAGATTGCGCTCACTTGGCATTACCGCAAGGCCGACCCGGAGTTTGGTGCTTTCCAGGCGCGTGAATGTCAGAAGCAGCTCGAAAGGACAGTGGCTAAAAAGTACGATGTCGAGGTCATGACAGGCAAGGCCAACCTCGAGGTGCGTCCAAGGTTCGTCAACAAGGGAGAAATTGCGAAGAGGCTAGTACTCGAGTACGGCGATGCGCCGCCAGAGTTTGTCCTTTGTTTGGGAGACGACTTCACAGACGAGGGTAAGTGTTTGCGTTGGTCAAGGTTAGGACAAATGCTGACAAGGGTAGACATGTTCCGGTCACTGCGTCAGTCCAAGCTGCCGATAGACCACGTCTTTTCGGTCACGGTTGGTGCGAGCTCCAAGCAGACACTGGCAAGCTGGCACTTGCTCGAGCCAAGCGATGTCATCTCGGTCATCTCGCTCCTGAATGGCTCGGCCGATGCGGGCAACGTGGGTGCTGTTGCGGTGGTCGAGGGGTACGTTCCAGAGAGCCGGATATAGTCTGAGAGGTTGGGATCGCGTACATGGCCAGCATGACAAGCATTTTGAAGGAGCATCGGAGCATCGGAGCATCGGACAGTAGAGCAGAGCAGAGCAGAGCAGAGCAGAGCAGAGCAGAGCAGAGCAGAGCAGAGCAGAGCGAATGCGCGCTCGATACGTCATGGAGTGTCAAGTACATAGATAGTATCTATACATACATATGTAAGCCATGTGTTGTTGCTCAGTGCTCTCCCGTGCCGTGGACCGTGGACCTGAGCAGCGAGCCAACTGCAGGTGGGAAATTGGCTGTACCAATAGCCCACTGTTGCACGGCAGGCCCGGGAGTGCATCCCTGTCCCCACGCGGCGCTCTGACTCGGGCGTTGGAGCATCCCGCCGGGGCATTGCAGCCGCAGAAAGGGGCGGTGCGATGCGATGCGATGCGATGCGATGCGATGGTGGAGGAGCGCCGGCTGGAGCTGCGTGCTGTGCGCGCGTGTCTGGTGTCTCGCTGGCGGCAGGCTGGCATTGGCCGACGTACGCAATTCGTGCACTTACTGTAGATTAGTATAGAGATCTCTATACTGTGTCGTTGCTCCGGCACGGTGGGCGACGAGTCCTGGTTGAGCCTAGACTTCGGCAGCCACGCCGCATCAGACCTGGACAAGCAAGCGTCGAGGTGGAGGCACGCTGGGACGGACTGCAACTGGAAGCTGGTCTGGTCTGCGTCTTGGTCTGCGTCTTGGTCTGCGTCGGCATCTGCGTTCACCCTCTGCCGTCTGTGACCTGACAGTACACTGATGCACGTCGCTCGCCCTGCTGCTACTGCTTCTATCCCTCCTCGCCTCCCTACGGCCCTGCACGCACTGCACTGCACACTTCCATCCCAGCTCAGTCGACACACGGCCTGCCTCACCGTGACAGCCCGCTCCCTGCTCGGCACCCGCCAGCACCGACGGCACCCCCCAGCGCCGCATCGCATCGCATCGCATCACAGCACCGCCGTCGTTACTGTTGCTGTTGCCGTTGCCGTTGCCGTTGCCGAGCGCTCCTGAACGCCACACCCACTGCACCCACTGCACCAGACATACAAGACACACAGCTACACTACACAGCACAGCACAGCATAGCACAGCACAGCACAGCACAGCACAGCACACCCGCAGTCGCCATGGGCCTCATCGAGAAGCTCCAAGCCCGTACGTCGCCCGCAGCGCGTCTCCTGGGCACGCAGCCGCAGTAGCAGTAGCAGTAGGCGCCGCAGCAGCTAACCGCGACGGCAGGCCTTGAGCTCTACCGCCTGGAGCAGCGCTACACCCGCCGCGAGAAGCGCTCGACCTTCATCAGCGAAGCCCGCTACGTAAACGGCGAGTACGTCTATACCTCGTCGCCCTCGTCCTCGACAAAGTCGGCCGCCACCACCACCACCGGCTCCCGCCGCTTCAGCAAGATGCCCTCCATGACTGCCGTGCGCGTCAAAGAGCTCGCCCGTGCTGGCACTGGCCGCTCGTGAACCCCCAGTTCGGACGAGTGCATCCACCGTGTCACCATGGCCTCATATCGGGAGGGAAGGGGAGGGGAGACGAGACGGCCCGCCTGTGGGGATCGCAGAGCTCGTCTGGACCACCTGCACGCCAATGGGACCACCAGCACGTGTCCGTCATCGACAGCCGCGCGCAAGAGCCTTGCTTTGCACTTGGCGGAGCCTGGCATGGCACATACCAACACACGAACCATAACGGCATATCCATTCTTCCACGTTTTTTATACACCTTGTTCGCCGGCACAACGACCTTTCATTGGCTTATTGCAGACAGCATTTGGCGGAAAAGTTCTTCATGTTGCTACGCTCTCTATATCTCTTTCCCTTGTCTCTCCTGCCGCATTTCTTATAGAATACCCTATCATTGTATGCAAGCGCCCGCTTCGCCATATATTGCTCTGCACCTAGACCTTCAAGTCGAGCAGCAGAAATGAATAAATTCGCCCAGCTGGCCCAGTTTTACGCGGAACAACGTCGTAAATCGGAAGCTTGCATTGGGCTATCATTGAAACCAAACTTCATTACTGCGCCTGGGCGGGTGTGCTGCGTGTGGTACCACTGAGAGCAAATCCGCTCGAAGGCCTCGGCGTGTCGTATGCGCTCTGCACCCCTCACTTCGAACATTTTGCAGGAATGGTCCTATCCGTCTATTTCTTGGTAGTTCGCTTAGCATTGAGCCAAGTGTCGCAACTCGTTAAAGCACAAATGTGCCGGTGCTGTTGGATCTGGCTGTCCAACGTCATATCCTCTACCTTTCAAGGCGTGTACCGATCATCGTAGTCGCTCAATACATCCTCAACGTCCTCAGGTGGCAGCTCACCAATCGTGTCGCTGGTGCGTGGGCCTGTGTAGCTCTTCCTGGCGCCAGAATACCACCACACTGTACTGAACAACCCGATAAAGGCCGCCACACAGATTGCGTAGTTCATGTTTGTTGCCGTGACCGGGTTCACGGTTGGGAAGAAGAGCACAGAACTAATGAAGATGACCCACATCACCGCAACCGCATTGACAGGTTTGCTCCAGCGGCCCAGTGTGTACGGGCCAGCGTGAAAGACGACTCGGTCTTCATACCAGCGATGGGCGATAATAACCGCTATGTATGAAATGTCGAGCGCAGGGGCTGTGATGTTGAAGATGGCAGTTATGGTAAGCGTCGAGCCAATACCGATCAGGTCAAGACAGCTGCAAAAGACAACAACCAACCATACGGCATTGATTGGCGTATGCGTGTACGTATTGATTTTAGACCAGAAGCTGCATCAGTCAGTCAGTATACGAATGGAGACAAATCCCACCGGTGTTGCAAGTGAGTGCAGCAGGAAGACGGCGCGACATACCTCGAAAATGGGAATGCCGCGTCTCGCGAGAATGCCCACGCCATTCTTGCGTTTGCTAGCATGGCACTGCAACCGGTAAAGAACTGTACCAGCATGACAAAAAACCACATGATCGTTCCTCCCGTTTTACCACCAGCGTTGAAGAAGATCTGCGCAACTGGCAAACCGGTCGGTGTCGCCATGATAGCCTCATAGTCTGACATGCAAAAGCAAAAGGTGACAGTGAGCATCCAGCCAGTGATACCGGAAACCAGGATTGCCGCACGAATAGCGACAGGGCCGCGAATGGCCGCATCGTGCGTCTCTTCTGACATACTACGAAGCAATTAGGCGAGCTGACAATGCGAGGCAAGATCGGGGCAAGGCTTACTGAGTAGTGCCATCGTAGTCGGTCATTGTCCATGCAACGGACAGGAAACTGGCCTTGTCAGATTGGTTTAACACGAGTTCTCCAGGCTGCATACCCTAGTAAGAATGAGAATCCTTTGCTTCCCCATCCGGAGCCATCTGTGACTGTGAGGAAAACCCATGAGGCACTCCGCTTGTTTGGTGTGAGCACAAGAAGCGCTATGCAAATGCAAATCGATGCAATGACTATATATACATGAGCTTTTCGTATCGACGCATACGGTGTCGCACTTACTATTAATTGGCGCGAACCATAGGATGATGCGGTGCAGCCATTCCGTGGGGAAGGAGCAGATGGCGCCGAACAAACACAGAACGAATATTGCGAGAAGCACAGTCTGATGTGCATTTCTGCCGTGAGATTTAGCGTGTGCTGTCTTCTTATCAACCGAGCTTCTCACGGGGTAAAAGTGGCCTCGCCTCCATCAAAAGTATGCATGACAGCCGTTGCCAAGATCATTTGAGAGATGGTGTAAGCAAGGCTTGCGACTCCCGCTGCTTGGCCGAGGAAGTTGCACCACCCAATGATCCAAGCCCATGCGGCGACATGCTCTGGGGGAACAACGTGCTTCGTTACGTAGTACATCCCGCCAGCCGTTGGATAAGCCGACACAAGTTCGGCGACTGGTTGTGTGTCAGCGACTTCGACCCGTGGATAGTGTTTAGCCACACACCCGAACTGGCTATACAGTATGCCATGATACTGCCAATGAACCATGCCCACACGCATGTTGCTGGCCCACCAGAGGTCATTGGAACACCAAAGGTTGCTGGCACTGATCCGAGCACTCCGAGAATCGAGATTGCATAGGACACTGTCGACCATCGTGAGAAGTGTCTCTGCAGAACCTTGATTCAAGTCAGCATTATCTGCGATGCGTACTGTCGGGGAACGTGCCGGTGTATATCCAATCCTAACGAGAAGGCGATCGTCGTCGTCCGCAATATTGGCCATAATATCTCGTTTATTGCTTTCTGTTTGTCCAGCCGCCTTTTTGCCTTGGGAACAGATTGGCTGGATCGATGAACCGTGTGTGGAGTTACCTGCAGCATTGGCAGTGCCGGACTCTATGTGGCTGCCCATGGTCAACGTTCAGTCCAGACACATGGGTTACGGCGAAGAGAGGTTGTGAGGAGGCTCGCCACTTCAAGCAGTGTCGAAGGAGGGAAGGCGTGGAATAGACGTTAGTGGGTACTGGCTTGACACAAGCTAGGAAGTTTGACAGCAACGGCGCCAGATCATAGCCCAAAACAACGGGACCTTGTTGCTTGAATTGGGAACGATATGGATCTTGGAGCGGTGGGACGGCAGCGGGCGCGGTTTTAGCTTCTGTTGCGATTGCAGCGGAGAAGGGTGCCACCGCCTTCAGGGTCCCGCATAGAGTCCAGCAATATTACAAAAACAGGCATCGTACCTTCTTCAACAGTCAGAGCTGCAGATTCGCAAGCATGATGACACGTGCAAGGCGTGCTGTCGAACGGGTGAGTACAAGAAGACCGCTAAGGTCTGAAGTAGCAGGACCCGGAGGCAAAGCCAACAATCCCGATTAGCTTCTCAGCAGTGGCAGAATCCTGGATGCTACGTGGTGCTCAAAGTACTTTCATTAGCGGATATAGATGTCCTGTAAGAAGAAAGGTGCTTGGACCAAGTTGTGGCCAGCACAAGGGCAGTTTGGCGATCCAGAATACCGGGCCGGTAAACTCTGCATCCTTGTCTTTGCCGTGGAGTGACATGCAGCTCTGAGCGCAGTATAACTGCGATGGAAACAGAACAAATTTCATCGTGTTCAGATCGACTGTCTCCAATGCGTAGCTATGGGCTTGGGGAGACTGCGATCGGCCACTTTGCTTTGTACCCTGGAGCGTCTTTGCCTCAGGACGGGGAGATACAAGGTTAGCTGGCCCGCATAGCCCTGAAAGGCCATGACGCTTGTCGGACAAGACGACGGCTTGCCTCGTGTGAGCCCCGGAGTGATGCGACTCGAGGTGCGGTCTGACTTCCCCCTGACCGGACAGCGGTCGTTTCTACCTATCGAAGCGGTGAAGCTCCATCTGATTGGCGTCCGCGCTAGTCATCACGCATCTTCCTGCATGCTTTTGAGCGCGAGGGTGGTCAGAGCAGATTGAAAAACACGGGTTGGACATGGCAATGTAGTGAGTGACCTCTTTTGATGTTGCAGGAGCAGAAAGTTGGCTCACTTGGGCGTTTTTTTTTAGCCAGCCGTACCAAACTCCTCATATTGCGAAAACAGAGGGCTTGACATCATTATCGAATAGACGCACTGCAGATGTATTTGCGAAAGTGATTTCGCCATGTACAATGTCCGTCGCCAGCTTCCTAAGAGGTTCACCATGCCTTGGCGTTGCATGCGCATATGCAAGGCGGTTAACACGTGCGACTGCGCATCCGTCACTACCGTTTCGCGACCAATGTCTGCTCAACACGAGATCTGCGTCCTTGCGAAAGGAAGCTTTAGCTTCTGCTCACCGTCCCCTTGGATTATCCCACGAGTAAGGGAATGTGCCTTGCCTGGGATCCAGTGCCGATGCGTCGCGCGAACCAAGGAGATCACGGGAGCTTCACATGGCCGACTCTATGCCATGCTACTTGTGCTCTACCACCGACGACCCACTGTCCTAAGACCCGCTCTCAGTCTAAAAAAGAGCGGTGGAGAGGCTCATGTTTGGCGGTTGCAGCGAAGCCGTCTCGTATGAACGGTCTGGCGTCATCGAAGTTCTGCGAAGAAGCCAACAAGCTTGCACCGATGACGATGACGAGATATCGCCGCGAGACAATTCCCGGAGTATAACCCAGGACATCAGGAGCAGTGCCGACGGCTTTGTTTGCCGAGCTGTATCTCATGCACTGCGAGTAGCGGCAGAACACGCTGTGCACATTAGCATGTTCACATATTTCCCATATGGATACAAAGAGTGACGGCTGCTGACAGCAACAATATGGTCTTAGTACCTGGTTTGCGCAGCAAACAAGCCCGGATAAAATCATTTCATCGCAGGATACGTACTCCAACACGACGGTTCCTCATTTTGCTATGATTGTGGATGGACTACCATTTCTATCAGTACATGCTATTACATATGAGTCGATTAGAAGCTGTCCTTATAAAGAGGTTTTTGCAGATATCAACCCGCTTGACGTTTACCCTCACAAGAAAATACCAGTATGACGTGCGCGACTTCAACGGAAGTCCATGAGAACTGCAGCGGCAGCCTACAGGGATCAAAGAAAGTTGTGGTAGTAGTGATCTATTGCATTGCAGGGCGTTCAGGCACGCAAAATATTTCCAGAAAACATGCGCCTACATATATATATATATATGTACGTATATACTCATATACAAATTGTGAAAGACCCCTCACCATCCATATCGATCGTCGCCCTCACACGCGGGCCCCGGGCTTGAAAGAAATGGACGGCAATACAAATAAGGAACGATTGAAGTGACAAGACCTGCGCGAGAGGGTACCCAGACAACGAACCACGGACGACCCTCCTCGTTACCCCAGAATCCTACAAGCGAGATCGTCTGCAAATGACTTGACGCCAGTTGCTGTGTTGTTGCTAGAAGTCTCTCACAGCCCCTGAACGAAATACCCCTTCTCTTTGATACCTTTATTGAAGCGCATGTAAGGCAAGCCTCTGGCTAGACTTAAACTCTTGTCGGGCAGTCCAGCGAGAACAATCACGTGCTTGTGATCTTTGTCGTCGATGAAGAATCGGGCGCATGGACGTCGCGCATCGATGCAGAAGCTGCACGCCTCGAAGCAAGTGCAAGCGTTGCGCCTCTCGAAGCAGCCACCGCACGCAACGTTGTATTCACTGGGACGAGGTGCATGAAGCAGATTGTTCCTAATGTAGGTCGCAATGCAGACATGGGGATCGCTGATTTTTCTCCTCCTCATGGCGAACAAATGCTCCCGCCACTCCATGTCCGGCCAGAGAATATCCGCAATAAGTGGATGTACGACCTCCGCCCCCACAAAGCCGGAATTGACTCTGTTGATATGAGCTCCGCGTTCTGGTCCACGGCTCGAGACCTGCCAATAAGCCAGTTTGAGTCTATCACCGTCCAACTGTTCATGGTCGTCATATAACTCGAACTGTCGAACGGATGGCGACAAGCCATCAGTGGACGCTGTCAAGCTGGTGATGTCAACATTAGATGCGACGTTATTGCCATTATCGTCGGCCCCAGTCGATGTCCGGTTCGTTGGGGTGGTGGGGGGATCGTTGTTCTGGACTGCCATCTGGTTTTGGGCTGGCAAACTGGTGTTACTCCTCGTAGGCACCTGATGAGTACACTTCTTACGGCTGGCCATGTTGGAAGAAGCAGATTAAGGCAGACAGTGTTGGGCTTTAGCCGCCCTCCTTTCGCGAACACCAACAACGACACGCACTTCGAAATCGTCGTGGTGATGGCTATGCGATCGCGTCTCGTAGCAATGCGCACGGGATGAATTGTTGCTGACAGTCATCGCGCTGGTTGTTTGGAAAGAAATGACCTGCAGGTTGCAGTGGGCTTGGAGAAGAGACAATGTGAGGGAAGAAAGGTGGAAATGTGATGAGGTGAATGTAGGTAGAATCACTCGAACTTATATCTGGGCGGATCTGTCATGCATCGTTCAGATCAACAGTTACGCGTACCCGACGAGCGCGAGACTGACACGTACACATCAGAGTGCCTTGTCAAAGTTGCAGGTCTCGTGGGGACGGTTAAACGCTGATGGGTGAGTACTGCGTATTTGTGTAACTTTTCGTAGAGACATAGGCCAGCGTATTGGCTATAATTGCTTTTTCTTCGTGGGGGTGAATTCTACTGCAGTGTGCCAAGGCATGGTTGAAAGTGACAAGGCACTGCAAACCTAACAACCACCACGAACGTCTAGATCAATTTTCCATTCAAGATGAGATGTGGGTACAACATTGAAACGGTCTGGCGTTAAAGCTTCCTATTCGTTAGCTCGGTCGTACTCAATCGGCTATGCACATTGCAGAGAAGCGGCTGCCCCAGTAGGAGAACCCATGTTTATCTGGGTGGCAAGGTAGAGATTTGCGTTGAGCTGCCAGCGTATTGCTGCGCTGAGGTTGATAATCCCCATGGTTCCTTTCACATACTATTCGGCTCCAGTCTGCCGTTGTTCGAAACAAGGTCATCGAAAGCAATTGAGCAATCGGCTTCAGCGGGAAGCGCAGGACTCGAGGAAACTCTCACTGCCACCAAACTGCCTGTGCTCTGAGGGTACCGACAGATTCAGTTCATTTCCGGGGAGTGTTGAATTCGCTCTTGTGATTACTGCGTCGGTCTGGTTGCCAACTATGTCGTGCAAATACTTCAAGTTGTGAGATGCCGTGTCTTACCCTTGGCCATTATATGCACACCTGGTCTCTGTACCACGTCAGATTCAAATGGTCCGTCATTTGAGAAGAGTTCTGCATCGGTTACTGGAGTTGACCTTTCCGTGATGCAGCACATGGTCGTTAAGCGAGGCTGCACTCCCCTCATCCAACCCAACACTGCTCGGTCATGGCGCAACAACGGGAGATTCGCTGCAATTGGTGGAGACCCTAAGCGTTTTGTTGACGCCGAAGTGTATTCTTAAGCTTGAATGACTGATTTTGCAATCTTATTTATTGGAGCTGAACTTGAGCGAGCCAAGATCAACTCTTTGCTCACCCAACCGTGATCGGAACTTCGAACACCACTACCCACATACCATTTCCAGGATCATTGAAGCTGCGAGAAGCTAATAGTATCGAACCACGAGCCCTTTGATAGATGTCGCAAATATTGGTATCATTGTTACAAGGTCATTTTCCTAAGGGTTCGATGAGATTATGAGACCTTGGGATATAGCACATGATTATCATGATTGCCTTCAAGTACGACGGGTCCACTGGCGCGATCTTCGTGGTAAGACATTTGATTGAGAGTTTCTTATTCCACTCAACTAGCATGTAGACTTGTTCACCTCTGTCTTCTTTAGCATTCGCGCTCAGTGTGCATCTTGCGCACCAGCGAATATAACGATGAAATGGTCCAATATGCAACGCGCTTGTGCGATGTATGCAAATGAGTCTATCCAAATGCCGATGCAGATACTGGTCAACTCCAAGGTTTTGGATATAACAAAAGGGAATAGTGTCTGGCTTGCAACCCGCTTGCATGCTCGTTTGCGTAGAAATGTCTTCGTTATACAAAAGGAGATGAGGTGGTACTAAAAATGATAGGCTGGGATGAAGGCGCAGAGGACCAGACTCCGCTGATGGTACACAAGAATAGATATCGCGATGTTCGGAACGCCGTGTTCAAGCTCATGATGGCAATACCGATGTCTGCTTAGGCGATGTACTGCCGTTTGCAAGGATGGGCCGAGGCTCTCGCTGTTGCGGCTCGCCATATGCCCATTTTGTTGCGGCATTCACTATGTTTGCGCATATTGGATCGACATGCTTGATCCAGAGCGCAGCCGATCGGTAAAGGATGTAATAAAAGACAGCCACAGCGATGAATATATGAGTCGTGGATCCACGCTGGAGGTCCAGTTGCTCGCCCTTCTCGTTCCGCGGGGGATTCATTGCCGATCGAAGGTAGATCATCCAGGTGAGAACGGACTTTATGAAGGTGTTGTGCAGCAGGTATACGGGGAAACTGACCCGACCGAGAAAGTTGAAAACCGGGGAGGTGAGGACCTTGCGGGCCCTGGCGGAAAAGAAGATGCCCAGGAGCACGGTGGAGGCACCGAGATGGTCCCAGTAGCGGCGCACGTCGGACTTGTCGGGGGTCATGCTATGCATCATCCTCTGCATGACGTGCGACCAGTGTGCATTCTGAGGGCTGTCTTGCGGGTATCCGGCGAGGAACATGCCAAAGACGATCATCATGGCGGGGACGGGGGCGGGGAGGATGGAGGTGGCCGAGTCTTTGTAGTGGTTGTGCAGCTCAGCAACGAACATGCCCGTGACGATGTTGAGCCCCTTGAGGGCGCCAATGGCGAGACCTGCGCTCGGTTAGCTGACATGACGCATGGCTGGTCGATTGTCCAGGGTGCTGGCTCGGCGGCTGCTTACCCTCGCCCATTTGCCAAAAGTACAGGTAGAGAACGGCGTAGATCAGCAGGCGCGCCTTGGGCTTGACCATGACGGTCGCAAACATGGTGGTGTAGACCAGCATGCTGCCCTCCAGGAACAGATGCAGGGTCCACTGGGTGCCGTCGTACTCGTTCCAGCCAATGGTCCACGTCTCCGTCTCGACCTTGACCAGCGACTTGAAGGCGTCCCAGAAGGTGGGCTCCTGGCGGTGCCAGCCCTGGCGGATCCAGGTGGAATCCACGTGTTTGGTCATGTGGTATGCGTTGGTGTTGGCCATGAACCATGTGACAAAAGTGGCGGCCATGGTGGGCAGGACCAGGCGGCCGGAGCGGGCCAGGGCGGAGCGCGCAATGCCCGTGAAGGCAGCATCGTGGTTGCCGGCGCGCGACTTGCTGATGGGACCGATCGAGTTGACGTAGCCGGTTACGAGGAAGAAGATGGCGACGGCGCTGCGGCCGCCAACGGCGAGGCGGAAGAAGGGCAGCTGGAACAGGTGCGGCGCAGACGTGGGGTCGTTGGCGGGCGAGTGCAGCCAGGGCACCAGAGCGGTGCACAGATGGCCGGACACGACCATGAAGGACGCAATACCGCGCAGGCCCTAGGAAACGGTAACCGTGTTAGCCGACAGCGACCAGCGACCAGCAACAGCAATGGTGACACGGGGCGGGGTGGGGGCTACACACATCTATCCAGTTGGCGTCGCGGGGAGGCATGGTGCCAGGTGCCAGGTGCCAGATGCCAGATGCCAGATGCCAGCGAGCGGCGGTGACAAGAGACAAGACAAAGAATGTGGGTAGTTGGGAGCGTCCAAAGAGCAAAAGGAGAGAGCGAGAGAGAAAGAGAGCAGGCCTAGCTTCACGCCGTGTGCATTGCCGTTGCCGCGATCTGCAGGGTCACACTAGAGTGCCGTAGTTTCTATTTAGTAGTGTCGAGCGGGCTGCGAACGGCTGCTGATAGTCTGGGACGGCAGAGCGAGAGACTCAGAGAGAGTACAGAGAGTACCTGGGTAGGCAGTGGGCAGTGGGCACGCAGCACCAGAGAGGCAGAAAGCAGCACGAGAGCGGCAGAGACAGAGCAGTGGTCAGCGCAGCAGCAGGGACGGCGCCAGATATGGGCTTCGACTCGAACGCCGCAGTGTTGTCTCCACCGGCATTTCGCAGGAACACCTACCTACTGGCTGTGTAAAGCCTGCGACGCGGCGACGCGGCTACGCGGATTGCCCCCGGGATGCCAAGAGGGCAGGAGCTTAGCTCGACCTCCCACTCCCTTCAAACTCCTGGCTCTCTGGCGCCTCCTGGCCGCACCTGTGCTGCGCTGACTGGCGCTGTCCGGCGACAGGGAATGCATGCTGTCCGTTGGCCTTGACCTTGACCTTGACGTCGACAGAAAGTGCTGCTGCATCGCGCCTCAGACGGCAACGAGTTGTCGCATGCTGCAATCAATATGCATCCTCTCCCAGCTCTCTGTTCTGACAGGCAGCGCAAACATAGCGACCGTTCGGCGTTCGCTAGTGCGGCGTTTGCAGGTGGTCCCCTTCTCTCATGCAGCGTGACACGAGTATCCAAGTTGCCTGCTCTGCGCTGCTCTGGCATGCAGCACCACCTGGGCAGTACCACGCAGTCTCCGAGGCCAAGCAGTTCCGCTTCACGCACCTCGACGCTTGCAAACCATCTACATGGTACCACGCTGGCCTCATTGCCGAAGATCCTGAGTCCTGACCCGCGCCTTTCGTATTCGGCATACGCGGACCGGACATTGCTCTTCGCACTTCTTCCATGCTGGGCTGGGGCTAAGCACGCACCCACCTTCGCGCGTAGCCGGGCTTGGCGCGCTGACGTTGCCAACTCTCCCGTCCGCCTTTCCTGAAAGAGATGGACTGGCGCACCCCTGTCATCCCTGCTGTTGCTGCTGCCGTCACAGGGGCACCGCAGACTTCTGCGCCTGTGCCACACAAAGTCGTCGATTCAAGTCCATCATTCGTTCAGACACGCGTTTTGCCTAGATTGCACAAAGTCCACTTCCCAAAAACTCTGCATGGGCGACGCGTCTGCTGCAGTTTGATCTTCATTGCAGACGTCTTCACGTACATGAGGATGGGCATGGACTTGCCACATTTTGAAGCTTTATTGGGCTTCGCATGCACATCACACTTCGCTTCCCATCAGGCCTCCTGTCCGGACCTCCGCAGTAAGCTTGCCAATAACCCAGTTCCAGTAAAGCCAACTGTGCAATTGATGTAGAAAGTATGAAGAACGTGATGTTCCTGACCCAACCGCTCGATACCATACATAACCGTGCACATGTTTCAGCCGCGAACGCCAAAGGATCGATTGCCATCTGCCACGTACTCTCCTCCATGCTTGTACATGTTGCCTTGCACGGTCGTTGATCTACGATAATTACAAGTCTCGCATGGACCTTCGTTCCACTTCCCCAGAGCGCGGAAGAGTGCTTATCCCCACAACACAAGCAATGCTGAGCGTGACAGGGCCCATATGTATTAAGACTGTTGCCAAGGCTAGGAAAGAGAGTGAAACACGAAGGCGGTTTTCGAGAGAGTCTCATGGATAGTGTAATAGCGTTCGTTGTTCGCGACCTATGAGCCTGAGATAAATTCTGCTGGTCTGGGTATCATGTATATTCGAATCCGCGACTACACGTGCGTGCTTCAAGACTGCCAGCGTCACGCACTTCGAACGTCTGGAAATAAGGTCCTTGTACGCACACAGTCCTTTGCCGCATCACAGTTCTGCGTCGCTCTCCGTGATCAACGCTTCCGACTTGAACACTTTCGCAGAGCTAGAAGGAGTCTTGCTCCGCTTCTTTACTGATGCCTTGCCTGAGGTTGCATCGCTCTGCCGCTTCCTCTTCCTGTCCGGGTTTCTATGCGTTGTGTCACTTCCGTTGAGTCCGATGGTCTGTGCAGGTTGGTACCTCTCGTTCTCTTGGTGTTCATGCTTGGCCTTGATGTGGGCCAGGAAGGAATTGAGCGCCAATTCCAGATCGTCAGTCACTCCGTCAAGGACAAGCTCACAAAGTTGTTCATAAGCTTGCTGCAGCGTGTGTACAGACCACATCGGTCCCATCTTGCTAACTATATCTCGCCAGTCAATCTGGTCATACCACGCAAGGCCTCTCTCCCCTCTTTGCAAGACCAGGTAAGTGACAAGGTCGTACTTGTCGCCCCAGAGCATGTCTTCTGGGCCTGGCGAATGAAGAACTCCAGCCGAGACGAGGGAATTGCGGTCTTTCTTCGTCGTAGGCTTGCTACTGCGCTTTTGTGAGCTAGCAGGCTCCATAGTCGTCGCACCAGGAGCCGGGGTCTTTCTTGGCTTGATTTCGATGTCCAGAGCAGGTGGTGGTACTCGTCCACACATGATCTTCCATTTGGACTGGCACTGTAGTCGGCTACGGGTGTCGTCCATCCTTCTACACACCTCCTGCCAATTGATCATAGGGTAATAATCGTCCAGGGGTGGCTGGCCAGCTTCTGCTCGGCAGTCTTCAATCTTCTGACAGACAATAGAGAGTACTTGCACCAGCTTGTCCTCTTCATCTGTAGTCCAACGTTTTATGACTCTGTTCTCGCCATGCTGCACATAGTCTCTCCAATGGGCATACGTGTCCTTTTCAAGACGATGGAGTTGGGTTGCAATGAGCTTCCACTGACCGGGATAGATGTTGTGAAGTTCCTTCAGCTGCTCATCCTCTTCTTGCGACCAACGACCTTGTCGGTACAGATGGTATCGGGAGCGTATATGCCTTTTGACGTCTCTTAACTTCCGCAGTAGCCCCGCACTCTGAATCTCTTCCCAGAAAGCGTCACTGTCCTTCTGAAGCAGCGCTTCGCCCTGAGCTGTATCATTATGCTCAACCGCCTTGATCTTGCTCCTATTGGTCCAGTGAATGATTTCGACGAGATCAGCGGTGTCCAGGCGATTTCGCTCCTGATAGTCCCTGATGGCTCTGCGAAGCAATTCTTTCTCATCCGCGGAATAGTCGCCACCCAGCCGTTTTTCGGGTGGATGTCCTAGCTCATGCTCTTCTTCGAGTGCAATGTCAGCTGCGGTCTGATCGTTGTCGCCGTTACCGCGTTGATAATTCTTATTGGGATCAGCCTTGCTGATCCTGGGCTTGCCCGTAATCCCTCCAACGCGATATCTGACTCTATTCTTACCGGAGGACTTCTTCTTCCGGCGTGGAACAGCACTGCTGCTATTGTTTTCAGAAGGAGGGGGCTGTGTCGAGGCATCGTGGGCATTACGGGCGAGGCCTGTCAAGTCCGAGGTCGATGTCGCAGCAGCTTGCTTGTCTTTGCCTGTCTTATTTTTCTGCTTCTTCTTGCTGCCACCCTGACTGGTGCTTGTACCTCGAGTGGCATTCTCCGGGTTGGAGGCATGTGGCAGGTGGACCTTGGTAGCACCATTCCGCATATCACCATCCTGTATTGCTGTTGGCAGTGCCATCTCTTGTGTTGCGGCGGGTGTTTCGGATACTCTGGTGGTTTCGAGCTCGGCGTTGTTCTGGGAACCATGACTCCGTAGCTTATCCTTCTTATGCCGCTTGCGGTACGATTGTGAAGACTGAGATGCAGCTTTGCCGGTCACGCCTCCCACCGTGGTCGACGACTGTGGATAGCTTTCATCCAACCCAGCCGCAGTCTGCGACCTCTTGTTGTCCTTGGTGGACTTGGTCTTCGAGGCGTCGGGTGCGGTAGATTGATGCGCGTTCGAAGGTCTCCGGGCAGCCACGTCTCCTACTCGCCCTGCAGCCTGGGCGTTAAGCCCCGTGATCTGAGATGGAGGCGCAGTGGGCACGTATGCTTGGCTCTTCGATGGTGTATCAACTGCGGCGGCCTGCAGTTCGTCTAGCGAGGGCGGCGAGCTGCGAAAGGTTCGGGGAACCTGCGAGATGGCGAATTGCTGTCTTTTCGACTTCTTGGTCTTGTTTCTGGCAGGCCCGAGCGAGGCAGAGAGCGAGTTCTGCGAAGCTCCAGCTCCAGCTCGAGCTCCAGCTCCATCGAGACTCAGGGGAATCGCAGGGCCGTCCATGTCGTTCACGTGGGGTGTCCCACGAGCCTCGCTCATGAGCTGCTGCGATGCCGCCTCGTCGTCCATGGTGGGGGCTGTAGACCCGACGCGTCAGCCGCACTCTGCAAGGCTGTCTCCGGTCGGTCTTATGTACACAGAACGCGCACAACAGACCGACGTGCCAACACTTACTGAGCTGCAGATGGTAGGTCTCGAGCTGGGTGGATGCGATAGTTCTGGACGGGCGGGGCGTGTGATTGTTGTGCAAGCTGGAGGTAGGGTGGGAGGAGGATATGCCCATCGCTAGCGGCAGGGCTCCGTCATGTCGGGCTGTTGTGTGCCTTTCCGAGGCGTGCTGTGCTGTTCTGTTCGCAAACACGATTTCGCTGCGAAAGGTTCGCGCGCAACCTCTGGAACTTTGCGGACCTCCGAGGGTCACGTGATATGGAGTGCGACAAGGTTCAATGTTGCCATCATGATCCATGCTCCCACAGGCATGGGCTTACCGTCTGCGATGCGTTGATTGGCTGTGATGTACTGGTGTTCTAAACGTCATCATGGAGTACCATCGCGACAGCAGCCTAAATTCGAGCGACCCCTCTCGTGCACTGAGCCGACCTCGGGATTCCTGTTGCCCTCGATAGCTGCCAGCAGGCTTCAGCGCGCCTCCGTACTACACAAGACACTTCCGACTGTTCACTATGGCATCGGCGACTGGCGTTCCTGTGAGCGTGGTGGCAGCGCGTGGGCAAAGTGAAGAAGAGCCGCTTCTAGGGCGTAGAGGCGACGCGAGCCAGCCTGAGGGACAGCCCTTGTACCAAAACCTCTGGATAGGTAGGCCCCCGCAGCCTTCTGTTGGTGGTGTGCAACTGACATGATGTAGGCACTGCAGCTGTTGCACAAGGAGGCATATGGGTTGTATGTTCGACCCGGAGGAAGCAGTTCACCTCGGGCTTTGCTGTTGCTGACATCTGGTAGCTCGCCGCCATCGTTTGGGGGGCTATACTCTCGCAGAAGCTCATCTTCTTCTCCGCACATCCTGTACAGTCTACCGCTCATCTCCATCTGACCAACACTGACTCGGTGGGTGCAGCTTCTCAACTCCGCCGGTTTTCTGCTTTCCATTCAAGCCGCACTCGTCCTCCAACCAACACATACACCTGAGCAGAAGCGTTCTGGTACCGTCGCCCACTTGCTCTTCCACGTATTTGGCACTTCTGCCCTGACCGCCGGCCTCGTCATCATTGAACTCAACAAGGCTGGGCCAGGCCATGAGCACTTCGCCTCTCCGCATGCCATTCTCGGCCTAACATTCTACATATTGACATACATCCAAGCCATCATTGGATTCACACAGTACTACACACCCAGTGTTTACGGCGGCGTAGACAGTGCGAAGAGCATCTACAAGTACCACAGACTGAGCGGCTACCTGATCGCGACGCTGGGCCTCGCGACCATTTGTGCCGCGTCGTGGACCACTTACAGCTTGAATGTGGCACACATTCAACATTGGGCTGTTATTGTTGCGAGTGTGCTTGTGTTGGCTGGCACTGTCCCGAGGATCAGGTTGAGCAAGTTTGGCCTGAAGAAGGATGAAGGCCAGATCAGATTGCGGTCGTAGCATGTCAAAGATTGTAGAGTAAAACCACACTACGGAGCTGGACGTAGATGGTCGAGATTGTTGATTGAGCATATGCCTGAAGCACAGAAGTGCGGACTGAGATCCTGGATCGGGCTGCGATACAGATACACCAAGACTAATGAACACTGCAGTGACGCCTTGTCACGGACAGCGTCGTCATCATGATTCAATCAAATTGCCCATCATTGTAATAACTAATGTGTCCCAGTATCTATGTGCGCACATGTAACACACCTGCAATGAAGTAGCGATAATCAAGCGAAATCGAGCCGATAGACCCAACAGCATTGGTTGATTGGCGAAGCGGGTGAGGACATGCGTTGGAACAAAAGCTTAGGTCAGGTATCAAGATGCGCTCGCATATATACAAAGCAGAGATCAATGCAAAACCAGTTCTTCTCACAGCATAGGCTTGATCTCAGCTGCCTCCTTGAATTCTGCACCGGTCTTTGACCGCACCTCATCGACCGTCACACCATCTGCGAGCTCGATAAGAGTCAGACCTTCTGTGAAATCAACGTCGAACACGCACTGTGGTCTCGTTAGCTGATGCCTATCCAGTCTGACGAATGAACTTACCAAGTCTGTGATGATTCGACTGACACATGCCTTACCCGTCAATGGAAACTCGCACTGCTTAAGGATCTTCGGCCTGCCTTTCTTGTCCGTATGTTCCATAGTGACTACGACCTTAGTCATGCTAGGATTTGAGACCAGATCCATGGCGCCGCCGAAGCCCTTGACCTTGCCTGGCAACATCCAGTTCGCTAGGTCACCACGTGCAGAGACCTGCATAGCGCCGAGGATAGTGAGATTGATCTTGCCTGCACGAATCATGCCGAAGGATTCTTCTGAACCAAAGCAGGACGCACCAGGAAGAAGTGTCACAGTCTCCTTGCCTGCGTTAATGAGATCAGGATCTTCAAGACCCTTCTGTGGGTAGGGACCAAGGCCGAGAATGCCATTCTCAGACTGAAGTTGCACCTCTACGCTGGAGTCGACGAAAGAGGGCGCCAGCATAGGCATGCCAATCCCTAGGTTGGCGTACATGCCGTTTTTGAATTCCTTTGCTGCTCGCCTGACGATGCGCTCACGCTTACTTGCTGCATCGCCCGAGCCGAGCGCATTGACAGCCTCCTTGGGGTCTTTGGCGTTGACAGTCTTTTCAATCTTTTTTTCAGCGGTTGATTGGATCACGCGATCGACGTAGATTCCGGGGACGTGGACGGCATTGGGCTCGATCTCGCCAACCTCAACGATGTGTTCTGCCTCAACGATTGTGGTTTTGGCGTTGCGTGCCATTGCGCCGTTGAAGTTCTGCGCGCTGAAGCGAAACTGGATGTTGCCCAAACGGTCGGCCTTATAGGCTTTGATGAAGGCATAGTCGCCCTTGATAGCCTCTTCCATGACGAAGGACTTGCCCTCGAAGACCTTGACATCGCGGGGTGTCGAGTACTGGGCAACTGAACCATCGCTGTTGTGCCGCAAAGCGAGTTCGCCGGTTTGCACAACGGTGCCGAAGGCGGCGGGAGTGTAGAAGGCGGGAATGCCAGCACCACCTGCGCGACACCTTTCGGCAAGGGTGCCCTGCGGGGTAAGCTCAAGCTCGAGTTGGCCCGTCAGATACATCTGCTCAAGGACTTTGTTCTCGCCAACATATGAAGCAATCATCTTCCGGACCTGCTTGCTTTCGAGCAAGAGGCCAAGACCTCCACCAACGACACCAGCATTGTTGGACACGGCGGTCAAACCAGTGATGGAAGACTTGGCCTTGACCGCATCGATAAGAGTGTCCGGCACACCAGAGAGACCGAAGCCACCGCACAGAAGCGTGCTGTCTGACTTCATGTCCTCGATGGCGGCTTGCGCGGACGGGAAGACCTTGTTGATCTCATTCCGACGAAGCGAGGAGCTGAAGCCGCGTGCAAGGTTGAGATAGGTCTGCCTCTGTCAACGGACGCCCTCAAGACTGCAGCGTTACCAGCACCTACCTTTGTGGTGCTCCGAGAGAAGGTACGCGCACCGCGGAGTGTCAGGGCTATCGACGGCATTGCGATGGAAGCTTGACCAGCACACTGAGAACTACGGTGCAGATTAGATGTGGACCTGGCAAGGGTGTCTTGGAGAATTTGCAGACAACGCCGGAAGGTGAGGGTGATCGTGAAGAAGCAGCCGGCTCCAATGCATTGCGGCTACTCGGTTGTTCTTCAGCGCGTTGCGTCGGCCAGCATCTTACCGCGGAACCAGACCGCCGTCGGTTGCGGGAAGTGGAGGTAGGAAAGAGCGTGGGGAAGCCAGCTTTGCCGGACGCCAGAGTTCATGGCGAACTCTCGTTGGCTATGCGAGCCTCGCTCTGGAAACCCGCGGAACACGTTCACTTTTGCTTCTTAGAAAATTCCACCTTATCGGCTTGATCAAGAGCGGAAAATATCTGCTGCAGTGCTGTGGAACCTGTACAACCTGTACAACCTACACAGCATAACCACAAGATCTCGTAGCTGCAAATACGATCATATTGACGCTGCTAGGAGCGAAGCTGGAGTTGACTCAAACGATACTTATGAAAGTAGTCTATATCGCACAGGAAACTGTGAAAGACTAGCACTATCCGAAATTGCGATTGCATCAAAAGAGCGAAATCAGCGTGAACTGCAGTACACACAAACACTCTGAGTTTCGCCGGTCAATATCAGGGTGATGCTGAAAGGATTGCAAACTTGGGTGATCTGGCGGTGTTACCTTCATACATGGTCATGCAGCGGATACTGGTCCGAACGGCCATGCTCGTCCATACGATAACCCATTAAGCGCAATGTACAGGCATTGGGGACGATTGGGTAAGATGGAATGGCAATGGATAGGATCTGAAGGGACATGTAACCAGATATCTGGCAGACCGCTCCTGACTGTGTCATCCTGGAAGTACCTTTACTTGTCATTTCTTGCTCCTGTCGTCCATATCCCTTCACGACCACAGGAGCTCGACGTGGAAGTACGTACGAGAGGCGTCGGGCACAAAGTATTACTCGCACGTCAACATGTGTGACCATGTGAGACTGTATGGCACTGTATTTTCTAAGCCGTACACACAAGCATATTGCCAGGCCAGTGGAGCAGCCCGGATCTCCGTCCTTTGAAACAATCTTGAAACCGCTGCGCCCGTGTTCTGGGATAGATGAAATATATGAGAGGAGCGAGCACCTGTGGTCGAGCTTGAACGCAGCACGCGAGATCGTAAGAGATGGTGCGCCCAGCGTGCGGTCAGGTCTTCATGGCATGCGGAATTGGTGTACATATGAGGAATCTTTGCATCGATGACCCAGTAGTCAGAAAGGAAGGGTGCCCATTGGCTCCACTTCCCCTCACGCCCAAACGAAGCGTAAACTCTGTGCTCCGTGTCGCGTCGTTAGGATCGATGGCTTGGGTTCTAACGAAAGCAATATTGGGGTGAAGACGCTTGAATGAGCCGTGAATGTGTGAAAAAGTCGCATCGATTTCACCAGAGAGGCCGAAGTCATCACTACGCCTAGGACGGATGCAACAACAACCGCAAAGGGAACCCTTAGCGCTGACGGTGATGGTAGATTGGCCGCTGCATACCAGCAAGCATCATGGCCTCCAACAAAGGAAGTATGCAGTCGCATGCGTTGATGCCATACAGACGCTGAGTCGCTGACCGGAAATCCTTCCCTAACCACCACGGCGCCAGCTCAGCCATTTCTCAGGCTGCAAGACCAGAACCAACCGTATCAACACTGAGACCCGCTGCACGACCTCGACAACCCGTCATCCTCACACAATCGCTCTGCATAAGCCCTCACACCACTGCGCCTCCCCTCCTGCAAAAAGCCGAGCCAAGAGCAGAAGCTGGCACCCTATGCCTAATTGAGCACAATCATCAGCTCGCTCGACGCGTTGCACGCGTTCGCGCTCACACCTGACTTGGGCGACGCGTCGTAAGTGCAACCGCCTACAGAACCAGGCTGCGAAGTGCGGGCCTTGCGGCAGCCAAGTGGGGATGCAGGCTCTGAGACGGCCCTGTGAGTGGTTGGGGAGCTGAGGAGAACCACTAAAGGCTCGGCGAAATGCGGTAATGTGGGACGTGCGAAACTCCGTCTGAGCGACGATGATGTGGGCACTGCTGCATTGATTTTTCTTTGCACCCAGAAGCTTACTATTACGGGTGAGGAGGCTGAGAAGGTTTGACGGAGGGTTGGGCAAGGGTTCCACTGGGCAGGATTCAGGCAGCCATGATACAATTGATATGTTCTTGGACCAGTCTGGCTTTGATATGCCCTTGGAAATCCCGTTCGCATGGCTGATCGACTATCGAATTTCCATCAAATGAGCACGCGTTGCCGGTGGCATCCAGCACAGACACAATGACGATCGTGCTGACCTCGTTACGGAACGTTTACGGCATGGCCTGGCATGGGGCGGAGTCAACCGAGCTTAAGGACACACTTCGTTCTTCCGGCTTTCGAATGATAGTTACCTACCCAGCCCCAGCTGGTCACCTCCTCATCTCATCTACGTGAGTTGATGGACTGTTCCATCAAGTATTTCAGAATCTTCCAACCATACCGTCGAGGCCATCAGCCTGCTTGTCTTCGCCCCACGGATCGATTCCACGGAAGCCTCTTGATTAAACCTTTCCATATCATATCAAGAGTCAAAAAAACCTATCCTCCCAAAACGTATCACACCGACAAGAAGGCTTCGATTTACAACCAGCTACTGGAACAACGCATCACGTCATCATTGAAGAAGGGGGTCAACTCTCAACGAAGCAAGTAATGCCTCACCACGACGGTGGGCTGATGGAATAAAGCACCCGTGTGCAAGGTATATCGAATGTACAAAGGAGCAGGCGAGTATAAGGCAGTCGCTTTGTCGACAACCATTTGGACAGTTCAGTCCTCGCCGCCGCCAAATTACGGAAGAAGATCGATGAATGAACCGGGCATGTTCATGTATACATATCGTCATGATCCGTCGTGAGTACCAAGTGTAACAGAGACAAAGGGGAAAACAGAAGGAGACACGACCGTGGACCACCGCAGAGCCCATCTAATGAAGGCTTGCTGGCCAGGCCATGCAAAAGTTATGGGTAAAGTGAAGCTGGAAACATAGAAGATGCGCCCAGAGAAAGAAAGAAAATGAGAGATCAAATGGCACGCGAGTGCTCGCTCGCTGACATGTCACAGATGAAGCTCGAAGCTTCTGATGCTAAACGCCGATGATGATGCGACCCCAGACGCCGATGCACACTCTGTGCCTGATGTAGAAGCAGGCCACCTAAAAACAGGGCTAACGCTCAGAGATGCTGGGTGCCGCAGCAAAACGTTGCTCAAATGATGCTGGCGGCTCGAAACCGTAAGAACTTGATGCTCGAGGGAAGATATTACCTGGACGCTCGTCGAACGGTGTCCCTAGACGAATTGTGTCACGTCCATATGCTTCGGTCATGACGGCAGGGGAAGTATGGACGGGGCTGGGCAGCTGAGGCCTCAAATTGGCAAACGGGTTGAATTCTGGTGGTCCGCTTGACGACAAAGGCAGTCGCCGGACACCAGCGCCATCCATCATGTCACCCAAGCTGAAGCCCCGATCCCTCACCCGGCGATGACTGGACTCGGCTGGAGCACCAAAGATGTCATCCACGAAGCTGTTGCCCCGATTCCGGGTCTTGTCCTCAAAACTGTTGCCCAGAGCTCGTCGTTTGAACACTCGGGACTTGGATCGCGGTGCATGCAACTGGAATGGCGAACCGAGCCTTGGGGTAGGAAGACCATTTTGTGCATGCCAAGTCTGCGCATTGTGTGGACTGCAGCCAGCATCCGTCATCTCCACTACCGCCGAAGACTGGAACGGGGATCCAAGCACACTACTTAAACCGAGCCCAAGTCCGACGTGAAGTGACTGAGATTTCTGGTGCGCAGAAGACCGAGCCTTTGACCAGCTCTTATGATCTGGCTTAGGTGTCAAGTTGTTTGCTAACTGCGACAGGGGGTTTCCCATCTGCATCGAGGCAGCAGTACTCGTGGCCAGTGAAACATTCATGTCTCTTGTTGAGAATGTAAAAGAGGAGGTTTCTTGTGTGAATGGAGACGATAAGGACTGTGACGACAACTGAGGTGGGACAGGCTTGTCAGCCTTCTCTGACGGCGGCGATGACTGCAAGGGCGAAGGTGACCGATGAAGCAGACGCTGATAGTACGCAGACAGATTCGGCCTCTGCTTTGCCAGGTCGCGTAACCGCTTTCGACATTGTTTCTCGGTTGGATACCGTAGGTAAGACTTGCTCGGTCTTAGAGTGTTACTGCCACTCTTGAGAGCCTTAGTGGTTTCTGGAGTTCCTGAACGGGGCCCGGAGTTTCCTGTCACACGGATACTAGCAGCGTGGGGACGAACCGATCCTTTCCAAGTCTTGCGAGCCATTCTGGCTACTCGATGACAAACTCCGTTCGGGGGAGTGGTAAGCGGAACAGCCTTGAACGGTGTCACAGTGGGGTCTTGAAGGTATGTCATATATGTTCTCCACAGGTGGTGATCCATATCTTCAGTAAAGGTTGCCCTCAATTTCAGCTTGCTGGCGGTATGGGGTTGACGGTGTGCTGCCAGTGGAGAGCTTGGCTGCTTGTACTTCGTCTCTAGTGCCTCGAACGAGAAAGGATCACACATTTCCTCTTCGGGACTGGTGCAACTACCACCTCGTGATAGGAGCGATTCTACGCTGCCTCGGGACGATATCGAAGAATCAGAAAATCCGGAGGATGAGGCGGGCCTGCTAGAAGATTCGCTACGGCTCGTTTCGAGGTCATCCCAGTGCTGAGGGCCAGCGAATATATCGATGGTTCGTACTTGGTGAGCTGGAGTCTTTGGAGGCGACACTAGACGACCAAAGCTTGTTGGTGGTGACAAGTATGCATTATCTGGAGCGGAGGGAGGCGATGGGAGGGCGTTTGGCTCGAAATAGTCTGTTGCCTCGATGGTAGGGATTGGCCTCTCTTCCATCGGGAAATCCAGTTCGATTTTTTGGCGCACAAGGGTCGCGCGACGCCGACGGACTTTCAGAGTCTGCCGCGGGGGAGGTGGCGGCTGGAGCTCAGCAAGCTTTGGCTCGGGCTCTGGCGTTTGCGGCGCCGGTCCGTCGCGATAGTGAAACATGAAGTTTCGAGGCAGCGTGATGGACAATTGGGAGCGTTCAGATCCCATTACGCTGAAATGTTGCGAGAAGACAGCTTCTCGAGTGTTGGTGCGGTGAGGTCTCCCAGAATGTCAATCTCAAGGGATCTGCAAGGACGAAGATGCAGGTCCCGGGTAGTCAGTAGGAGGTGTGGATGAGTACAAGATCCAATAAAGAGGGCAGTTGGTGCCGATTATGCAGGTGGGCGTTGGTGGATGGTAGGTTCGGGTGCTAGCAGGCGTTCGGGACGATGCGAACGCGACTGGCGGGCCTACACAAGCGTTACACGGGTGGCCAGGGAGACGTGCGCCCTTGGTGAGGCACTCCAGACAAGTCGCAAGGTATCGCGTACGGGATGCTCGACCTAGAGACGGCGCAGAGTCGGTCGCAACAGCGTCGCAAGCAAGGGGGTCGTCAGGGATGCTCGTTCAGAGGGCGGCGCGTAGCTGCAGACGACGGCCAGCAGCGCGCAGAGCGATAGATGCGCAAGGGGAAGATGGAGGGGAACGAAGCGAACGGGGCCGGCAACGCGGGGACGCGCGCGCAGATCTGGCAGAGAGCTGCGCGCGGTGGTGGGCGCGTTGTCGAGGGTGCTGGTTGGCGGCGGCGGCGGCGGCGGCAGGAGCGAGCGAGCGAGCGAGCGAGATGGGCAATGCAGTGTGTGGTGGAGCTCAGCGCGCAGCAGCGGCGGGGAGCAGGAGAGTCGTGGAATACGCAAAGAAACAGTCGTGAGGGCGGCGTCAGGGCATCGCAGCAGTGCAGTGCAGTGCGACGGGCGCGCCTCGGGGGATTATCGTGGTGATGGATGGTGAAGTAAGAGCAGTGGGCAGCCGGGCGGGTGCTGGCTTGAGCATTCAATCAAATCAATTTGCCTAGGTAATGCTAGCGCCCAATGGGGCGCAACACAGGCGGCAGCACCCCAGAACCCGCATCATCCACTTGCAAGTTGCAAGCCTGCAGTGCTGTTGCTCAGTTCTGCGCACACCCTGGCACCCTATCCCTGTCTGACGCTACCTACATACATACTATGTACAGTAGAGGCTAGCAGCAGTGCCCACTCGCTGGCGCTGCAGATGCAGATGTGCGAGTGCGAGGATGCCGGGTGCGTGCCCACAGCTTCCTGAATGTCGACGGTAGCTGGTAGGAGTCGCTGCTCTGCCTGTGCGAGGGAGCGCGTCGACTGTTCCCATTCGCTGCTCCCACAGCGGGGCCATGATGCTGTGGGACACGCCCCCTTGCAGGTGACTTTGTTGTTGTTGTTGTTGTTGTTATGTTTTTCTGCCATCATCGCAGCATCGGGCCAGCGCTCGTACCGCTTCTCCCACGACACTCATATTCAATGTCGTCACAGCATCAGCGATCGAGCGTCGTCGACAGCTCTACTTTGCACCGCTTGAGCCTGGGTGCGGCAACGCTTGCTAGTGTCTCGTCACACACACATCCGTGCGCACACCAATTGTGTTTTCTGGCCCAAATCGTACGTATCGCGCTCAATCTGGTCGCCGGCAACACCGCAGCACCACACCTTTTCCTGATTGGGCCATTCCATTGGACCGCTCCCCGTGGCCTTGATGTTGACCGTGATACAGCACGAGGCCCCTACATGACGGTCGTCGTTACTCTGGGCTCTTCCCTTGCACGTTCAATAGCCTGCAGAACACATCCTTCGTTTCACTTTTGACCTTTCGGCGAAATCACAGTCGATTGACAGCAGAGGCGACTTTCGTTCGCGTGAGTACTTCATTCTTCGCACAAACTTCCTACTGTTGAGCTATACGCTCAGGTTGGCGCGAGAATTGTAGTATCACAGCATGAGCGCTCGCGTGCTCAGCACGTCCTTTGATAGGTACACTTTGTCCACGTCCTTGCGCATAAAGTAGCAATTCATGAGACATATTCACCAGGCAGGCTTCTAAGTTAGTGTGTCATCTCTTCGATTATCAACAAGAGTCTACAAGCTCCAGGATAGTAAGGTCTACATAAGCTAGGCATCCTCTTTGCCGAGACCGTGACACATCAACGGCTTTACACGCCGTTACGACTCTGGCTTCCCGTCTGGGTTGCGTTTTGGTTGCCAGCCTGTGCATTGCCACCTGCACTCGCTCCTTGAACCGCAGCTGCAATCTCTGCAGCAGTGAGATCGTCAACCCTCAAGCCCAACGTGTTGATACAGCCATTGTCGTCTTTGTCGTCGTCACAAGTGTTGCCCTTGGCCGTTGGATCGCCCACCTTGCCAGGCGCAAACGTGCTCGCTTCGTTGGCCAGTGTCGGGTCACCGCCCACCGACGCAATCTGTCTTGCTAGCTCTTGGGCGATTTGCTTATTGAGAGCCTGTGCGCCGTTGCCGGCAGGATCCTGGTGTTGCTGGAGAGCAGCTATCTCTGGGTTCACGGCTTGGATGGACGTGCACTGCACTGACGCGAGACCAACGGATCCACTGTTGCGCTCCACTGCGCGGTAGATTAAAGCAGACGTCATACCGTCCACATCGCCTGCAGCTTTGGCGTTGGTGAAAGCTCGATCGGCAATAGCTTGTTGGAGGCAGTCGACATCTGTGATCTTGCCAGCGCCTTTCTTAGCTGCCGCTGCACCAAGAAGACCAAAGATGGGGTCTCCGAGGTTGTCAGGGTTGTTCTGTGCCACCAAACTGTTCACGGCCAGGATGATGTTGCGGTGGGAGTGTTCTTGGGGCACCTCGCGTGCTCGAAGAGTAGCGATAGGGCTGGCGGCTACTGCTCCTGCGAACATAAGGGCGAAGATTTCGTGCTTCATTTTGGATTGGTTTGGCGTAAATTTGCTGCTTTGTATTCGTAATATTGGTTGGAAAGAAGTAACGAGTGACGGACCAGCCGAAGAAATGCAAAAGTGAATGAATGAAAAGAGATTTGGAGGTAGTTGATGTCCTCAAAGTACATCGCACACGAGGTCTTATATAACTCGCTCACTACCTACCATGCGGACGATCAAATTCGGCTGACAGGCGCTGCATTCCTCCTCTCTGCTATGGCCCCTCGAATTGGGTTTTGACACCTGTCAAGGATTGTGACAGCTGCTGAGAGTACCAGTGGTAGTGACGCTGCTCCATCTTTTTGAATGCCTCATTGCTCAGGGGACAGTTCATGCTATGGCCCTTGCCTGATTCGGCCCGGGTTGCATGGTTCAAGGCACTGTGATTGGGTGAGATGCCTTAGCGTAATGATGGGGGTTCGAGACAAAGCCGGTCTTGGAGACACTGTCTGCTTCATATCGACTTCCGACAGTACCGCGACGAGCATGCAAAGGTTTTAGAAGTGTCAAATCCCCCTTGAGGAATAATTGCGACCGCAATTACAAGTGGCTTATGGGCGCAATACCATGCCCTCATGCATAGGTCTGCCCCCCCCTACATGCAACGATTCACATGGTGTATCTCAAGTACATCAAGGGCGGTGGCCTTCGTTTGTGAAGATCCGGAAACTGCTCCTCTTATAAATCAGAAGGCGAATACTCAGATTCTGTAGCAGGAAGTAACTGTCCGCATACACGAGCTGCTTTGAGTCGATGCTGACAATTCCAAAGTAGTTGGCAGTTTTGGTTAAGAGTCGCTCGCAGCTCAGAAATGCAGCGCTTGAATAGATTGGTGGGTAGGCTACTGCTTGTCCGTGGCCGTTGAACCTGACCAACAGTCGATATGGACATTTCGGGGTGCACCGCCCACCGTAATCAATCCGGTCAACACCGAAGTCCGACTTGGTCCCCGTGAGACTATGAATGCCCGAGTTGCTGCCACCACTTCTATGTATTTTCTACCCACCGACTGCTAGAGTTTCCAGAGACTGGTATCTCACTTTGCATGTTGTCCTTGTCTGTTGCTTCTTTGTATATAAGCGTTCGCTCCAAACAATGCACGTCTCAGACCGATAAGTCCAAGACACCAAAACTTCCCACGATCATTCAGCCACACTTTGGGCTTCAGATACTGTGCGACCTTTTTCATTGCTCAGTAGTAGCTTCTTATGCTGACGCACGCAGTAGCAAAAATCAAGCTGGTCTTGACATTTATTCTGGCCATTACCTTGCAATTCATGCGCCTTTCAGAAAGCATCGACTGGATACATACACCGAATTATTCACAGAATATCCACTCAATATCGCTTGCCTGCTCTGGAGCGTGCAATTCAGCAGCCCTGTCGCCACCCTAGCGAACACCATCCTTCCAGAGCTCGTCATGCCTATCTTTGGCTCACATTCAAGTGCTGTGACTCCATCGAAGTCAAGACTCATCTCAGGACCTATGCATGCTCGTCATTTGGGAGGTGTCAGCATCACAGGTGGTACCGGAGGCAACACATCACTAGACAGCTACTTTGCCCCAACATCATTGGAGCCCGATGAGCTGCCTTCGCATATGTATGCTGCGAGTGGAATGACCGAAGTGCCACGCAGATCAAGAGCCTTTACCAATACGGTACGAAGACCAAGCCTGTCTTTGAAGCGAAGCATATCCCGGTTACGGAGCGGATCAGGATCTCGTGGTTCGGAGGGTCACAAAAGAAGTCAAAGTGACAATCGACCCGTCATGATGAGCGCAAAGTCTGATCCAGCAATTCCGCATACGAATCAAACCATACAGCGGAAGGCAAGTCCTGTTACAAAAAGGATGGTCGAAGGTCTTGATTGGGACACTCACGGTCCCACCACGCGGCCTAAATCGCCTGTACCGAGACAGAAAGCGGCGCCTCCGCCGCCACCCAAAGACTGCCCTCAAGCCGACTTGGATACATCAATTTTCTCCAGGTCAGAATACTACACTGGTACAGAATATGACGATGTACCACGAGTGAAGAGGTCAGAAACTGCCCCACCGTTACCTGTTAGACCAAAACGGGCAGACTCTGGCACAGCGGTCGATTTCGACAGCAGAGGTTTCATCGAGAAGCCAAAGAGCTTCAAGGATATCCTAGCCATACAGAATCATAAAGACAGAATGGCGTTGTACGAGAAGACAAGAACTTACTGGGCGAACGCTGAACACGGCTTAGCAGAATGGACGGGAAGAACTGGAGGTCCGAGAACTGTACGATTGAGAGAACAAGAAAGATGGGGTTAAAAGGTCGCATGTTACAACCACAGCGCTACTCTACGAAGGAGCCGGTATCTAGTTACGCAAGTGATATAGACCATCACTTGGATTACCTTGCATGATGAAGTACTACAGCCTCTTATCACCTCCGACCGGACGCCGAGCACTCTGCAAAAATGGCGATAGCTAGGAGTACGTTAAGTCTAATTGGCAAGTGCTAGCTGATTGGAATAGATTTGAAGATAACTACACTGTCTATTGTACGCTTTCTTATTTTACTTTCTCCTAACTGAATCTTTCAGATTGCTTCGGCGTTTAGTCGAACGCGACAAGAGACTGTAGCTCTTTCGCGGCCCAGGCTGCCTAGATGCACCGCTCCGGCTTTGCCTCTGGCGTTACCATCGCCTTTGGCGTCACAGATCCTTCAGGTCTGAGGTGTGGATATAAGCTCTCATTTGGGTAGATGTTTGATCACCTTGTGTTGTTAAGCATCGTTGCATTGCCGAAAGGGGCGATGTGCAAGATATATCCGGCTTGTCTTGCTTGGGCAATATGGACAACATCATAGGGCCTTACCATCCGAGCAGCCAGTTTAGCAGTTAACCGTATTCGAATTACTACAAGATAGAGCTGACAGCCAATTTGACGACATGGAACCCCCGCACGAGCAGAGTAAAGTACTCATTCCAAAGACATTCTTACAGTTTAATAGCTCTACTCAGACCTGCGTCATATTGAACTACTGGTAGGAAATGGTACAGGGCAGTGTAAATTATGTGTACTCATATTTGTGTTAGTGGTTATTTGTCTGAAGTCTGATCCTGCGGTGTTTTATGGCACCCATCTTTATCCCGGTCCGCGCAGCCGCCACTAGCAGATCACTCGTCACAAAATGGCGGCGGTTACACTTGTGTATATTAGGGCCAATGCGCCAGATTCTGCCAGAGTGCAATCAGGTATCAATTCATATAAGTGGTGTTTCAAGATGTCATTATGTACAGATCATACTATGGATGTTTACCGCGCTGCCGCGGAGTCTGTTTGCGAGCCGTTGTGGCAATCTATGAAACTGTGTATATAGCACACTAGTAGCCGTGTACCTTCGATCGCTTACCACTTCGACCAAATTACAGACAATTCGAAACTGATTACACTGCTAGTGATGTTAGGCAGGGCTTCTATCTTGAGCGCGCTCGTCAGCGTTGTATCCGCAGGTACCTGCGTCTCGTTTCTTTAGTTGTAGGCACCAGGATACTAACAGAGCCAAAGGTACTATCCTCTGGGACGGTCGCTTCAATGATTTCACCTCGTCCTCCGACCTTAACAAGTGGTCGTGGGCGAACCAAGTCGGTCCTTACCAGTACTACATCCACGGCTCGGGACCCGTGACTTCCTATGTCAACTTGTCCCCTTCGTACAAGAATCCCGGCGACACAAATTCCAAGCAGGGTGCCAAGATCACCATTGACAGCACTGCTAAATGGAACAGTGACATGTGGCGCACGGAGCTGATCCCGCAGACCACAGCAGCAATCAACCAAGGCACTGTATTCTACCATTTCAGCATCAAGAGAGGTACGACGAACGTGCCCAGTGCAACCAACGAGCACCAGATTTGCTTTTTCGAGAGTCATTTCACGGAGCTGAAATACGGCTGGATCAGCGGCGAACAGGGAACTTCCAACACCAACCTGCAGTGGATGGTGAGCGGACAGAGCAAGTGGAAGGTGGAGCTCCAGGCGGATGTGTGGCATAACGTAGCATACGAGATTGTGAGTTGCATATATCGATGGAGGGCTGCGTCGGGCTGACCAAGACAGAACTTCTCGTCTAACCAGGTGACCTTCTGGCATTCGACTGGCAACAACTCGCTTGTCAAGACTGCGGGCCCGTTCTCCACCAGCACATCAAGCAACGGCGCGGACTGGCATTTGGGTGTTCTCAGGCTGCCTCGGCAGGGCAATGATGGAAGTGGTGCCGAGGACTGGTATTTCAGCGGCGTATATGTCGAGAGTGGCTCCCTGACTACGTCTGTTGTCAGTCCAAACTGAGCGTAGCTATGGTTCACGGACGAGAGCTCTATAGGGAGCTGTGGATGAAGCCACGGCTTGGGCATCATTGGTGGTGTCTCGTCTTGTTGGAACGATGGGAGTCGCGAGTAGTACAGTAAGCTAGTTGGGCCTGCAACCCGTTGCAGGCCGTCGATTGTTCATGCCACTCATCGCTCCTGTGATCTCACGCATCGTCTCGGTCAATCCGCATCCATGTCATGCCCTGGATATTTGGTTTTTTTCTTTCTCGAAAGACGATACGTCGATGACCTAGGTGGTTGCATGTGAGTTGGACTGGCAGGAAGCATAGCCAAACCTGGTCGCGGGTGACAGAAGCGGAGGAGTGTGCGCGAGTCAGGCAGTGCGGCGGACCCTCCCTCTTGCTTTGTGTTGCTTCACAAACAACGCTTTCACGGTCTGCTTGCTTTCACCAGCTGCTGCCGCTGCCGCTGCCACTGCCGCCTGTTGCTTGCTTGCTTGTTTGCTTGCTTGCTTACCAGACGCACACGCACACGCACACGCACACGCTTCCTGACAGCTGCCCTGCCCTGCCCTGCCCTGCACTGTACGCGTCGTCCAACAACCCTCCCTCGCCCTCTCCCTCGCCCTCTCCCTCCCCCTGCACTGCTCCACTGCAGTACACGAGACATGGCTGACGCCCGTGGGGAATACTGGTACTTTGAGCCCGGCGTCGACTCGACCAAGATTACGGTACCAGAGCTGCGCAGCATCCTGCTCAAGCATGGCGTCGGGTATCCGTCTTCGGCAAAGAAGCCACAACTGGTAGCCCTCTTCAACGAGTCGGTGGCCCCGCAGGCAGCGCAGGTGCAGCGGACACAGGCGCGCACCAAGCGCACCACGCGCGGCATCGTCGACGTGCCCTCCAGCTCCAACACCAGCAGCACCGCCGGCGACGGACATGGTTATGCCCATGACAACGACGACACCCTGCCTGCCCCGGCGGCCGCGACCCGCCGCACTGCGCGCCGCACCCCTCGCGCCACGACCGAGGACGCCGAGGACGCTGCGAAGACGCCGGCGCGCGCTGTCCCCGCGAAGCACAGCAGGGCGCTGGAGCCCGACGTCGACGAGCGCCCCGCGGCCAGGCGCACGCGCAAGAGCATCGCGCCGGCCCACAAGGAGCCGACGCCAGACCCCGAGGCATGGCACCGCCCCGGCCCCGAGAGCCCCTTCACGCAGGAGAACCCGTTCCAGAGCGGCAGCTCGCCCGCAGGCCCCGAGCACAAGAGCAGGCGGCGCACACTGGGGTCCGATGTCAAGCAGCGCCGCAAGAGCGACGCCCACCGCCGACGCACCGCAGAGCCCGCCGCTGAGCAGTACGACCTGTCCATTGTCGTGCCGTCGCGCAAGACGTTCGACGTGGCCGCCGCACCCGTCGACGAGGCCGAGCACGAGCACGATAGCACCGACGCCGGCGAGGAGTTCACCCCGGAGGAGCAGCTGGACCTGGTGCGAGAGCGCGCAAAGAGCGGACAGGTCGACATGCTCCCGCCCCGGCGGCGCAAAGCCTCCTCCAAGGCAACCGGCACCCTCAAGGCCTTCTCGGCGACGTTGCTCCTCACAACGGCGGCCGTCTTCGGCGGCGTCTGGCGGCAGGAGAAGATCGAGGTGGGCTTCTGCGGCATTGGTAGAGACGCCTCGAGCCTTGCAGGCGTGGACGTGCCGGACTGGGCCAGCGACATCCTCCCCCAGTGCGAGCCGTGCCCACCGCATGCGCAATGCTACCGCGGCCTGGAGCTGACCTGCGACCGCGACTTCATCCGCAAAGACCACCCGCTGTCGCTCGGTGGCCTCGTGCCCCTGCCGCCCACGTGCGAACCGGACAGTGCCAAGACGCGCAAAGTCACAGCTGTCGCCAACAAGGCAGTCGAGATCCTGCGGGAGAAGAGGGCCCAGTACGAGTGCAGCGAGCCAGACGTCGAGGGCAAGCCTGTCGAGACGCCTGATGTCGCCGAGGCGGAATTGAAGCAGACGCTCGCGGCTCGCACGCAGAAGGGCATGACCGACAAGGAGTTCAGCGAGCTGTTCGAGCGCGCTTTCCCCGAGACTGTACTACGAGACGAGGTGGTCGAGACGACCGATGCGTAAGTACTATCCTCTGAACTGGGCACGCAACTTGTTCTGACGAGAAACTGTACTAACCAGTCCCCTTGCTGTGGCTACAGAACTACTGGAAAGCGAACACTCTCCTCCACCTCGCTCGCAAAGCTCCCCCTTGGCTGCAGCATCCGAAGATCCGTCGTTGAATCTTTTGAACGACATCTTCTCCAAATTGTAATCTTCGTCCTGCTCGCCGCTTCAGGCTCGTACGGACGCTACTCGTATACGACTAGCCGCGCCATGGAGTCTCGTGCGAAGGAGCTGGCGAGCGAGGTCTTTGACAGGCTTGCCAGCCACGCCGCGCTGAGCTTCCAGGAGCCAGGTGCATACACGGAGCGCGGAATCAGCATGGCACAGCTGCGAGACGATGTCCTCCGTGACGAGTTTTCTCCATCGCGCCGCCAGAAGCTGTGGCAGAGGGTGCAAAAGAAAGTCGAGTTCAACTCCAATGTGCGCGCAGCGGTACGGACTGCCAATAGCGGCGACGTCGCTCGCATGTGGGAGTGGATTGGGCCGATGCGTCTGATCGAGGATGGCAGAAGCAGCGGCAAGCGCGAGAGCGGGCGCGTGAGCATCGCGCACACTCCTCCCACAGCCTCCAGGGAGACGGTGGAGAGGAAGTTGTGGGATGAAGGGCATCCTGTCTATTAGAGGCGTTGGGGTTTGGGCTTCGGCTTGGGCTTCGGCTTGGGCCTTCAGGTCATGTAGAGTGCAGGTCACGGGCGTTGTGGCGGATCGCTTCTTGTTTGCATGATACCAAGTCGCAATGACCATTTAGATATTCATCGATGCATCCATTCGTTCTCTCGTCTCCCCATCTCGCCTGGCGGACGTGCACCACGTCAAGTCGTGAATTGTTATGATGATCATCCATGTCGTAGGTGCAGGTGCAGGTGCAGGTGCAGGGTAGGCTACGGGGCATCCATACTTGATAGGGCCGTGCGAGCTTGGCTTTCGCTAAGCGAACTAGCTCGCACAGTTGGTCTGAGAAGGAGGAGCAAACATCACCACATCCCGCCAACCCGTCGCCCTCACTAACGAACAGACAAAAATCAGTCAAGATGGTAGGTGCAGACATGCCCGAATCCCTTGCGAGAAGAGCGGGCCTGGACCTGCAGTTGCAGCATGAGTGATGGACGCCTCCGCAAACGACACCCCGACGACGAACACGACCGAACCGAGCGCACGCAATGCGACGACCCCAGCTGCGCGCCCACTGCGACGGCTGGCTGGCGCGACGGCTGGCGGGCTGGCTGGCTGCAGGGCGATGGGAGCCGGTGTGTGTGTGTTTTGCAGGGCATGGTTATTTCGCATGCACATTCGACGGCTGTATGCTCGACTTTGGAGTAGCCGTCAGGCCTGCAGACACACTCTGAGCGGCAGCACCCAGCGCTCACGCAGCCGGCCGTCCTCGCGCTCACGCACGCCACCCCGCCGAAATCATCGACAATTCAACGACTCCGAACTCGCCGCGAGAATCTGCCAGTCGGCCGTTCACCCTCCAGCTCGAGCGACATGGCCGCTCGTCTGTTACCAAATGCACGCCACCACACGGCCTCCACGTCTCGTTCACTCATGCTGCATCCAACGCTCGCTCGAATCCATCTTTGCGCGCATCGCACAACTGCGACGGACATGGGCTGACAATTGCTGTTCAGGTCAACGTTCCCAAGACCCGCCGTACCTACTGCAAGGGCAAGGACTGCAAGAAGCACACCCAGCACAAGGTCACTCGTTAGTAATCCACCGCCGAGGCCCTCGATGCACATACTGAAACTGCCCAGAGTACAAGGCTGGCAAGGCTTCTCTGTTCGCCCAGGGTAAGCGTCGTTACGACCGTAAGCAGTCCGGTTACGGAGGTCAGACCAAGCCCGTCTTCCACAAGAGGGCCAAGACCACCAAGAAGGTCGTCCTCCGATTGGAGTGCACAGCTTGCAAGACCAAGGCACAGGTACGACCACTTTGCTATGCGCCTGTACACACGGCTAACCACGCAATAGCTCGCCCTCAAGCGATGCAAGCACTTCGAGCTTGGTGGTGACAAGAAGACCAAGGGTGCCGCCCTTGTCTTCTAAGCGTATCTCTTTCTCTCTCTTTTGCTGGGCCTTCGGCGTAGTCTAGGTGGACGGGATGGACGGCTTTCCCAATCGACTCATGCTATGCATCAATGCAACGAAATGAAAGCGGAGTGATGCGGAGCATCTGGGGATGAACAGGTTGCTACCCACGAATTCAACGGATTGTAGCCAACATTTGCAACAAATCGAGCTCGATTGAAAGGATCCGTCTGGTCTACACGTACATGTTGTCAAACCCCCCTGTGATGCATTTGGAAGCAATCTGGAAGGTCTAATAAGTAACATGTGCCTCGCAGCGTTGGAGATGAAGTCTGCTCTTGCATGACAAGAGTAGCGGCAGATAAACACCGACTCCACAGCACTATTACTTCATAACTACAACATAAGATAGAATCCTAAGGACTACAAGTGAGACTAAATATGCCTCTGCAAGTAAGACTAAGCATAAGCTCTTATCTGCCTAGCCTTTTTGTAGTCCTTAGAGGTACAGAGTAGTAGAGCGTAGGTATTTTAGTTTCTATGCTGAGGATTTAATCGTGGACATCTTTGTTGTACAAGAGGAGGTCCATTGCCCATTTCGCTGCCCCTCCACGCTCAACCCCACCAACGTCAGACGCGTCAAAAACCGCGCCCTATCGACCGTCGAAAGCACTCCTCAGCGTAAGTCGGGTGCCATCTCTGCAATTCCAATTCTGACCAACCTCCTCACTTCACCATGACTGAGACTAGAAAGAAATCTGTTCTTGTTGTCGGTGGGGGCTCTGTTGGCGCTATTGCTGCGTTGAACCTGCATGTCGGTGGTCTTGCTTCAGTCACTGTTGCCCTCAGGTCAAACTACCATATCGTCAATGAGCACGGCTACAGCATCGAAAGTTGCGATCATGGTCTCCTGAAAGGATTCCGCCCAAGCATTGGTGCGCTTTCCTGTAATTATGACATCAGGCAAGGCTGCTAATGCACCACAGTTTACAAAGGTGTCCCAGACCTCGTTGCGAACAGCCTTCCGCCGTATGACTATATTATCCTCTGCACCAAGAGCATACCAGATCTCAGCCCCACCTCGCTGGAATTGATTAGCCCTGCTTTGCCAACTAATAACACTCACACCACTCTTGTTCTTCTCCAAAACGGCTTGAACATCGAGAAGCCTTTCCTAGATGCGCATCCTCGGACCGTGATACTCTCCGGTATTTCTCTTATCGGCAGTGCGGAGCCAAACTATGGCCGCATTGTTCAGAACGAGCCGGATCGACTCCTCATTGGGGCCTTCCAACACCCTACCATTGACGAAGAAACTGCATCCACTAAAGCCCGAGAATTTGTGACGCTGTACTCTGCAAGCGGTAGAAATGATTGCAAGTACTCGCCAAACGTCGTGCATGATCGATGGCGAAAATTGGTGTACAATGCATGCTTCAACCCGATCTGCGCCGTCACCGGTATAGATTCAGGGAGGATTAGGCTAGCAGATGGCGGGCTGGATGGACTGGTGCGACCAGCCATGAATGAAATTGTCACAGCAGCGAAAGCCGTCGCGAACGTTGTTCTGGAAGATGATGTGGTGGAGAAGGTCATTGCAACAGATCCGCTTGAGAGCTGGGCGAAACCGAGCATGCTGCAAGATTTGGAGAAGGTGCGTAAATCATCCCCTGAGTGTGTGGCTGGCACTGAATCAAGGCAGGGGAACTTCATCGAGTTTGAGAATCTTCTCGGGGAGCCACTACGAGAAGGAAGAAAAGCCGGCGTGCCAATGCCTACGCTCGAAGTACTCTACCAGCTTGCACGAGTCATCCAATGGCGGACAAAAGAAGCCAAAGACTTGGTCACGGTTTCTGCCCAATAGATACTGCTTGCCAAAAACGGACAGAAACCCCCGAACAGAGATGCCACAAAGAACCACTGTAGTCTAATACTGTATGTGCTCTTGGCTGAATTAACCCCGCAGTTAGATTCAAGAACATCATACTCATTCAATGCAAGAACCACTTACAGAAGAGTCGTTACCCCTTTTAGCCAGGACGAGGCTCTTTAGGTTGTGCCTCGAACCTTAGGTTACACGGATAGTATTTGGCCCGTCATTCCACGGGGATATAATTAGTGCCTGGTTTCTCACGAGTGTCTTCGCCCATCTATGAGATAAATAAGAGCCATACCGTAGCCCGTATCTATCAGTATAATCACAAAACGCTTCCATGAAGCCCTCAAGTATCCTTCTCGCAGTCTTCGCTGCTGCAGCGGTTGCAGACCCAAGTACCAGTAGTACCCTTGCGATCAAACCTCTACTCAGACCTACTCCAAGGACAGAAGCTTGCATCAGAATCTGCGCTGCAGAGCCTATTCGTGATTGCGGACGAGACTCGGTATGCGTGCTTCCTTGGACGCACGTCCCGGCTTCTGCTAATGGTTAGTAGTACACCAAAAAGTTCGGTGCGTGCTGGGCATGTTGCACCAGGCATTGAGGAAACATTGAGACATGAAATGATATGCTTGTTAGTACACATTTGTTGAAGATTGTGTACATGTTGGGATGCTCCATCGCAGTAACAAGTATACCAATATCATTCACTCATGTGTTCACTCAACAACAATGTGTTACAGACACGTGTATCGCGCTATCATTTACCTCGTAACTGCTCATGTGCTATTGCGGTTTTTTTCACAGGCTTGTTCGCATCCCGGCTTCACGAGTTCAATCGGGTCAGAGATCTCGGCAGACCGCCCCCCCCCCCCCTCCAGTCTTCGGGATCATTGGCAGAATTAGAGTTTTTGAAGAACGGCCTTGCATGGATTGGATGAACAACAAGAAATATCGGTGTTAGCCTCTAGAACTGCTCATAATCGAGAAGCGGAACGGAGCCCCTATCTTTCTCGAGGAGTTCATTGGCTGGGTGCACCAGTTCTTAAATGCCAACAAGGATGAAATTTACAGATGCAAGCACTCGCAACCAACAGAACTAGAGCACGACATCAAATTTGAAAGTGTTAAGACGAATGAGGATGAGCAGCGAAAACAACCTGGTTGTTCCAAATTCTCTTAACGGATGTTGTCAAAGTCTACATTGGGTGTGTACGTTGCATACGACACGAGTATGTGACCTGATCAGATCTGGAGATAGCACCTCGTGCCTGCTCAGTATAAGTAAACAAAAGGTACTATCAGTTCGCAAAAGTTTTCCGAAAACGAGTCAATACCTGTGGTCCAAGCCGAAGGTTGCCACTTGCTATTGAAAAATACGCGTGATGATGCTACCTACAGCACCTCACCAGCTCTGCTTAAACAATTTACAGCCGGACACTTTTGCACTTTAAGGACTCAAGTAAGAAAACACAGACACAAAGGCGTCTAACAGACGTTGTAGCAGTTTTCAAGACAATCCCGGTTGTGTAGTACTGTCCATTATACTTGAATTACTATTAGCTATTACCAATCTCGCTGCATGCTCGGCGCCTGGCCGTGGCATGATGCTGCAGATACTCTTGACAGTTCGTTCCGATCACGTGGTGTCTTCAAATCACCATATTACAGTGCCTGATTCAATTCTGAGTCAAGACTTGGACGCCCGTGTGCCTGTGTGAACTGACTCGCCAGCCATCTTGGGTAGAGTATTTCGCTTGGATAAGCCTCTCGATTCTCGATGTGTCCATTTTGGGGGCGCGCGGGGCAGTCGGGTGTGCAGGTGTCACTGGCGTTCAAGGCAGGCAATGGGCGTGCTTGTTTTGACGGCGAAAACATAGCTGCAGTCGCCATCTCTCCATTCATTCCATATCGTGAAATGATATTGATAGGGTTGGGTCTCGGCTTCACCATGGTTGTCGTGAAGCTACCGGTACGGGCAGATATCTGGAGGGGCAGTTGGAGCTCTGACATTTGGGCTAAGCCCAAAGGAGTGAGAGTGGGCCGCTCTCATGCATCAGCTCATCGTGCCATCACTGTCATGACGCAGGCACACAAGCAGCAAACAGCTCCAATTCGATGAAAGGCTATATTATGATGAGATCTTTGTTGCAGAAGCGGTACTAAGTCGCTATGACCAGTTGGTGTACGTAACAAGCTTGGATCAGGAGAGCTTGATGGTTGCATTGCAGCTGCGACCTTCAAATAAAGCCGGAGAGCTTATTGCATACAATTACATATAGCTCATGGTGTCTCTTACCTTGCCTTCACTTCGAGCTACTGATATTTGGTGCACCCCACTTTGGCCCTCTGTACCTGCCTCGACCTCCTCAACAACCTGGGCTTCCGCCCAGTTCCGCACACACTACATCATCGCACGCACCCCACATAACATTATACATAGGCACGCGTTCGCTTGCTTGAGCACCCAAACACAACAGCAAATATGGATGCCATGATAACTGCCGCTGCTCCTGAGCCTGAGAAGCTCACTGAGGATGTCGAGCATCTGAGCATCTCGCCCTTCGGTGTTGCCAGATCGACTGTCAACGAGGCGCCTCTCTCCGACGATGAAATACGCCTTATGACCGATTACTTCCACGCCTCGATGTACATGTGCCTGGGAATGATCTATTTGCGAAGAAATCCTCTGTTGCGTCAGCCGTTGACATTGGATCATGTGAAGCGCAGACTCCTCGGCCACTGGGGATCTGATGCAGGTCAGTCTTTCACATATATCCACATGAACCGCCTGATTAAGAAATACGACTTGGATACGCTCTTCATATCTGGCCCTGGTCATGGTGCGCCTGCTGTTTTGTCTAACTCCTATCTTGAGGGTGTCTACTCCGAGGTCTACCCTGACAAGAAGGAGGACGAAGAGGGCCTAAGGAGATTCTTCAAGTACTTCTCTTTCCCTGGCGGTATCGGCTCGCATGCTACCCCCGAAACCCCTGGAAGTTTGCATGAGGGAGGAGAGCTCGGTTACTCCATTTCGCACGCTTTTGGTGCCGTCTTCGATCACCCTGATCTGATCGCGCTGACTATGGTTGGGGACGGCGAGTCCGAGACCGGCCCTTTGGCCACGAGCTGGCACTCAACCAAGTTCCTAAACCCAATCACCGATGGAGCCGTGTTACCTGTTCTCCACCTGAACGGATACAAGGTGAGAAGGTGCCTGTGAAATGATGAGGATGTACTGACACTGGAAGATCAACAACCCCACGGTGCTCTCTCGTGTAAGCCACAAAGAGCTTGAGAGCCTCTTCGTTGGCTACGGCTGGACTCCTTATTTTGTAGAAGGTAGCGACTTGCCCTCGATGCATCAAGCTATGGCAGCCACAATGGAGCGTTGCATCACAAAGATCAGAGAATATCAGAACGAGGCTCGCGGCTCTGGTAAGCCTTTTAGGCCTCGCTGGCCCATGATTGTTCTTCGTACTCCTAAGGGATGGACTGGCCCTCGCAAGATCAGCGATCACTATTCCGAAGGCTTCTGGCGCGCCCATCAGGTTCCAATCACGGATGTTTTGACCAACCCTGAGAGTCTCAAGAAACTCGAGGAATGGATGCGGAGTTATGAGCCGGAAAAGCACTTTGACAAGGATGGCAAACTCGTCCCTGAGCTGAGAGAGCTTGCTCCTACAGGCGACAAACGTATGAGTGCTAATCCAGTGTCAAATGGTGGAACTTTGAAGAAGAAGCTACACGTGCCAGACTTCCGTACTTACGGTGTCGAAGTGAAGAAGGGCGGAGTGTCGAAGTTGGGTAGCATGGCCAATTTCGCGGGATTCCTCCGCGACGTAGTTGCACAGAACCCTAAAGACTTCCGTGTCTTCGGACCCGATGAGACGCAGTCGAATAAGCTTGACAAGATCTACGAAGCTGGCAAGAAGGTCTGGATGGCTGACTACTTTGAAGAAGATGAAGACGGTGGCAACCTTGCCTTCGATGGACGCGTCATGGAGATGCTCTCTGAGCACACAGTCGAGGTACACGCAATTGCACCTCCAAGTAGAAGCTTTTCACTAACGTCAGCAGGGATGGCTTGAAGGCTATATTCTTTCAGGACGACATGGCTTACTTAACAGCTATGAGCCTTTCATCCATATCATTGACAGTATGGTCAATCAACACTGCAAATGGATTGAGAAGTGTCTTGAGGTAGAGTGGAGGAAGAAGGTCGCTTCACTCAACATCCTCCTCACAGCAACCGTATGGCGTCAGGATCATAACGGATTCACGCACCAAGATCCAGGCTTTCTTGACGTTGTGGCGAATAAGAGTCCGGATGTTGTACGCATCTACTTGCCTCCCGACGCCAACTGCCTCCTTTCTACCATGGATCATTGCCTTCGCAGTGAGAACTATGTCAACGTTATTGTAGCCGACAAACAAGAGCATCTACAATTCCTCACCATGGAGCAGGCTATCGAGCATTGCTCTAAAGGGGTGGGTATCTGGCGATGGGCCTCGAATGACGAGGGTGAGGAACCTGACATCGTTATGGCTTCTTGCGGGGACGTCTCTACTCACGAAGCACTCGCGGCCACTGCTCTCCTTCGTACCCATCTGCCACAGCTCAAGATCCGTTTCGTGAACGTCGTCGATCTCTTCAAGCTCATAGATGCAAGCGAGCACCCTCACGGTCTGCAAGCAAACGAGTGGAAGGCGATCTTCACGAATGATGTTCCTTGCATCTTCAACTTCCACTCTTACCCCTGGCTGATACACCGCCTGACATATGGCCGCAAGGGCCAACAGAATCTTATGGTCTGTGGCTATAGGGAGAAGGGCAACATCGACACTCCACTCGAGTTGGCTATTCGCAACGGCACTGATCGCTACAGCCTTGCTATCAATGCAATTGACCGCATTCCTGGTCTGGGTAACAAGGGTGCTGCGGCCCGTGAGACTATGCTCAACGAGCAGATCAAGGCGAAGAACTACTCCTACCACGAGGGATTAGATCCTAAGGAGATTGACGACTGGGTATGGCCTTTCTAGAGGGGTTCTTTTAGTTGGCGTGGAATGTGTTATTTACACTGGCGAATAAGGATTCAATAATGCTTCTGTTCATGTCTTCTCCAATTCGTTCCGGCATCACTCAATGAAGCTTCAGGCTAACGCGATTCATATTTGTATGCGCGGTACTCTACGTCTGGTCTGTACTTGACTATGACAGCAATCGCTTCTCAGCCATGCCAAATAGAAGATGTTTGGCATCCCGAAGGTACATACTTGCTGCCCAGATGTGTAGATTTGTCCTCTCGTGTTGGAAGATAAAAGAAGCTTGAAGTTCGCCCTTGAGCTTCTATCGGAATGCTGGAGCAAACCTTACATCATGCTTGATCTGCAGCATCCCAGCCCTCGGATGTTATGCGGGCCCCGGTATCTCAATCCATGTCATCTATAATACAAACATCTTCTGGCTCTAGGCCTAGCTGAAAGCTAGTAGTTATGTGTTTTACTGTTGTTAGCTAGCATCGTACGTGCAAAAGTTATACCGAGCAGGATGGGAGACGAGGCATTGTTGTGGTCAGAACGAACTCGGAGGATGCTTTGTGGGGAAAGCCGAGGTTCAATGAGCCGCATGCTGACTCGCCGGCTTGAGACACCCAACACATGTTGCGTGTGTGGCCACCCTACCTTCTCGCAATCTACTTTACTCCTTCAGTTGCCTGGATTTTGGCCGCAGTAACCTTTCTATCTACATAGCCTCTACCATTCCTATACATCAACGTTACTCTCGCCCTCAATCACGAGCTAGTACACAGCACGATGCCGATCAAAACGTGGCTCACAGAGACTCTTGGAATACGCGTCCCTCTCGTACAAGGAGGCATGATGTGGGTTGGCAAAGCCGAGATGATTAGTGCAGTCGCGAATGCTGGTGCTCTCGGCTTCCTCACAGCACTCACGCAACCTTCGCCTGAGGCACTTCGACAGGAGATTCGAAGGACAAAGTCGATGTTGAAGTCAAATGCGGTCCAGTTCGGAGTCAACATCACCCTGCTCCCATCTATGAAAGTCCCAGACTATCCCGCATATGCGAGAGTGGTTGTTGAAGAAGGTATAAAGGTCGTAGAGACTGCAGGCGATCCTACACCGATCTTGAAGTATCTCAAAGACAATGGCGTGATCGTTTTTCACAAGTGCGTCGCCATGAAGCATGCACTACGGGCCGAGAAGCTGGGTGTCGATTGCATCTCCATCGATGGAATCGAGTGTGCTGGCCACGGAGGAGAGTTCGATAACACATCGCTCATGCTCTTGTCACTATGCAGGGAGCAGCTCAAAATTCCATACCTAGCATCCGGTGGCTTTGCCAATGGGCGGCAGCTGGCTGCCGCGCTGGCGCTCGGTGCTGTAGGAGTAAATATGGGAACGCGATGGATGTGCACTGTTGAGGCACCGATCCACCACAACGTCAAAGAAGCGATCGTCAAGGCCACAGAGCACGATACAGTTCTTGTGCTCCGTAAATTCAAGAATACGTCGAGGCTTCACAAGAACAAGGTCTCGCTTGAGGTGCACAAGATCGAGAACGAGAAAAGGGACGTGAAGTTTGAGGATGTGGCCCACCTCATGAGCGGCAAACGTGGACAGGGCGTTTATGAAACTGGCGATGTGGATGCTGGAGTGTGGAGCTTGGGAATGTGTGCAGGATTGATCCACAGTATCCTTACGTGTGAGGAAGTGGCGAAGACTATGGAGAAAGACGCCATTGATGTCTTAACCCAATCAAACGCATTGGTTATCAGGAGCGCAAAGTTATAGATGGTAGGTAGCGTTGTTATATTGCACAAATATCCATGCAGTTCAGCGCTCGATGACTCTTTTGTGTTGATCTTGCAACATCTGTGTTCCAGGCCTTCTCAAACTTTTTCAGGCTTGGATGCTCGTCATAATGGCGGGCATACCTGATCTTGATGACACATGATCATAGAGGTCCAACAGTTACTCCATTGTTGCCACGGGCGGCGTCTGCGCTCATGTCAGACTTCGGGAACCTCGAAGCATTCATCCAATCTTGTTTCTGCAGAGCTGCCCTGTTCTCGCTCATCTGCAAGTAAGGTGTCTGTCTTAGTAAGGTAGTATGACCGCCTCTCAAACTATACGCTGCGATACCTCTTGCTCGTAGTACACTCGTTGCAACCCTAGCAGTGTCGCCACTATAACATACGACATGTACATCTTTACCAACCAAGTCATGCGCATTGACCCGATCCGTGGTGAATGTAACCTCCAGCTCCTTCCACTGACTCTCTAAAACCGAGGCATCAGAGAAAGGACTCGGAGTCGACGCACTTAAGCTTCGTAGCGGCAGATTGTACGCTCCAGGTACATGGCTATTGGCGAAGTCATTTGGCTTGCGTAAGTCCAATAGTGTGGCGCCTTTCTCATTCAAACTGTCAGCGAATTGCGAAAGTGCGCGCGTGGATTCGAGTTCCCAGGCCTCATCATAGCGATACAAATCTACTGCGGCTAGCTTCTAATAAATAATCAGATCAGGATCGGACACAATATACGTGAACGTACTTCGTTACGGATGGGGAAGAACGATGTATCCCCGAGCTTGTCGAAGTAGTCGTCTACGTATTGATATGGTAAGTCGCAGCAGATAAAGGCACATTGTGTCAGCCCATATTGACCAGCGATTTCGTTCAGCGTGCCTGCCGCTTTGCGTCTGCTCAGATAAGTGAGTAAGCCTGTGCATATTAGTGAGGTTATGATGGCAACATCATCGATTTTACCTTGCAAGTTGAACCCAGATGATGGACCGCATATCAGCCCTTCTCGACATAGCTTTAACGACATGCCAAACGCATCTTTGGAGCCGATTTCTTCGATAGCGTCAACGGAGTCGCGCCAAGGGAACTCGACAGGACTGAGTAGCGCCAGAGATCGAGGACCAGGCACACGGTCGCCAGCAGCAGTGCAGACACTAGGCTCAGGATCAACAAGGGCCGCAAATACAGAGTACAATACCTACCCCAGCCTTATTACGGAAGACTTGGCGCGCTTGAAATATTGCCCAAGTCCTGTCATTGTACCAGAAGTACCCATTCCTGCACATATAAGGTTGATGTGAGGAAGTTGTTCGTGAATCTGTGGGCCAGTCCATTTGACGTGTGATTGCCAGTTCTTGAACAAGTAAGAGAGTGCTTTATAAGATCATCGTAAAGGATGCAGCTCACCGCATCGTTCTCGTATTGGTTTACGTTCAATACTGACGGATCTTGCTCGGCCAGGCTTCTGGCTTGGTGTATGCCTCCCCGCTCATCCGATGGTTCAGGTTGCGATGGTCCACCAAATAATTGCCTAGTCCAACGTCAGTTTAACGTGCGACTTTGTTTTCATATCGAGCGTTCATACACATCAAGGCCGAAGAATTGCATCAATCTCAACTTCGCTGGCGAAGTTTTGTTACTAAGATACGCCCGGACATCATGTATACCATGGTTGATACGCGAAGCTAACGCCAATGAGATGATTGTGGAGCCTGAGCTGTACTCGATGATAGTCTTTGACTTTGCTGGATCGACCTTCTCTGCTAGCATCTTGAGTGCTACGCGACTGGTTAGCATGCGATATATCGCCTGATAACGTATTCAAGGTACACAAACATACCTGGCATGATTTTGACATTATTTGCGGGATGCATAGACATCATTTTGGCGTGAATTCGTACACCGTCGTCGTAAAATGGATTAAGAGATTGGGGAATCTCAACAAGAGGGAGCATTGGCTGAACGTCTGGGTCAAAGTAATCCCGAAGAGCGCTTGGGCCTGCGTAGGCATTCAGATGATTGCGGTTGGCCATATTGCCAGGAGGAGTTCTTGAAAAGGGTGTAGCAGTGATTGATTGAGGGCGGAACGACCGAGACATGATCTTACTTTATATACCAAATCAATTCCCGTCATCTGCCACTAGGTACCGTGCTTGGCGTTTGCGTCTGTATGATCTGCATAGTCAAAGGAAGCAGCGTCTCTGTAATTCTTGGCTACAGCCTACGGGTCCAGCTTGTTGGTATCACACGGCTTTGATCTTTATAAGCCTGTTCCGTATGCCCGAGGATCTGTTTTCACGAACGAGCAACAATTTATATTCAATTTGGCCAATCAACCTAAGTCGTGGCATCAAAAACCAATGATGCTGGCTCATTATACCGCCTCCAGCTCCAAGATGTACCGAACCGGTCAACAGTTGATGCAGATCCCTGACTAACACGAGTGGTTACTTGTCGTTTCTCGGGCAGAATCTGGGACCGTAATTTGGTCTTTCATGACGTCCAAGCTGACCAACTAAGTAGACATGCAGTGATGATTGACCGACTACAACTCCACTGACTGGCGAAGATACACGTTCTACCTAGAAGACCAGGCATTGATTTGCAATAAGAGTACTAAAAACTTTGGATGTTGATTGCTAGTAGCCCAAGAAGGTGCTCAATTCCGGGGAGTTGGCAGCAATATTGGATTAGACCACGGGAATGATCTTCCTGTCGAGAAGATAGTGTTTCAGATAAGGATTGTCAATATAAAACGATGATATGATCAGGCATCTCCATGGTCAATCGAGAGGACATGTCGTGCGCAGGATTTGCGAAGTTATGAGCACATTGTTATCGGCAGGAAGACGACAAACAGCGGGAGCTAGAGTCCTTTGGGCTAGTCATACCTACGCTTACTTTCATACTTGCTCCGCAGCTTCTGTCCGCTCTTTCGACTACCTGCATGAAGTCCGCAAAAGAACCGATTTGCCGTGAAGCCCATATTCGCTTGGCATCTTGTCCAAGAATCGACGCATCTAGCCACCTGCACAACGACGCGTTGGGCCAGCAGCACTCATCACTAGAAGTTCCCCGATAAGAGTAACAAGATCTAAAGGGCCCTCTTGGTTCCGAACTTGGCTCAATATCATAACTACATCACACGTAGCAAGGATTTGTATGCCAAGATACCCTGTTGTCCTCCAACTAACACGGCCCAGCAATGAGCACAATGACGGCCAGGAAGTTGTTGACAATCGATCGTTCAATACCCCAAACTATATCGGGATTATCTCGCGAGGACATCTGACATCGTAGCTCCGTTTGTGGCCGACTTGGGATCTGCAGGATAGACAGGGCTACAGTGGCGACCAGGACATGACGCATAGACCTCTTCGAGAGTGACACACCAAGTAAGCGGTAAGACAGCGTTGATGTAGAAGTAAATAATTATCACATCGACTTACGTACCTACTCTTCACCGCACTGCTGACACTTTTCCTCAATCTACTCAGCCCATGGTGATATTTCCTCTCCACACCTGCCCTTCTGCTTCATCTCACCCAGGCTTTCCCCAGATCTCTTTCTTGCCGTCTTGCGGAAGCCTATAAATGCCTTCTGATATAAATCTCGAATCTCCGGCTCCAGTACAAAGCCATGGGATAGAGCTGATGGGACCAATCGATGATGAGCCACGACACACGCCTCCAACGTTCAACGAGCAGACTCACTATGTCCCAGTCAAAACCATCATCACGGTATTATCAGAATCCCTGATATGTTCCATTCAATCATCTGACAGCGTTCGCAGATATTCGTAGCCTGCGCAAGTGTTGATCTTTTAGCTTTAATGGACCAAACAACACTTGCGTCCAGTCTGACCATAGTTGCCAAAGATCTTGGCGCCAGCTCTGAAAGCGCATGGATAGCTGGAGCGTACTTTCTGACCTCAACATCGTTCCAGTTACTCTATGGCCGACTTTCCGATGTGTGGTCACGAAAAGTCTTGTTAGTTGTCGGCATATGCATATTCTTTGTGGGCTCGCTGGCCGCTTCTTTAGCGAAGACGTCAATCCAGCTGATCGTCTTTCGAGCATTTACAGGCGTAGGCGGCGGGTGGGTTTAGAAACTGCTCTTATTTTCTATCAGTTTCTGATGAATGCTAGTGGCCTAATGACTGTAGCTCAGCTCATAGTCAGTGACATTGTGCCTCTCCGTGAGAGAGGGAAGTACCAGGGCATACTTGTGAGTCAATAAGTCGAATATTCACATCGAACGGCCTCTCATATCGCATAGGGATCTGTGGTAGCTTTGGCAAACGGTGTTGGGCCTATCATTGGTGGTGTACTTGCTTCTCAGAGTCGCAACTCGTGGTCGGTCCCTCTTGGCAGCCTGACTAGGTTCCCACTGACTTGCAACAGGAGATGGATATTCCGTCTGAATCTGTTCCTTAGCATATTGACCACTGCTTGTGTTTACTTCTTTATGCCACTCAAGAAGGTGTATGGTAGTTGGAAACAGTGAGTCTAGCTTCTGACGTTGAGCTCGTGACTGAAATTCGCAGTAAAATCGCGGCTATCGATTTCTTTGGGGTCTTCTTGGCTTTAGCCGGATCTACATTGATAATAGTATGGCCTCTGTCCCTTTCCCTGCGGCTCTGCTGATCGGTGTAGCTCGCTTTGACCTGGGCTGGCGGTGAGTACGCTTGGAAATCTGCGTACGTCATCGCTGCTCTTGTAGTCGGAATTTTCACTATGTCTTGCTTCTTGTTGTGGCAATGGAAAGGCACGCAAGTACCCCTCGTCACAAGTGAGCGTCAGACAATCCTATTGTGTGAATGGTAGCTAATGATTCAGTGGATATCTTCGCATCCAAGCTTGTCAATGGGGCTTTGGTGACTATGTTCATCAACGGCTGGAACTTCCTTGTTCAAATATACTACATCCCATCGTTCTATCAGCTCGTATATGGATACTCGGCCGTCAAGTCTGGAGCCTTGTTGCTACCTATAACGCTTACGCAAAGTCAGTAAACCATTCAAAGCTTTTGCGTGTACAGACTGATCCTTTGCTAGCTCTGTTCAGCACGCTGTCTGGACTTGTTGTACATAAGACTGGACGGTATAGGGAATGTCTTCTCGTTGGCTGGGCCGTATGGGCTGTGGGCCTAGGTCTGATCTCTACATTAGAAGGTCCATCCCTAGGGAAGCAGATTGGATACGGTCTGCTTGCGGGCATCGGACTAGGGAACACCCTGCAGCCATCACTCATCGCAATACAAGCCGGTGTCGAGCGCAAGCATATGGCTGTGGTCACGTCGTTCCGAAATTTCGTACGCAATCTCGGAGGCACCTTAGGTTTGGCAATATCTGGGACAGTCATCAACAATGCAGTGCGTGCCACACTCGTGCCATTCGAGTTGTCGAACTCAGAGAGACGACTGCTCCTCGATTCGCCGGGGCGGTTCAGGGAGAAGCACGGCGATGAGAAGACCGACTTGCTTCGATCCACATTATCGGCGGCCTACCAGAAGGGATTCAGAATAGTTTTCACTGTGGGTACAGCTTTGAATGCGCTTGCGTTTGTTGCTGCGTGGATGCTGATGAGGCAAGTCGAGCTGGCAAGAGCTGATGACGACAAGTTGAAAGAGGAAGGGCGGCGGTGGGATGCTGAGAAGAGCGGCAAAGAGGAGCAGCAAGCAGGAGCAGGCGTGATGGATGTCGCAGTAGTAACCAGAGAGTAGATTGTAGGTGTACGGCACTTTACCATGGCCGACTTGCGGAGCACCGAGCAAGAAGAAGCCAAAAGAAAGGCAGTCAATCAGAATTGTAGTCGCCTTGGAGACTGGTACAACTATTTACATGGGACTTAGCAATTGGGAAACTGACTTTCGCCATCCTTGGGGAATGTCTCGGTGTGCCCTGTCCAGTCGGCCGTAGCAAGATGCTGTACTTGGTAGTGCAGGACAGTCGTGGGGTTCGCTGATCTTTCCAGTGTTTCTGTGCAACCGGGACTTGCCGCATGCGTGCATCTGCGTGCGCAGAACTTTCTCTGGGCCACGCAGCAAGTGAAGCACAGCACTTGGAGCAGCCAGCCTCTGGACTAGGGGACTGGAGAAGGTAGCAGGTAGCAGGTAGAGGCGTTCGTTCGCGGCGCTGCCTGGCGCTGCCTGGCGCTGCCCCATCTTGGCTACCCTTGCCTGGCGTGGCCGGCCAATCCACCTGCGCAGCTCCTCGCGAGCTAACGTCTCTGCCAGACGCGCCTGAGGCTAAACATCGGATCTCTCTCAATCCATCGTCATGTCGCAGAGCGCGTACCCAGCACCGCCCGAGCAGGACGCGCCGCATCCCTACACGCAGCTCTACCCGCAGCACTCCAATGCGCCGCCGCTCGACGGCCAGCCGCCCCGGGGAGCGCCCTACCCACCGCCGCCCGAGTCGGTGTACCCCAAGCTCGAGAACATCAACGAGGTGCTGCAGGCGCAGGCCCTCCACGCAAACCATGCCCTGACCGACCAGCGCCCGCCGCCGCCCATGTCGGTGTCGGCGATGCACCCGCTCCAGGCGCCGCCGCCGCCACAGCAGCAGCAGACCAGCAAGCCGAACCGCTTGCGCAAGGCCTGCGACTCGTGCAGCATCCGCAAGGTCAAGTGCGACGAGTCTGGCCCGCCGTGCCGGGCGTGCGCGGCGCTGGAGATACCGTGTACCTTTGAGCGCCCCAGCAGGCGGCGAGGGCCTCCCAACCGCCATGCCGAAGCCATCAAGAAGCGCCGTCTGGAGGACGATGACCCGGCCTCCGCCCACGCCCATGCCCACGCCCCGCCGCAGTCGCCCACCAACGCCGCCCACGCCCTGGCCCAGCTGCAGTCGTCGAACCCCACGCAGCTCTCCGCCGAGACAATATGTCCCCTCAGCACCATGAACGCCCTGATCGACGACTTCTTCACCTACATCCACCCGCTGTGTCCCTTCCCGCACGAGCCCTCGTTCCGCGAGGCCTGGGCGCGCCGCGAAGACTACTCGAATCCTTCCTTCCTCGCCCTTCTGGCCTCTATGATTGCCTGCCTTGTCGCTTCCTTCCCACGCAAGCCGCGCCTCCACCTGAAGACGCAGACCCGGCATGAGTACCCTTCCCACCTGTCACTGGTCGACAAGTGCCGAGAAGTCTGCGCTCAGGCGCGAGGGCCGGGCTACCTCGACCGCCCTGGTCTCAATGTCTACGACGCATGCACAAGCTACTTCCTGGGCTTGAGCGGCGCCTATGTCTTCCAGTGGCGCCAGCTGCGACTCTACTTTGCCGAGTGCCTGACCATCATCCGCTCGCTGGGCCTGCACAAGGCGCAGGAGCAGGGCTACACCCATCTGGGGGCAGTGCCCAGCGCCTGGGGCTCTAATGGGCCTGCCTTTGACGGCACACGCGATTTCAAGCTAGATCACATAACGGAGCAAATCGGGCGCAGAGTGTTTTGGACTGCTTTCGTCGGTGTGCGGTATGTATTGTCTGAGCTGTGTGCTTGCAGAGCTAATGGTTGAGCAGGACAATACAACAACTCGGCGCTTCATTTGGCGAGCTCATGATTGCCCCCGCGACGCCTACCGAACCCCTACCGCCTCTACCTGTTGAAGTGGACGATGTCCATATCTTCCCGGATGAGATCCACCCTCAGCAGCCAGGTGTCGTTTCGCTCATCACAGGCTTCAATATCAACGTGCGCATTTTCTTGTCGTACTCCTCACTGTCCACAGCTGAGATGGCCTTCGGCGTGGATGAAGTCTTCGATTGGGATCGACAGCAATGCATATTCGATCAGAGCTTGCAACGCTGTAGGCAAATCCTCGACGGCCTACCGGATGTTCTCAGGGTCCAGTCCAAAGCCGAACGTGACAACCTCGCACACCCAAAGCAGCCATACATTCCTCCTTTGCCTGACTTCGATGGCATGCGTGACCATGTTATGAACAACTTTGCTTCTGCCGAAGCGGCTGATGTGCGTCGCTACGAGATTCAGAAGGCTAACGTGTACGCTACTCATCTAGCTACACGTTCCTATCTTGTGGAGAAGTACTTCATGCTCCATGATAAGGCCAAGAAAGCACAGGCTAATACCCAGAGTTCTCCAAGCGTTCTTGCGGCTGGACTTGATAGGTTTGTATCTAGCTCGGTAGCGAATGCTGAGGCTCTCGAGAGATCTATGTCCGAAGAGCGCGAGCTTGTTGTCAAAGATCTGCTTGTGGTGCTTGGCAGCATTGATATGGTGAACATGGAACCGAATGGCGACTCGTTCGTAAGTATCCTGCTCTGCTTGCGTAACTTTGGAATTTCCACGAGTATGAGGAGTTCAGCCTTTTCTGTCCGACACGATTCCATCTTGCGCCCATAATCCTTAGTCTGATCGCCAGCTTACGAGTCGTTCCAAAACAGATTCAGAAAATACGCGCTATTGCCAGTACATTATTGGAAGTACCAAAGGAGAGGAAAGGCAGTGTTGCTTTACAGCATCAAGAGTATTTGTACAAATTCCTTGAAATTTTGAGTAAGTTGGAGCGGGCCAGTCCTGGGGCAAGCGACCCGTCTGCTGGTGTGGATGAAGAGACGGAATTGAGACTGTGGGCTGATCTACGTGACCATCAGCTCAAATTTCAAGAGCAAGGTGGAGTTTATGGGTTTGCATAGGATGGTGCACACTGCGTGTAGGCAACCCTCTCCCAACAAGTGCATTGTCAGATCTGTCTCTTTCATGGAAAGAGATTGAGCTCCTGTTTTTGAACACTCCATACGCAGACACTGGGGAGAGAGCAATAGCTTCATTGCAAACTAGTGATACCTTTATCTTGACCATAAAAAGGTCCGCTTCTCAAGTCATACGTTTGCTGCTTTGCTGGACGGGACTGCACCGACCAGAGATATCCTGCGTGGGCGAGCGGGTATTACCTTGATACTTTGCTCCCGTTGCCTTGCATTCACCCCGGCAGTCAACACATGTCTCGCACAAGTTATCACGCGGCGAACTACCAGCGCACAATCGCTGCAACCCACTGTCCTGAGCATAGAGAAAGCCGCTACACAAGATTAAATATATGATGGTACACAACCGGTTGGTTCGACTCCACTACGCCTGTACGCGCTCAATTCCTACGGCACCACTACAACACCAAGACTCCCAGCTTGCCCCACGATGCTCCTCGCGATGCCCTCGAGGCTTAGCCCTGAAAGTCGTGTCTCGCTGTGTTTGATCTTCGCAATCTCATAAACGTGCTTCAAGCTCACAGTCCCCACTGTTCCCAATACAGCATTGCCTGCGCTTGGACTGTTCGTGCTCGTCTTGCCTTTCTGCCCATCGTGGTTGTTCATTGGACCTGGCACGTTTCCTGCGCCGCGGATCTTGCTCTTTGTGGGGGCAACGCCGGCAGCGGAGAGAAGGAGGGTTGCTGTGGGCGGCGTGCGCAGTTGAAAGTGGAACGAACGGTCGGGGCGGACTGTGATGCGCGCTGGTATCGGCGTGCCGGGATTGTAGTGTGCTGTACGCGCATTGAACTCCTGCAGGTGTGTGAGCGACATGCGGCTTATACATTGTAGGCGACACGATGTGAGCATACTTTGCAGAAATCCATGCTTTTCACTCCTTTGCTACCCAGCGCGGGGCCAACAGGCGGCGAGGGCGACGCCTGGCCCGCGCCGACTATCAGCTTGACGATCTGATCTTTTTGTATCGCTTTCTTGGCCATGGTGTAGGATGTTTGATGGTCGCAACACCGTCAATGGGAGCTTCGGAGGTCCGCAATCGAGAGTGGAGAAAAGTGTCGAGTCTTGGCGTACTTGCAACACGACGAAGTATACTACAGCACCTTACCAGCTCCGACCGTACGCTTCCACACTTCAAAGATTCAATCAGGAAGAACTAAAATCAAAAAGCGTCTAATAGACAGTGTAGCCATCTCAAAAACAATTCGAGTAGCCTAGCACTCGCCGATCAGATATGAACTACTCCTGATTATCGCCAGTCTTGCAGTGCTCGTCTCCTGGTCAGATGTGACAAGTGGCTGTGATGAGCATCCAAAGCGTGTCCAGCTGCAACCACGCCCTCAAATACGTCGCGGGCAGCCATTGGCTTATGCTGGCGCGCACCCATCTACAACGAGGCTTGGACAAGGCGAGCATAGCCGACCTCCGGCCAGCTCCAAGCTTTTCTGGTCTGACGCCCACGTGACTACGCGCGCCTGTATGTGATGCCAAGAGGTCGCGTCGCGACTGGCGCCTGCCGCCACCCATCCGCGCCAGTCAACATTTCTACTCGACGTGTGTCTCTCGCTGTCCTTGTACTTCCACCACACAATGTAAATGCTAGATTTCACACTTGCACGGTTCGAGGCTAACAGCACGTAGGCATCGTCCCAAAGCCCTTGCAGCTGGCGATTGCACTCCGGCGAAGCCTGCAGTGCGTCTGTATGGTGGCACCCCTCATTCAACCGAACGCCTGCACAAGCCCTTTAGATGTCCAGGATCGGCAACATCGACACGAGTGTCTGAAAAGCCTGCGAGAAAGAGGCGAAAGGTCGACTACACCGGAGCAGACGGTGAGAACGATGCCGACAAACCATATTCCAATGACGATCGATTGGCACTCGCCACGCGCGACATAAATCGATTCCCAGTGTTCAGAGCGAAGGATAAGGAAACAGCATTCAAAGCAAGGTTCACCGTTCCTCTGCTGAAGAAGGATACTACAGCATACAATGCCAATCGGCCGGCGCCGCTCTTGGGCATGCGGCAAGGTGCTGTCTTCGTTGCACGGCCGTTACACGACCCCAGTGGAGAATTTGCCATTGTCCTGTATGATCCTACCGTCGACGACAAGCCTGCCTCCAAGGAAGAGGTAATACCGAAGATGAGCCAGGAGGAGCAGAAGGATATGGACACACCAGTCGTGCACAAGAGTCTTGCTGAGATTCTTGGCTTGAAGAAGAAGGTAGACGAGGAACGCCCTCGAGTACCTGTCGTCATCGACCCAAGATTAGCCAAGGTCCTGCGTCCGCATCAAGTCGAAGGTGTCAAGTTCCTGTATCGAGCTACGACTGGCTTGATCGACCCAAAAGCGAATGGGTGCATCATGGCGGATGAGATGGGTCTTGGCAAGACACTGCAATGCATCGCACTCATGTGGACCTTACTCAAGCAGTCTCCCGACGCCGGGAAACCAACGATTCAGAAGTGCGTCATTGCTTGCCCCTCTAGTCTCGTAAGAAATTGGGCGAACGAGCTGGTAAAGTGGCTGGGCCCAGACGCTATAAACCCTTTTGCCATTGATGGTAAAGCCACGAAGGAGGAGTTGATATCTCAAATAAGGCAATGGTCTATCGCGTCCGGGCGTGCTGTTGTCCGACCTGTCCTTATTGTCTCTTACGAAACGCTTCGCCTGTATGTCGATGAATTCGGTCAGACCTCTATCGGTTTACTACTGTGCGACGAGGGACATCGTTTGAAGAACGGAGAGTCTCAAACGTTCACAGCTTTGAACGGTCTGAACGTCCAACGGCGAGTTATTCTCTCTGGTACACCCATTCAGAACGACCTGTCGGAGTATTTCGCTTTGCTCAACTTCGCAAATCCGAACTACCTGGGCACGCGAGCAGATTTCCGTAAGCAGTTTGAAATACCCATTCTGAGAGGTCGCGATGCCGATGGTACAGATGAAGACCAAAAGAAAGGCAACGAGCGTCTCAAGGAGCTTCTCACGCTGGTCAATAAATTCATCATCCGACGTACCAACGACATCCTTTCGAAGTACCTACCTGTCAAGTATGAACACGTAGTCTTCTGTAACCTCGCATCTGCTCAGAAGGACCTTTACAATCACTTCTTACAATCGCCTGAAATCAAGTCACTACTGAAGGGCAAAGCCTCGCAGCCTTTGAAGGCTATTGGTATGTTGAAGAAGCTCTGCAACCACCCAGATCTCCTCGACCTTCCATCAGACATACCGGGCTGTGAGGATAAGCTTCCAGAAGACTTTGTGCCGAAGGACGCTCGAGGGCGGGACCGCGATGTCAAGGTTTGGTACTCAGGCAAGATGCTAGTGCTCGACCGAATGCTTGCGCGCATCCGTGCCGAAACAAATGACAAGATCGTTCTTATCTCAAACTACACGCAGACGCTTGACATTTTCGGTGCACTTTGTCGCGCACGAGGGTATGGCTCCCTGCGACTCGACGGCACAATGAACGTTAGTAAGCGCCAAAAGCTCGTTGACAAGTTCAACGACCCTGAGGGTTCTGAGTTCGTCTTTTTGTTGTCATCCAAGGCAGGAGGCTGTGGTCTTAACCTCATTGGTGCGAACCGCCTCGTACTCTTTGACCCCGATTGGAACCCTGCTGCCGATCAGCAAGCCCTAGCACGTGTGTGGCGTGACGGGCAAAAGAAGGACTGCTTTGTCTATCGCTTCATGACCACCGGCACAATCGAAGAGAAAATCTTCCAGCGTCAATCACATAAGCAGTCGCTTTCGTCTTGCGTCGTCGATTCGGCAGAAGACGTCGAGCGCCACTTCAGTCTAGATTCGCTGCGCGAGCTTTTCCAGTACAGAGACAACACCACCAGCGATACACACGACACTTTTAAGTGCAAGCGCTGTCGCAAAGAAGACGGCCGCCAGGTCATCAAAGCGCCGGCTATGCTGTATGGTGATACGAGTACGTGGAACCACTTCGTCAACGATGGTGAATCAGGTCCGCTAGGAAAGATTCAGGATCTCTTATTGAGACAAGAGACAGCCGAAGGTTGTAATGAGGTTAGCGCGGTATTTCAGTACATCAGTCATTGATTTGTAGACTTGGGTAGCGATGGAGTTTCGGGCATTTCAGCGGCGTTTGCGATCTGTAAGCATGGCATCGGGCAGGATAATCTACCGTGGCATTCAGTCAGCGTGTCACAATAGATCTTATCAGTCATAAAGTTTCAGTCATCAAGTTGGCTTCATTTTCCCCATTCTGATGTCCAATAAATATGTGTCTCCAAGGAGGCATCTCGTAAATGTATGATGGACTATGGCTGCACCGCGTTGCCTTGGAAAGTAATCTGGCAAGACGCAGATTGAGTAGAGCTGGTCGAGAACAGTGCTGCGATTACGGTTCTTTACTTAGGTGACGATGTATTATTGTCTATTACCATGTCTGAAGTTCGCTTTTAAAATGTCCGAATTTTTTGTGTCGCCAGAATGGTAGCAGGGAGTTGGTACGGCACTGTACATTGCATGTACTGGAAATAGCAGCTGGCATTCTAAATTTACCGGGAAACGCGCTTGCCACATCATATCTTGCTTGTTAACGCTTACTATTACTTGTCAAGCGAACTCTTCTCATGCATGCTTCGTCATTCGAATTGGATAATCAGGGGCGGTAAAGCAGCGGTATCAAGTTCATTCAGCACTCGCACAATCTCTACTTCGCGAGTAAGAATCGAGCCAGCCGTATGATCTGCCAGCTTCGATCAGATTCGCAATGTGTAATGAAAGAGATCGTTGTCTTCGCGAAAGTGCTCGGGGTGCCCAAGCCAGATAGAGCTCGGTCCGTCTTCATAGACGAAAAGGCAGACAGCACGGAAGTAGGATTGGGTAGTGTAAATAGGGCATGGGGAACTGGGGAGCGGGGGGGGGGGGGTTATATGGATTGCTGATAGAATTTCTTTCATGTTGCGGCAGCGGAGTATCCGGTGATTGCATGATTGCATGTTCCACAGGAGGATTCTATGAATCGGGTACCGCGGGAGGAAGTGGGAGCTTGTGATCATCTATTGCAGAAAACTCCGTAGACGTGGGACTCTGTTCTTGAACCGGGATAAGTTTCGATCCCGGAAACTATCAGTCGAGTTCACATATGTAGACAGGTCTGTTAATTGTAAGGACAATGCAAAGTTGGCAGCACGCATAAATACAGGTGCTCAAAAAGTTGTACATCGGCTTCCGTCGATTCTCCAACGCCACTGGACATTGATAAGATGCTCATTCCTTCTTTAGCAATGCGAGATGCCCGCCAGCCGTTACTGTGTCGCCTGGTTTCACCAACAGCTTCTGTACCTTTAGCTTTGCACCCCCTGCTACAGCCGTATCTGGTGTCTTCACCGCAATCTCTAGCTTCATAGCTTCCAGGATCAAAATCTGTCTAGTCAGCAATGATATCCAAACAACGTTCAAAAAGATACTCAAAACATTGCTTGCTCCTACTGTATCACCCTCCTTTACCTCAACTTTCCAGACATTGGCATCCGCAGGGGCTTCGATGGGGGTAATGTCGGGATCGTCTAAAAGCCTTTCGACCGTGGAACCGTCAATCTGATTATCAAGCCTCTCTCTTTGTCAGCGCTCGAAAGACAGGTTCTCTGCTCTGATCATCTTTTCCTGCGCTACAGCCTGATGTGCGCGGATCTTTTTGACCTCCTCAACTGTGTCTTGTAGCAGTCTATTGTGATCTGCCATATCAAACTCGACATCCTCGTACTCGAAGGTGAATTTGCCGGCCCTGAATTGGCCAAGCAAAGAATCGAGCTCTTCTTCGCTGACTTGGTAGAAAGTCAAGATATCGAAGTCCCTGAAGATTCACGGTTTGTTGAACCCTGGCTTTTGCGCGTAGTAGTCAAAGCAAGGTATCGTCCGTCCGGTCATCTGGTACCCTCCCGGCGAATCGACTAGATATATTGACATACAGCTTCCAGCCCAACCTACCGTACCTTCTGGTGTGAACACACGTGATAGGTTCATTTTAGGTGCACTCATGCGCTGTCGTGGATCTACCGGCAGTGATACGGTGTTCCCATAGAAAAATCCCACAACTACAGCCATGAATTGACCAATCAAGTAGATATCCTTGAATTGCTGAGCGGTAAGAGCATTGTTTTTCGCAACAAAAGACAGGTTATCAGGAAGATATGGAGCGTGTGGGCGCTGATTGGTCATGTACCGCTGCGGAGCTTCGTCTTGGAGCTTCGACTCAAAGCTAATGGGAAGCTTAAAAACTCGTGTGGGGACTTTGGTCGACTGTAAGTCACCAAATTTCTCTTCAAGTTTCTGTAGATGCAACACGAGCTGGCTTCGGGGTAGTTTAGCACCATTGTAGTATATGAGAAGCGTTGTGCAGCAGCCGACTGTGTTGAGGAGATTGCGGCTGATGTTCATCGGCGTATTTGATGATTTCAGAGCATTTTCCAAAGCTGTGACGCGGCACCAATGGTTTAGATCAAAGGATTCGTTGCCGTACTCGACAAGAAGATGGTCGTCACCACCCTATATCTTTGTCAGCCCAAGACTAAGGATCCATTTACCTCAGTGGCTGTGACTTACCTGACGATACCGCACTTGAGGCGTGTTGGCTGTTGCTGCTTTTTCCCAGATGACTGCTTTACCAATCTGGCCTTGATGGAAGTCGACATGACCAGCTTGTAAATTGTCGATCTTATCAAATTCACTTTTGCTTTTTAGTGCCTCCTCAATCAAGTCCAAGAAATCATCGTTGCGCTTTTTCTTCTTGAGAGCGTCCTCCAGGCTGATTCTGATGAATTTCAGTGTATTCCCGGCTTTGAGTTGGCCAATCTTCCACCAATCGGCCTTTACCACAGTTGTACTGCTTGTAAAACCGCCGAAATTAGGACAGTCGATTGGAAAGATGCACGGGTCATTTCCTGTCCAATTCAGGGTGCCTATAGGATATCCATATTCCACTAAGTTGCTGGGATGCGCTCCACCTGTTCATAAAGTTATCATAGATATCTCATCCTTTGCCTGTTGAACACACCTTCGCCGCCGTCTTTTCGAGCCCACTTGGGAACTGGTCCGGTGAGTCTAATGCCGCTACGCGAAGCGTTATGTGAGACTTTCCATTTTGTCTCATAGACCATCTCGATATCGGGTGCGAAATATCCCTCATCGTGCGGACCTACCATCGCGGAGATCTCCCAGCCCATCTTGTAACTCAATCTCAGGCGCTCTGGCAAGGTCACAGCTTCAATTTTAGACGGTATATCCGCTCTAATGTGAAGTAGGTCTCTAGTGGCCAACTGTCGGTCTTGATAACCACCGATTGCTACCAAAGGAGAGGTCGCCTTTGAGCCGAAATAGTCTATTACGGCTGGTAAGCCTCCATAGATGGCCAGATACGAACGGCATCCCCCTGCGATAGTCTTGCCGATATTGAGTCTTTGCCCAGCATCAATCCTAGCACTAGTCCACATCGGAAAATTCGCCCCCATCCAATGTCGCTTCCATAGGTGTACCACACAGAGCGACGATGGCAGGTCTAACGAATCGAAGCTCGGGTCCACTCAGGGTGATCTCTAGCCCTTCTGTACCACGGGGGTTACCGACTAGCATGTTTGCAATCTGGAAAGACATGGGATCCATAGGTCCCGAATGTGGTATACCTTTGCCAACTGTTGGTCGTCCTGGCAAATCTTGAATGAGGGTATAAGCGCCTGCCGATATGACATCTATCGCGTGAGGTGCAAAATCAAAGTCATCCAGGAAACTTGTCTTTGTGTCCCCTGAAGTGAACCTATGGTCATCCAATATATGTACCAGAAACTCCATGTTGGTAGGCGGCCCTGATATGGATGAAGTTCTCAATAGTTCCTTCAAGCGTGAGATCGTCTCGTTCCGAGACTGTGAGTGAACCATTGCCTTGGCTATCAAAGGATCTGTTCACTATGAGTATCAGCCCAGCTTGCTAGTCATCGTGACATACCGTAGTTCGTTGTAATTCGCGAGCCGGTGAACACCCATGTATCGACTCTGCTCCCTGGTATATCTTTCCATTCGACTTCTTGCAGTAGCCCTGGTGAGGGTGCGTAATCTCGCAATGGATTTTCCGTGTATACACGAGCTTCAATGGCTGCACCGGATGGGGTCGAAGGCTGCATTTGCTCCAATATCGATCCTTGTATGCCGCCTTTGCCAGCTGACTGGGCATCTGCCTGCCTCAACATCAATTCGACGAGATCAACACTGTAGCAAAGCTCGGTAATGCCATGCTCAACTTGGAGACGTGTGTTCATTTCCAGGAAGAAGAAGTCGCCCGTCCTGTCGTCCACAAAATATTCGACTGTTCCGGCTGATTCATACTGAATGGACTCTGATAATCTCACAGCAGCCTCAACCAGCTTATGTCGTAGTTCAGGGTGGCTTTCGACGAACGGGCTTGGACATTCCTCAATGAATTTCTGATGCCGCCTCTGGATTGAGCATTCCCGTTCCCCGAAATGGATAGCTTGGCCCAGGCAATTGCCAAAAACCTGAACCTCAATGTGGTGGCTACTTGGGAAATATTTCTCAATGAAGACTCCAGGATTCTTGAAGAGTGATTGCCCACGAGACTGCACCACTTTGAAACCATCACGTACCTCTTCTAGCGTTTTACATGTCACTAATCCCATACCTCCGCCTCCTCCGGTTGCCTTGAGCATGACAGGAAAGCCGATCCGCTCAGCTTCGCTTGCTGCCTCTTCTTCATCTTTGACGAGACCACTGCTTCCTGGCACTATAGGGACACCAGCCTTAGATGCTAGATCCCTGGCGCTGTGTTTGACTCCGAAGGCTTCGATGGCCTCTGGTGAGGGTCCGACCCAAACAAGGCCGGCCTCACTCACCTGCCGCGCAAAAGCTGCGTTTTCCGAGAGGAATCCATAACCAGGGATGATTGCATCTGCATCCCTCTCTTTCGCAATCTTCAGGATGACCTTTGTGTCTGTGTAAGCAGTTGCATTGCTTCCAGGTAGAAGTACAGCCTCGTCGGCATCTCGGACGTGACTCGATGCTACGTCTACCTCTGAGTAGAGCGCAATAGTCTTGATACCTAGCTTCTTTGCAGTCCTACATATGCGGACTGCAATCTCCCCTCTATTAACAATCAACAAATTCTGTAGTTTCTCCATTGTTGTCGTATGCATGGAGTGCGAATCTCGACGCATGTATACCTACTCCAATCTTCGACCCCGCGCCCACTTCCGCTCTATCTCACGAGGTACCTTGTCGGCTACTGTGTCGACAGCAATGTAACCAATGGAGTCCATGTCATTGGGCTCTTGTTCCGCGGCACTTACATCAATTTGATTCGATACTCTGTTGCGGTTGGTGACGCATAAACGCGTCGACGTCATGGAAGCGCGTTTCAAAAAGAGGGGATTCTATGATTACAACCTAACGGTGGAAACAAACGCTGGACCCACGACACTGATAAATGAGGAAATAGCACAACATCAAACAGTGGACATGCACTAACGGTAGATAAGATCTCATGTTTAGTGACAGGATTCCTCAACCAGACATCCACTGTGCCGGCAAGCAAATATCCAGTAACGATAAACGTCGACCTTGGGGAAGGCTATGGCAACTTCAAGTGTGGTCCAGATGATGAACTGATCCCATTAATTGATCATGCGAATGTAGCATGCGGCTTCCATGCTGGGTATATCCAAGCTCTTGTTAAAGCAAGTTCGTCTGGCTGACAATATCAGCGATCCTCTGATCATGTAACAAACTGTGCGCAAATGCAAGAAGCACAGCATCGCTGTGGGTGCACATCCTGGTCTACCTGACATCCAGGGATTCGGCAGGAGAGAAATCAAGATGTCACCTGAAGAGCTCACGGCAATGACACGATACCAGGTGGGCGCGCTTAAGGCATTTCTCGATGCTGAGGGCATGCCGTTACATCACGTCAAGCCCCACGGTGTACTTTACGGCATGATGTACAGAGACAAGGAAGTGTGCAGGGCAGTATACGAGGGCGTCCCCAAAGGCATTACTGTCTTCGGTCTAGCAGGTACACTTCACGAGGAGATTGCCAAAGAGCTTGGCCTGCCCTTCGTGGCGGAGCTATACGGCGATGTCAAGTATAGCAAAGACGGAACCCTGGTCATTGACAGAAAGAAGAAGTAAGTGTGACCAATTTACATACATCTGTCCTCATGACTTAGACAATTTCAGACCCTGGCCGAGGAGGCTCAAGCACATATCAAGAGCCAGGTCGAGAATGGATCCGTGACCGCTGTAACAGGGGAAGACGTGCAATTACCGATCGGCGACCACCAGGTATCGCTTTGCTGCCATTCAGACTCGCCTGGCGCAATTGAGATCGTTACCGCCGCTCGTCTGATCATCGATCAATTCAACAAGAAACATTTCTCGTAGTTTCACAGTAGCCGCGAACTATCAGCCGTTGCTGATGTTGTTATCGATAAATCTGCTCGGTCAGCTCGGAGACTGTGAGCTGGTGTCTAATTTTAGAGGCCGAAGTATGGACCAACTTGTGGCGCACGACCCAGCTAGCCTTGTCTGTGGTTCTCGTATCCGTGATGTTGACTCGAGCTAGAGAAAAGTGGACAGCAAATTTGTATATATGATGAAATGCGTATCCATGATCATGTATTTCGAAATCAATCCCATACCAAGATGTTCTGTTTCCGCCGTTTCGCACCTATCTGGACTGTGGTCGCGGTGATCACGCTTCTGTTCTTCGTCACTCGCATTCACCCAGAACACCATTATCCGACAGAGGAAGCGACGTATTACCGTTCCGTCGACACAATGTTCAAATCAGAGAAGGATGCACTCATACAATGGACAAGGTCTACCAAGCAGCAACTCGAGGTCGAATCGCTTGATTTTGAGCCAGTCGAACCCACTGTAGGATGAAAGTACTCTGGACAACTACTCAATACTGAGAGATCATTTTGTGTGTGAGAGTCAGATCTAGAGTCTGATGAAGAGGACATTGTCGATGCCGAGTCGGATCCAAAAAATCAGCAAAGCAACATGCTTACAGTCGCCTACAAGCCTTCTACCAACCTTCTCGAAGCACACCGCCATGCCCTAGTCCGTCGCACTAGTTCGCATTTCATCTCCAACAACCGGTCTTATTGCCTAATCGGGCAACCGTCCTCCGAGGCATCGAAGACAGCACTATCTCGGAGAATAACAACAAAGCGAGTCAAGCTCGCAAAGGAAAGATGCGCAAAAGCGAGGACAAACCAAGGTGGACTAAGAAGATGGGAATCAGGTACCATTTGCGGAAGGGACAGCGCTTGGTCGGAGCTCGGAGCTCGGGTAGAAGAATTGCGACGGAGCCGGTTCCGGATAGTGATGGATGGCTGGATTGCGTAGAGGAAAAGGCAAGAAATTGAACGTGCCTGTCGATCAGAGGCACAGCGAAGTTTATCGGGTGCATGTCGGATTAATTATTGCCGAGTACTGATTCGATGCTGTGCGATTAAACTTAGTTTGATTTGAACCTTGCTGCAACTAAGCAAACATAGATTGCATATGGAAAAGCAATATGCATAGAAAGCCTATGAGGTATTTTGAAGTGGCCTACTTGATACGAATTGATGCGACTCTATTCGCTGAACAAGTCCGTATGTGACTGTTGCGATAAGGAACAAGCAGTAATGGCATCGCCGCTCAAAGATTTTGTCCTCACCAAGTGTCAACTGATATATCTCGTAGATCCTAGGCTTCACGATACCGTTCCTACACTTCACAGAACTGCAATTGGAGACAGATTCCCATGTGTCCCCACGAATTGCTCTATGACGCTCAGCAGCTGATCGATCTTGTACGGTTTCGTGACCACATCATCGAAGCCACACTGTCTCATCTCCTCGACCTGTTCATGTCGCGCATTGCCCGTGATCGCGATCATGGGAATATCGCCAGACAGTACACTCTCCTGCTGCAGCTGTCTGACACGACGTACGCATGTTTTGCCGTCCATTATAGGCATCTCGATGTCACAGAGGACAATGTCTATCTCCAAAATGACATCGCTTTTGTTTCTAGTGTGTATTTGATTCCAAGTGGAACTTGCCAAGAATGAGAGTGCTTCTTCACCATTGTTTGCAACCAAGGTGTCGTAGCCGTGCTTTGTGAGAAGCTTGCGTAGTAGACGTTGGTTGATCAGGTTGTCTTCAACTATCAAGACAGCTGTCCGCGAAGATAACGGAGCCGGCGTTGATTGCGTTTGAGCTTGTGTGAGGATCTGTGACGCGAGCTGTACAGGCTGAGCTTGCTGCATGACTGGAGAGGTTACAACTCTGCGCTCTAGGTCGACAGTGGTGTGTGGCTTGTCGACTGAATTGGTAGGTGCTTCCGGTGTCTCGCACCGACGCACTTTCACGTAGAACTCGAAAGTGCTACCAAACCCAGCACATGAACTTAGGCCTATGCGCCCACCATGCAGTTCAGCGAGGTTTCGCGATATGTATAGTCCAAGGCCTGATCCGCCAAATTGTGTATGTGTGCGTGGTGAGGCTTGTGCAAACTTCTGGAACAGGTTGCTGGCTTCCTGCGGAGTCATTCCTAAACCACTATCCTTGACTGAAAAGGAAAGATATATAGTTTCGCCCGATCCCCACCATGGCTGGTCTGTCGGATCGTGATGCTGGACTCCTGAGGGAACGTAGCGAGTACCCATGGGCTTATTAGCTGGCTCTTCCGTATGAGCATTGAGTGTCATCTCGAGGCCTCGTTTCTTTCCTTTCTTCGTGAACTTGATAGCGTTAGACAAGAGATTGATGACAATCTGTGTCACTCTGTTTGGGTCCATCATAACCCGCTTCAACTCCAAACGATTGTAACCTTCGCCGATCGTGTAGTTGGTATTCATACCAGAAGCTCGTATCTCGGGACCGAAAAGCCCAAGAATTTCCCGATACAGCTTAATTGGGTTTGTGCTTTCTGGGTAGATTTGAAGAAGCCTCGCGTCGAGTTTAGATAATGTCAAGACGTCATCCACAATGCGCTTCTGATGATTGGCGCAATATGTAATAGTCGTCGCTAGGTCAAGCGACTCGTGCAACGTCGCTGCTTGTTCGTGGCTTAGTTCCTTACTTTTGAGCTTGACCTTCATGTTTTCCGTGAGTTCGTAGGCACATTGGAAAATAGCGTTCAGTGGATTTCCTAAACAGAGTCAGTGGATTGTTTAATCAGCTAAGCTCGCGTACGCACTCATTTCGTGGGAGGTGACATCTAAGAAATTCTCTTGTTGGCGCCTTTGCTCTATCGCCTCTGAGAGTTGTACAGACTGGATCTTCTCAGCCCATTTGAGGGACGATATGTCAGTGATGCAGCCCAGAGTTCCTTTCAGTTCTCCATCGTCCGAATATTCCGGCTGTATAACACCCAATGCATAGGTTCGATCGAGCTTTACTTCCGCGCCACCACCTTTGGAGGTCCAAGGCTTCTTGAACTGAACCTCGAATGAGATAGCCTCGTCACGTCTTGACTGACTATAGCTTTCCCATATTGCGGTCACATCAGGAATTTTATCTGGATGAATGGTTTTCAACCATGCCATCGGCTCGCTCAGTGCCGGTCCAGCCGTACCGCAGATATCTTCGAACGCAGTGTTCCAGTACGTCAAAACGTCCTCAGAGTTGTACATGTACATACCTACTGGCGCACTCTCTGCAAAACGCCAGAACCTTCCCTCCATTTCAGACGCAACCTGTGCCTTGTGTACCTCCCTTTCTCTTACTAGGCCTCGTGCAACAGTAATTCCGTTCTCAATCTGCCTTGTCAGAAGCCGTAGAAAGGATCGGTAATCTTCATCGAACTTCCTCAACGGGCTCGTACCGAAAATCATGACGGCAGCTATGTTGTCTTCTACAAAACATTTCATAGGATGAATGACAACTTCGCGACATGGCCGAACACCGCAGTCTTGCAACTGATCTAGCGTTGCTTGGTTCAATGTATGGTCTGAAGTTGAAAGGACTGTCGCCTTTTGAGTCCTACAGGTCTCGAGAAGTGAGTGATGGAGTCCGAAGTGCGACGCCCCAGAATTAATGGTTTGTTGACTACCAGTAGACTCCTTGCTCATACCCGCAGTACATTCGAGGATCAAACTGAGCGTATTGGCGCTTGAAGTGACGCTGTAGATAGCTGCAAAATGGATGTCGGTTGTATACTTATCAAGCACGTCAGCGGCAGCTGTACACAGATCGTGCATAGTGTACATCGTCGCTATTGCTTTATTCGTGTCGACCAGGATCTGCATTCTCCGTTCGAAAATGACCTGTCGCGTTACTTCGTGGACGCGTGTCGTGAATCCCGCCACAGAGCCATCTGCAGCAAGGATAGGTACCATCAATATATCGAAATAATCCTCTTCTAAAAAACCTCCACGCACAAGCATCCGCTGGAGTTTCTCTTGTGTGACAGATTGTCCATTCTCTTTCATGCGGCTCAAAATTTGGTGGTACTGCGGCCACTGCTCGAAATTCTCTTTGAAAGGCCTTCCCATGGCACCGGGATGCTTGTCTCCAACGACAAGTGAATATGCTTGGTTGTAGAGAAATGTACACTGGTCTCCCCAAAGAATGTTGATGGGTTCCGAAGTTGCCAAAGCAAATTCGCATATGGTTCGCAGTTCAGGTGGCCATCCGCCGATGGGGCCAACAGGGGAGGAATCCCAGTCAAATTGTTGCATCCATTCAAGAAAGTGGAGGTCGCCCAGATGGCCATGTGGCTTCACGACTCCCAGCAGTGGCCTCTGATTAGAGCCCTGTGCTGGAGACGAAAAGACACTAATGGAGGACTGTGTCTTAGAGATCGATTGTTGGCTGTTGAGATCTTCGGATGTCAGGCCCTGGCTAGATCCAGTATGCCTGTTGGCATTTGGGCCGTCGTACTCTCCTGTTGCTACGGCTACAAGCCATTGGTTCCCAGTAACCGTTACAACCCAGTATGCGCCACAGAATAGTACTGTTGATGTATTCGGATCTGTCCGGGGATGATCGCCGGGTCTTATCAAATTGCAAACATCCGGATTTCGTTGAAATTGACCAAGGACCTTTGCATGGAGAGATTCCAATTTGAAGAGCGCAGGGTTGGCGTGTGTGAATTGCAGGCCATTTTCAACCCCAAGAATCTCTGGGGCTCCGTGGGAAAGTTGCGCTACAAACGTTGGCTGGGGATTTGCATCCAGATACTCCAACAAGAGAGCAAGTGGGGCTTCGGCCATGATTATGATTGTTACTGGGGGCAAGAGAGGATGCCATAGCAAGTGTCGCTTGCGAGTGGCTCAAGGACCTATGCCGCTCTTCCTCTATCAGACAGTCATCGTGTGCAGTGGAAGGGAGATGAGATGCTTAGATGTTCATGTGATACGAGACTGCTTAACGGCAAGGCCACACGCAATTGTCATTTTTTGCAGGGCTTAGCTCAGCTAGGCTAGAGGGGGGCTCCTGGAATCCGGAAGGCAAGACACCTGAGAGTAGAAGACTCATCTGCTGACTCTTCGCCCATGTGCATACTGTGTAGAGATTCATGACGCCCACGGGGAGTCAAGGAAACGACGCTCGTGCTTGTGCCCGTGTTGCACACCTGGGCAGTCGATCCCGTCACCTGACATCCACGGAAGGTCCCCGCCGGTGCTCAGGGTTCGCTTTCCCGAACTGCTCATTGAGTCCGTAGTGGTGACTTCAACTGCGACTGCCCCGGTACAAGAATGCTGGAAGTGCAGATATCGTGGCGCCTCTGCATTTTCTTCCTTGGCCCGTGTTCTGTGCATCCAGAGCATCTGCGTTCGTTGTTGCGGAATTCACTTCTTCGTTCAAAGACCCTTGGTCGGCTCTTAGCACGAGCTGCAGGCGCCAAGACCGGTGGTTCGATCAAGTCGGAGCACTTTTTGCTGAGCACCGATCATTCACCGAGCGAGCTGCCCTACCCCACACTCCATCTAGTCTCCCTCCGTGCCCCTGGACCCAATTGACTGTGTGCCACATATCTACAGTCCTCCCCTCACAGCGGTCGCGTGCCTCAAAAGCTCTCTTGACCATGTCCTCACCTTTTGCGGCGCAGTACGTCACTGGCATTTACCTGCCGTCGGCAGCCCTGCTGATTGGAACTGCTGCGTTCAAAAGCGAATGGCTGCCATATGCCATTGCTCTGACCGCCGTCCTTACTGGCGCGGTTCTCTTCAGCAGCCAAGGTATGCGAATCGATCCACTAGATCCCAGCAGTCGCTGACAGCCGCAGGCGGTGGACGCAAGGTCCTCAAGCCTGATGCTTTTCAGGAGTTTGAGCTGGGGGAGAAGACGGTTCTCTCTCACAACACGGCAATGTACGTCTGTCATGGCCTCTCCGCTAGCAGCGGCTAATGTTGATAGCTACCGCTTCAAACTCCCCAAAGAGAGCGACATTCTCGGTCTTCCCATCGGCCAGCACATCTCCCTCGCAGCCAACATCGAAGGTCAGCCCAAGGAAGTTGTGCGCTCGTACACTCCCACCTCCTCCGACAACGACAAGGGTTTCTTTGATGTCCTGATCAAGTCATACCCCACCGGTAACATCTCCAAGCATGTTGCAAACCTCAAGATCGGCGACAAGATGAAGGTCAAGGGTCCCAAGGGCGCCATGGTCTACACACCCAACATGGTCAGGCACTTCGGCATGATTGCAGGCGGAACTGGTATCACCCCTATGCTGCAGGTTATCAAGGCCATCCACCGCGGCCGCGCCGCCGGCGATAAGACCGAGGTCGACCTTATTTTCGCAAACGTAAACCCGGACGATATTTTGCTCAAGGACGACCTCGACGCGCTTGCCGCCCGTGACACCAAGTTCCGTGTACACTACGTTCTTAACAACCCTCCTGAGGGTTGGACGGGAGGCGTTGGCTTCGTCTCGGCCGATATGATCAAGGAGAAGCTTCCTGCGCCTGCCAGCGACGTAAAGATCCTCATCTGCGGCCCTCCACCTATGGTCGCAGCCATGAAGAAGGCGACCGAGGGTCTTGGTTTCACCAAGGCCAAGCCCGTCAGCAAGCTCGAGGACCAGGTTTTCTGTTTCTAAGCCCTGTACGGGACCACGTTAGCAGCGATTGATGTGTAGAGGAAGCGGCTTGGAGAGGATCTGGGAAGCAGCAAGCAGCATTATCGATGGACCCCTGTATATATCCACGAAATCTTGTCAAGGATTTACGACAAAAATGAGCGAAGAAGGGGAGCAATGCATCAAGGTTCACTGCGCATGATTTTGTTCTTCAAATCCAAGCGAGCTGATACGATCACTAGAGAACACCTTCGGGCAGATCAACGCTCAATTCGCTATCTAACGCACACTCGTAGGACTCATAATCTATACTCGGATCCTTTCCTTACTCCTTCGATCCGTGGACGAACAGCCTCTCACCAAAAGTCTTCTGGAACTGCTTCTCACCAGGCTCGCCGGCACGGCCACCAAAGACCAGCTGCGACCTCAGCTTCCACTCGAGCGGAATGCTCCAGTGCTCAGCAGCCTTCTGGTCGATAATGGGGTTGTAGTGCTGCAGGTTGGCGCCGAAGCCCTCGGCCTCAAGCGCAACCCACAGCGCGTACTGGTGCATGGCGTTGGTGTGCTCGCTCCAGTCACCAAAGTGGTGGGCGTACAGGGGGAAGGCCTTGCGCAGGTTTTCGACGGGCTCGGGTGCTTCGTAGAAGAGGACCTGGGTGTGTGTGTCAGTCTTGCTCTTTGCGGTTGCAAAGGGGGATTCGTGAGTATGGTACACCATGGTGCGAGACGTGGTGGGGCTTGCATCATGCGAGCGTGTGGTGGGGCTTGTGCTTGCTCGTGGGGCGGTTTGTCGACTGCAATGTCGCACCACCGCAACCAGAGAGCCGCAAGAGATGGAAAGGGAGCCACTGTCACTTACCGTTCCGTAGGCAGCCTTGAAGCCGTTAATCTTCTGCTTGGTGCCGTCGAACGAGCCCTCAGGAGTGAGAGGCTTGAGGACATCGATAACGTAGTCCCAGAACTGCTCGTGGTCCTTGTTGAGCAGGACAACAAGGCGAGTGGACTGCGAGTTGAAGGACGAGGGGACGTGGAGAAGGGCCTGCTCGGTGAGCTCCTTGATCTTCGAGTCCGAGATAGGTGCCTCCTTGTTGAGCTGGTAGTATGTGCGACGCTCCTTGATGGCCTCGAGGACGTTCTTGGTAAGCTGAGTTGAAGCCATGTTTGATAATGAGGTAGCAAAAGATGCAGAGTATGTCTTGGAAGTAGAAGAAGAAGCTGGGGAAGGAAGCGAAGATCTGGAGAGCAAGGTCGAAGATGAGGCAGCAATGGTGGTGCTTTTGTAGTTTGCTCCACTCCTCCCACCATTGGCCCCGCGCACTACGTTTCTAGCAACATTTCGAAACACTTGCGCCATCGAGGACCAGTCTGGAAGCGGTGTGTGATTAGCCGCCGACCCCTGTGAAGTGTAAACTGATAGTGATATGTTGGGGGCTAACTGCGGCAGGAGGAGGGCAACAAGCAAGCCAACAAACAGCCCTGTTAGAAGCGATCGGACAGCAACAGGCATGAACGACGTGACGTGCCAGTCAAGAAAGTAGAGTCAGTAGCAAGTACAACAAGAGCTGATGAAAGTGCGGCGTTTGGGGCACTCGATTGAGCCGAGGACTTGACATTGCGTGTCTTTTGCGTGTCCAACGTTGTGAGTGTTTGCGGTAGTTTGCCGATGCACAATGCTTACAAAAGCGTTGCTAAGGCAGGGCTGGTGGGGCATTGTTTGCGGTAGTTTGCCGATGCGCAATGCTTACAAGAGCGTTGCTTACAAAAGCGTTGCTAAGGCAGGGTTCGTGGGGCGGATGCCCGGCATCTCCAGGGTTCCGGGCTGAGCAATAAGCTGTAGGAGCGAGAGAACGTAAGCTGGCTGGTAGTGCAGGCTGCTTCCATGCCATACAGGCAGACTACACAGTAGGTACAGCATTGCTCCAGACGGGTGTCGCTGTAGCATCACGGATTGAGATTCACGGTTGTGGCAGAGCAAGTATACAATCATGCGTATCACAGTTATTAATTCTCTTTGCCGACTATGACTGTTAAGATATTCTACGTCGGATTTATGTTCTAATGCGGTACCTTTAGTTGCTGCCTTTGTCGCACATTCTCCATTTCCCTCTCCCTTTCTCCTTCACCACTCCGCTCATCCTCGCTGAGCCCTTTCTCGTCAACCATAACACCGCTGGCACCGCCGTCACTGCTCGGCCTTCCACTGCCACTTCTATCACTTCTTGTCGGGCTTAGACTCTTCAACCTTGCCGCTGGGATGCGGCGCTGCAGCCTGCTTGCAGCGGCCGGTTCAATCTCAGCCAATGCAACGGGCGTAGCAATGCTCATCAGCTCGCCGATGGCGCCTAGATCCTTGCCTATGCTTGCTACGCTTTCTAGCCGCTCATCATCTGGTCTCGAGCTCTGGGGTAATTCGTCTGCGACAACGATGCGGAGCTCGGGCAGCCAACGACGAACGAGGTTTTGTTTGATGCGCGACCAGGTCCCGAATTCGTCCACTGCAGGATTGTAAGCGCCCCTTTTCTGCAGCTTTTCACTGCCAAACCACCGCGTGACTAGATGCCACTTTATCAACCCAAATGTTCCCGCCATAGCAAGATCGGATCTGGGCCCTCGTCTCGTCCACAAGTGTGGATAACTCATCGCCAAGTCTTGATACAAAGCCTCATAGACCCCTCTGCGCAGCGGGTTTTGGCGCTGTGTTGAGAGTGAGTGCTTTACTCCATACCAAAGGATCAGCACGGTGAGCAAAACTGGAACGGAGGTGATGAAGAACCATTTGATGCTGGGGTTCCCTTCAAAGGTATCGACATTCATACCGAAGAAGCCACACATGAACGTTAGCGGCAAGAAGATGAAGGTAATCCAGCTGAGCCGCCACATAGACAGGCCGAGCTGCAGAGAGAGTCGAGCGTCCCGGATACCTACACTCTTGTACATAAGATCCGCAAGCTCTTTAGTTGGATTAATGATATCGCGCTCGCATTGATTTGTAAGGCGTTCGAGTTCGGATGGAGTGTTTCCTAGCCACTCTTCGCCCTCCTTGGGATCACCGGAGGCGAGTTCGTGGAGATATTTTCGCATATCGTCGACCATATCACGGTGCTTCCAAATCAGACGCTCCACCTTGTTCCATATGGCACTGTTTCCCCAAAGCTCTTGATCTCGAGACTCATCGGCAGGATTGTCATAAATCTTGTCTTCGAGAATACCAACGTGGGTTTCGCAGGCTGCAAGAAACCGCGACCAGTTGTAAGCAAGAGCTTGAAACACATCCTTGAGGATGTAGTCCATGCACTCAATGGTAAGGGTCTCATCTGAAGACGCTTCAGCACGTGACAGATAGAAGGTGAGACGTCGCCAACGGGACTCTATTTCTTGCCGAGCACCTATCAGTGTGTCCTTGACATCGCCAGACTGCGAAGACTCAAAGACAATGACCGTGCTGCCGTTGTCAAAGCTTTCAAGTCTGCGGATGTACTTTTCTCTGTGTTCGTTCGCGTTGACATCACCATACGACTTCTTCAAGCGCTGGTAGTCCTCAAAGTCCTCCTCGTTATAAGGGTTGGGTATGTCAGGATCGGTTGCCGAGCCGGGCGACGATGTGCTTAGCTGCACATAGACAGAGAGGCGTTGCACAAGTGCATCGTAGGCATAGTGTGGCAATTCGTCGGCATCGTAGCCATTGATCTCCATCATCCGGGTGCCTGTTCTGATGTTCTGTACCTTTCCTCTTTCGAAGTGCTTAAGGTAGTCACAGCTGAACGAGGCGCGGCTGATACCTCTCCAAGGATCTCGCTGAGTCCGGAATGTTCTTCCACCGGGTACCGGCTTGTTGTTTCGCACCCAAGGCCGCTCATACTGTGCCCATCTGCCGAAGCTTGTTCCCACAAGATCATGGCTTCTATCGATGTTGTATTTGCCCAGCAAGTACCTCGTCGCCCATGGGGCATTTTGTACGTGTATCACCCTCAACGCAGCCTGGTGCGAGGTATCCTTCCTGTAGAATCTCCGCAGGCTGTCCACGTCGCAGAACTCTTGGCTGACAACCTTTCTCCTGCCTTCAGGGGCATGGTTCCTATCCACATAATCAACCAGGAGGACGCGACCATGTTTCCAGCTCTTGTCAGTCCATTCTTCATGCCATTGAAGGTTGGGGCTATGCTTGCGCCTGTGACCCAAGGTAGTATTCCGGCGCGGCCGAGCGTCAGATTGCGGCTTCTCGTGAGTGGGCGTTGTGCCTAGATCGAAGGTTCGGGCTCGCTCTGCTCTTGATTAGTCGATGTTTCACATAGGATAGAAGGCCTGGCTCGTGTAGTACCTGTAGTAGGTGACGGCGACGGCTGCGGCGGTTCACCAGTCGCCGTATCCTCAACAGTGATAGGCGGCGGCGGATCCGATCTCGAACGCTTGAGACTGCTCATGTCGACACTAGAATGGTAATGAAGCCGGCGGTACGATGTCGTCAGTGCATCAGTTACACAAAGCGCATACTGCAGCAGGCGCAAGTACAACACAGGGAACGACAGAAAGCGACAGAAAGCGACTCAAATTAGTGGATTGTGGGAAAAGGCACTTTATTGCTGCTGCCTGGATCGCTATATACTCAGAGAAATTCGCGAGGCTGGATGCAAATGCCATAACGGTCATCGGTGGAGGCCTTGCGGCTTCGTGATGGCGCAGTGTGGGGGCGGAGGTCATTTGTGAGTGCAGATGAGGAAGCAGAGTCAGATGGCGACATGGATCGGCACGTCTCTTCCGGGCCAGTTGAGTATTACGCTGACCACTGCCACCATCTTCAAATTGCTCGTATCTACAAGTGGATTGATGGATCAAGTAATGCCTGTAGTGGCAGAATGATGGCTTGGTCACAATGTTGGAATTTGCCTGAAATCATGAGGTCGTTCTATACAGCTCAGATCGCCGCCTGCCTCCTACCTACTGTGGTGGCAGATGGGCTAACTCCACGACTCTTGTCGTCCACGGGTATCCTTTCATGCAATAAATCGTCCATCAACAACACGCTCTATAACTCATCATGACCGTCGGCCTCAGGCATCTTGATATCGCCCTCGGGTCTGTTCAACTCGTGATCCAAAACGACACCACTCTTCTTCCTGTACTTGTCCCACACAGCCCAAAAGTCCTTCTCCATGCCCTTCTCCATCTGGTCAGGTAGCACAACGACGTACTCGACGTGCAGATTACCGTACTGCAACCCGTCGTTGTTCTCGAGGTGCTGGTGCCAGATGGGCATACCCTCCTCCTTGAGAATCTCGACGGTATTTGGCTGCACGACTTGGCCGCGTTTGCGAGATAACTTGACAATGTGACCGTCAAGATGTGTGACGTTGCGTGTCCAGTCGCCCATCCAGGCCTCTCTAAGCGAGAGCGCTTCGCGCCAGAACAGATCGGAGCCTCGACGGCGGAAGAAGGTGCCATCTGTGCGTTCATGGTCTTGTGTGCCGACGGTTGCGTCCGCTTCGACAAGGTGGACAATCAGATCGCCAGCGACGTGGTCTGGGCTCTCGTCGGCCTCGTTCTCATAAGTGACACGCACGCCCTCGGGCATGCCCTTCTCGATGTCGAGCTCGTGGGTCTCGGACTCGCGGACCACTCTGCTGCCGTGACAAACGGGGCATGGGTGCTTGATCGTCTTGCCCTTACCGCCACAAGCATCGCATTGCATCTGCACCTGCTGGAACAACCCCGGTGCTAGCTGCTGTCTCCGGATGACGGCCCCACGTCCGTTGCAAGTACCGCACGTCTCCACATGTCCGTCTGCTGATCCAGAGCCCTCGCAGGCTGAGCAGATGGCCTGCTTCTCGATGGTGAACTCGGTCTTGCGCCCGTTGTAGAAGTCGCGGAGGGGAATGGCGACTCGAACTTCCATGTTGGGGCCCCGTCGTTCCCCTCCCTGGTGTCCGAAATGGCCTGAACCGCCGAAGAAGCGTGAGAAGAGGTCGAAGGGATCGTGGCGCTGGCCGGGGCCGTTGCCCTTCTTGTGCTGTTCAATGCCATCGTGGCCGTATTGGTCATAGATCTTGCGCGTCTCCTCAACGCTGAGGATGTCGTAGGCTTCGGCAACCGCGACGAACTTTGTATTCGCCGTCTCGTCGCCACTGAGATGCGTCAGTGGACTTGATGATCACAGCACGGGACGGGGCTAGACAAGACGTACGGGTTCTTGTCAGGGTGGAACTTCTTGCTCAGCGTGCGGTAGGCTTTCTTGATGTCGCGCTCGGAGGCTTCCTTCTTCAGCCCCAGCAGCTACAGCACAAGCAGTCAGTGACCGAGCGCAATGCAAATGACGTGTGCAGCCCGACGCCGGACATGCGACTAGTCTGACTGACCTTGTAGTAGTCCTCTGCACCGAGAACCAGCAGTGCAAAGCATAGCAGGAGCGCCAACTGCGCTATCCGTATGAGCATGTTGCTCTGTGGAGTCTACTTGCAATCGACGGTTCGATGGATGATAGAGATTGCTGAGTGACGCGAGAAGGAGGGAAGCTTGGAGTGTTCTGAGCCGGCCAAAAAGCTACACGAACTGCACGACGACACTACCAGAGTAGGAACCGCACAGGATAGCAAAGGAAAAGACCGAAGCGAAGCAAAACTTGGAGCTGTACGAAGTAATCGCCCGCCGGGAGCTTTGGGACACGATATCAACATCTCGGCCAATCGGCGCAGGGCAGGGCAGGGCAGGGCATGGTAGGCGGGCCAGGCCAGCTTAGTCACCCATCAGCGCATCGAACTTTTGCGGAGGAGAAGCGCATCTCCGTGCATCGAGAGGAGAGCGGCTGCAGCACCGCGCCAGCGACCAGCAACTATAGGCTACCTACGCAGTGACCAGCGAGCGACCCAGCAAACCAGCCACGCACGCAAAGACGCATTGAATTGTCGTCGGCCAGCCATCGGACACGGCGCCCAAAGACTATCCCGCTGCAGGCGCACTCTTCCATCCCCATACCGTACTGGTACCATCCAGTCAAGCACACCACCGTCCAGCCCAGTACTTCACCGTCCACTCGAGCACTCCGCCGTCCAGTCCCCCGCCATGGCAACCAAAGCAGCGACCAAGGCCACGGCCGCCGCGCCCCTGGTGCAGCAATACATCACCTCACAGAAAGTTGGCGTCGTCGTGTCCGCCGGCAAGATGTCCCGTGCAGTCAAGGTGCGCGTCGCCGGGCAGGAGTGGAACAAGCTGTTCCGCAAGCACTTCCCCGCGCACAAGCACTACACCGTCTCCGACCCCAACAACTCGCTCGTCGAGGGCGATGTGGTCCGCATTACTTCCGGCCACCGCTCGGGCTCGACTATCCGCCACATTGTGACCGCCATCGTTGCGCCGTTTGGCGAGCCCGTGGAGAACAGGCCGCGCGTGCTGAACGCAGAGGAGGTGCAGGAGCTGAGGGTGCAGGAGCGGCTGCTAAAGGACGTCAGGGCTGCGGCGCGGGGGCGGAACACGAGTCTGCAGAGGCTGAAGGAGGCGAAAAAACAGCACGTGAGCATCCCGACGCTCGAGGAGGCCATGGAGAAGATGCGCTTGCACCAGGAACTGCAGAAGACGCTGGCGGCGAGTCGCACTGGAAATCAGGCGCACCCCGGGCAAGGCGGTCAGAAGGAGACGAAGCGCGAGAGAAAGAAGGCCGAGAAGGTCAAGAGCAGGGCGGAGAGACATGCTGCCGAAAGAGCCGAAAATGCAAAGAAGCAGCTTGTATGAGCGTGGAGACGTGCAGAGTCGTGGTGTAGGATATCGTGTATTTTGCCTTGCGACGAGGAGGAGCAGGAGGGGGAGGAGGAGCAGGAGGAGAAGGCCGCCGTTGTAACATAAGCCAGCACTTGCGGGGTCGATCTATCATGTTCCTTGTATTTGTCTACCGTCTCGAGCAATGCTTTGAAATGCCAGAGTACACAATGATGAAGGGTATCGCAATAAATGACCAAAACTCCGGATACGTCCATCCATGCTATGCCCAAACGCCTCCCATGCTTTCCTTTGGTCATGTCGTCAATGCGTCAAAATCGTCTCTCATTCTAAGCATCATCCTCGTCGTCCACATCATCGTCTGGGTCGCTCGCAATGAACGGGTGGTGAAGAGCCTCATCGGCAGTGATACGTTTGGCCGGATTGCATTCCATCAGGCGCTGCAGGAATTGGACGGCTTCCTTCTCGTCCTCTTCGAGCTCTTTCTTGGGCGCAGTCTTGTCGCCAGTTCTCCCAGTGCACCACAGGATGATCTTCTCCAAGCTGTGGCCACTCTCACTGTAGCTTGGGATGTTGGTCTCAAAGACTTGCCCGTGTAACAGGGCTGTTTCCTTCATCTTCTTGCGACCAAAAATGGTGCTGATTTCCAGCAATGCGTCGATGTCGTCTGCACTGTGGAAGAAGGGAAAGCGGCGAGAAAGCATGGTCAACAGAATAACGCCTACGCTCCACATGTCGATAGAACACGTCTGCTGTGTACACTTGAGCAGCACTTCGGGGGCGCGAAAACCACGAGTACCTGCCCGGTTGGCTCTGCGACTGTTTCTTGAGTCGTTCTTCGGGTAGCTGGACGTATTGTGTCCTGAAGATTGCGTCTGCGCGTATACGCTCTGCGAGACTCTGTGACGGCGCTCGTCGTCAGACAAGTCACATGCACATGGATGCCAGTCTGTGCCCTCGCGCTCGGCCAGACCAAAATCGACGAGAACTCCTCGCTTCAGCGCTGGGTTGTACAGAAAATTGGTTGGCTTGACGTCGCGGTGGATGATCTTCTTTTGATGCACCGCTCTGAGTGCTGTGAGCATACTCCGGAAATACAGACGCATCTCAGCTATCTTCATGTCCCGGTAGTAGTCACGGAAATCGTGGTGCTGGAAGTACGGTAGTACCGCAACTACTTGGTCCAAGTGACGGAAAGCTGTGATGAGAGGGCACACAGAGTCGGAGTCTCTGAGATCAAACAGCAGTTCTAGCTCGTTGAAGATTCGGATAGGGCTGCTTGTGACGTAGATCTTCTTGATAGCAACATAGTGGGGGCGCTTTGCTCTTCTGAGGCGTCCTGGCGATGACGGGTGTTTGTTTTCGCGTTCGCGTTCTTCCAGTCTCGAGGCTTCTAGGTCCCACTTGTTGTCGTACTTGTCGTACTCCAGGTCTTCGGCCTTGTAGACGGTTGAGAAGGTCCCTGGCAGGCATGTAAGCTTCACCCCGTGACTCGGTATAAGGCAGAGCGGGTGGTTGAAAACTCACCTTCACCAATGCGGTTGATCAATCGAAATCGCTTGGTAATGCCGGCGAATGATTCCTCAAAACGTGCCATGTCCTCGGCGACAGCATCGTCGACTTCCTCATCGCTGCTGTCGACGGTCCGTCCGCTTTCGTCGAGGGGATCCATGCTTTCGCCTAGTTCCGAATTGACCTGGTCCTCGTTGTGGTGATGGTCTGCAATTGCATGGTGCTCCATGTGCTCTGCCTGGCGCTGCAGCGACACATGAGCCTCGTGCATGGCGGGTTTGATGAGCTATCGTCTGCGTTGTTATCTTCTGCGTATGTGCGCAGTGGCTGTATTCCAATACCTGCCTACTGGTACAGCAGTGGTTCAGGCTCAGGCTCACGTTCAGGTTCAGATGCTCCCTCCGTTGGGTGACGCCGAGTCCGTGCGCAAGAATAAACAAACGCGGCTGCCCGTCAACAACACGCCCCCGCAACGCCGCATGCCGCTGCGTCGCCGCTCTTTCCTGGTGCTCCTTCGTCTTCGCCTCCCAGTTCCCCCCTCCCTTTCCCTTCCCCTTGCGCCTTCCCTTTCCTCGATCGTTTCGTCGCGACGGCGATCCGGGCAACCATGGAGGCGCGCGTCGATTTCAAGCTCAACGAGGCGATCCAGCTGTTCGACAGCGACCCGGCGACCATCCCCACGGTCGAAGTGCCCGCGGCGCTACAGCAATGCGAAGAGGACCCGGAGGCGCTGGCCTCGCTGTCGCTGATCAACAGCGAGCTGAACCCCGTGGTCGACGTGGTCGCCGAGAGCCCCGACGCCATCACACGCAGTTCCGTCTTCGACACGCTCCAGTTCCTCCTCAAGAATGCAGCGCATATCCCGCCGACCGCGCTCGGCAAGATGCTCGACCTCATCGTCTCTGCCCTCTCCACGCAGGCCGCCATGGTCCAGGCCGACATGGATGCTGAAGACCAAGAGGCCATGCCACACCACAAGACTATCCTGGAGATGTACGCCTTTCTGCTGCGGTGGACCATATCTGCCGTTGAGACAAGAGCGCTGGAGAAGTCGGCGTCCGCTCCAGTGGCGCGAGGGAGAGCCAAGACTGGCAAGGCCAAGGCGAGCAGCAAGGACGGGTCGTGGGACGCCGCCGCCCAGCTCGAGACGGCGCTCGATAGGGTCAGTCAAGTCTTGAAGCTGAATCTGGGCCGCATCTTCGTCACCACCTCGGAGCGAGACACCTTCGTCAGCCTCTTCACCAAGCCCGTCTACCACATCTTGGAGAACGAGGCACGCGTCAAAAACAACGCCATCCGTAACCACTGCTTCCGCGTACTCTGCATAGCCGTCAAGCACCACGGCCACGCATATAACGCGCAGACGTCCATCAGTCAGTGCCTCACCTATTTCGAACACCTCTCCGAACCCATGGCCGAGTTCCTCCACACACTTGCCGACGCATACGACTATTCACAGCTGGCCGAAGAGGTCCTCAAAGACATCGGCACCAAGGAGTACAGCCCCACAGACTTGAAAGGCCCCAAGTCCGTTTCGACCTTCCTGATCAGGATCGCAGAGCTGTTGCCCAGCGTCATCGTTCGTCAAGGTGCCCTACTCAACAACCTGCTGGATAGTGAGGCCTACACCCTGCGATGCGCTATGATTGAAGTCGCTGGCAATCTCATCATCTACTCAAGTAATCAAATTCAAGATGACCGCAGCGATGCCCATATAAGGACAATTGATATCTTCTTTGACGTTCTGGAGCAACGATTTATCGACATCAACCCTTATTGTCGCTGTCGAGTCATGCAGGTCTACGTCAAGCTTTGCGAAGTGCCTTATATGCACTCGAAGCCCGGGCGCAAACGCCGGCAGGTGGCTGCAGATTTTGCCGAGCAAAGCTTGAAAGACAAAAGCAGCAATGTCCGACGCAACGCTATCAAGCTTCTATCTAAGCTTGTCGAGACACATCCCTTCCAAAACTTCTATGGTGGTCTACTGTCAACTGACGACTGGAAGAAGGCGCTCGAGGACATTGATGCGAATATCGCCGCGTTGCAGCCCCCGGCAGAAGAACTCCAGGAGCGTGCACCAGGTGACGTTGACGAGTCAATGCTACTTGACGCAACTCAGGCGGACCTTAGCACCGCGAAAGACCTCGATACAATGACAGCAGAGGAACATGCCGCTGCTGCTGCAAAAGCGGAAAAGGACGCCTTGACCATGCAGGAATTGGAGAAATTCAACAAGTTGCGGGCGCATCTTCGAATGGCTTGGAATTTTGTCCAAATTATCAATGAGGCGGCGGAGCAGGTTATGCAGTTACTCTCGTCAAAGAACAAAAGCGAGGTTATCGAGGCCATGGATTTCTTCGTCAAAGTCCACGCTTACAAGATCAAAAATTCCAGACTTGGCATCAAGAGGATGCTACGCCTTATCTGGACCAAAGGTAACAGTGACGAAGGTAAAGGTGTCCAAGCGCATCTCATAGATTGCTACAAAGACTTGTTCCTCACTGCACCTCCGGGCTGCGATCCGAACCAAGCTGCGAATTACATCACCCTCGGTATGATCAGTTTGACCTACGACACAACACCCGCAGATCTCATCTCTCTCGAACAGCTTCTCAGCACCATGATGAAACAAGGCTTGGTCAACGACTTGGTCATTCAGAAGCTCTGGTCAATCTACGGACACGAAAAGAAGGAAATCTCTAAGAAGCAGCGCCAAGGAGCCATCATGGTATTGGGCATGCTGGCGCTTTCTTCGCCTGACATCATTGTGCAAGAGATGGAAACATGTTTGAAGATTGGTTTGGGCAAACGAGGTCGTCGCGATTTTGCCCTCGCTCGGTACACTTGTATTGCACTGCGCCGCATCAGCGCAACTTCTGGGAAACAACAGGCTGGTGAGACCCCGGCGCCGTCAGTCAAGCTGCCAAACGATCATGCCGTCTTGGTGAGGCTGTCCGCAATGTGCGAGCTAGAGTCTGATAGCAAGGAATGGTTCGGAGTCGCAGACCAAGCAATCAGCGCGATTTACGTCCTCTCTAGGCATCCAGATGTCCTTTGCTCCGGAATTGTTAGGCACGTAGCCAAGCGCGTCTTTGCTCCAAAGGCATCGTCGCGGCCAACATCGAGCTCAGGCCCCAAAGACGACGGCCCTGACCCCATGGATTTGGACGGAGATGAAGAGATGCTAGATGCTCCAGCTGTTGACGCTCCACGGCCAAAAGCACAAAACTCCGCACTAGCACTCTCACAGCTTCTATTCATTGTTGGACATGTCGCCATTAAGCAGATTGTTCACCTCGAGCTCTGCGAGTTGGAATTCAAGCGTCGAAAGGCGGAGAAAGAGAAGGACAAGAAGGTTGCACCTCGTCCATCAACAGCCCCCGAGCCAACCCCTTTGAAGAAGGGACGTAAGCGAGGTGCTACCAAAAATCCGACACCAGCTCCTGAGGCTGATGCCGATGATCTTGACCTTATGGCAGGCACTAATGAGGACGACTTCACGGATGCCATCGCCCATGTTCGTGAGCGAGAGCTGTTATTTGGCCCACAGTCTCTTCTTGCAAACTTTGGTCCTCTGGTGTCGGATATTTGCTCGAACAATACTTCATACAACCACCCAACATTACAGGCCCAAGCTGCATTGTGTCTTGGTAAGCTGATGTGTGTGAGCCAGGAGTATTGCGAGAGCAACCTTAACCTCATGCTCGATATTCTCGAGCGTAGTCACGATGCCGTTGTCCGCAGTAACCTTGTCATTGCGCTTGGAGACATGGCTGTCTGTTTCAACCATCTAGTGGAGCAGGATACCGAGTTCTTGTACCGCCGTCTCAACGATAACGATCAGAGTGTCAAACGAACATGTCTCCAGACCTTGACATTCCTTATCCTTGCCGGCCAAGTCAAGGTCAAGGGCCAGCTTGCCGAGATGGCCAAATGCATTGAGGACAGCGATAAGAAGATCTCAGAGATGGCACGCATGTTCTTTAGCGAGCTTTCTACAAAGGACAACGCAATCTACAACCAGTTTGTCGATATGTTCAGCACCCTCAGTGCTGACAGCGCGCTGAGTGAAGATGCATTCAGGCGCATCATCAAGTATCTTGCTGGCTACATTGAAAAGGTAATTAGCTCCGCAGCTTTAGAAGTCAACATTGCCATTTTACTAACTCTGAACAGGAGAAACAAGCCAGGCAGCTGTCGAATAAACTCGCAGCTCGTTTACCTCGTGCCGAGAACGAGAGGCAATGGCGAGATGTCGAGTATACCTTGGGTTTCCTCCAGCACAAAGACGAGGAAATTCAGAAGATCCTGTCTGAGGGCTTCAAGGTTGTGCAGACATCTGCATAAAGCTTGTGCGCCAACCTATCGCCTTTGTCGATTGTTATGAGTTACGCGTTATGATACCTTGGGATTGGTCATGATTACTACGGCGTTTCTGCTTAGAAAGGTGTCGAGGTTTTGTGGTAGTAGATGAGTGTATTTATAAAGAAACGTTAATGCGACAGCGCTATATTGCTACTTGAATGCATCTCGATCAATGATCGATATCTCGTAAAGCCTGAAAGCTCTGTATGCAGAACAAAAACCCGGAACCACCAAGATACGCCGCTATGCCATGTCTTGAATATGCCAAAACGCCAGAATGTGCTCATAAAATCGACTCCTGTCGACCGCCCGTTCGTCCGCACCATCAATCCAAGGGTATATCCATGCCCTTTTCCCACTGTCGGTCTCCCTTGACTGATATGTCTGCAATCTTCTCCTACAGTATCAAGTTTCACCTCAATTCCCTCATGTCATGTCATGTCTTCGCAACTGGCTTTTGCTTTGGGTGATTTGGATGCGGTCCACCATTGATGCCCTGGATCATGGAGAAGAGATACTTCTCCCTCGACGACCCAAGGGAACCGCTTTCCCCGCCTAGTCACGCAGCCGCGAGTGTGCCCATGGGTGGATACGACTTCTCGTCGACGGTCACGCGTGGCGTGCATGTACACCATTCGGATGCGGGGATGTGGTTCATGACGCCAGAGACGTGCTTGCCGCAGCCCCACCATGTGGTTTTGTCTGTGGAAGAGAGTGTCAGCGTGCATGTTTGTGCGAGTCGAGGAAGGAGAATTCTGTAGTATGTAGTAGGGTTGCGAGGAAATAGCGGGGTTTAAGGAACGTACTGCATGTGTCGCAAGCTGCCTTCTTGCACATATTGGCGAGCGTGTTTGCTTTTTTGAACCGCTGTGGTGGGAATAGATGGAATGGCAAGGTGATGTAAGACAACGACCGCGGAAAGGGGATATTCCAAAGCCTGATGCAGCAAGTGAGAAGTCGTAGGCCAGAGCAGGTCAAGCCACTCGGTTGCAGCTCTTTGTTTTTGCGTGGGGAAGGACGACTATTCCAGGCTCGTTACCAGCAGCAAACCGGCTTGATATAGAAAGGCAATAGGAGAATAGAAAATGTGTGTAGATGATGACTTGAGTGAAACCCCCTTTTGTTCTTCCCCTGTAGCGCGCCTCGTACAACGATATATAGTTCCGCCCTCCACATGTTCGCCGTCCCAAGTCGCAGAATCGAAGGATTCACAGTTTCGTGTTCGAAAGGCCCATACAGTCAGCAGTCGGCGATGTGGTAGTCGGCGACCACATTCGGAAGTAATTCGACTGGCCAATCAGCGGGCTGCTGAGAACCCTGCCGCACACGCAAATACCCACACGCTTGCCCGAGGTCCCCTTAGTGGAGGCGTCAGAGGCCAGCGAGAGCGTGTGAGCTCACGAGAATCCCGCGTGGAAACAGCTTGGCAGCGGGAATGGCGCGGTCAGCCTGCCACCGTCGTCCTGTTAATGCGATTTAGTGACGACGGGCTTGCGATCAAGGGCGCGCCTAAAACTAGGTAAGAGGCAGTAGGGGCTTATTGCCTGGGTAGGCGAACGGCTAGAGGGTGCAAGATGGAGCGGAGGGGTCTTGGTGCGTTTGTTGGTGCGTTCCTGCTACCAGAAGTGTGGGAACGCTAGACACGCGGATTTGAAATGGCCGCCCAGAGGGCACTTGGAGGCTGAACAGCGCCGGCGATTAGGCCTTCATGTTGTTGCGGAGGTGCGGTGTAGACGGCGATTATCCGAGGTGACACAGACCTCATCGTAGAAGAATCGTATGACAATGACACAAGCAGTAGAAATTTAATGCTCCGTAAACTGCAACAAGACGCCTTCTAATCAAACAAGAGCGGTCTAACTCGGGACTTTTGACGTGTGCCGAAACGCCTCCGCTAGAAAAATACTGCTAAAATGATCCCCGCTTGGAGCTGCAGGGCAATGCAGCTAAACACTTGCATCGCCGACTGCAAAGCCAGCTTGTATGCAGCGACCTGCAAGGTCACCTCAAACAATTAATCGAATGTGATCTTCGTAGCTGCCTTCATGTCACCAGTGTCCTTGTAGAATGCTCCATAGGCCTCGTGACCCTTCTTCTTGACCGTAGTGCCGAACTTCATCAACTCCTCCGGTACAGGTTGGTTGGCCGCTTTGAGCACATTGATGAGGCTACTTAGCATTAGCGTATGTTCGTAGATTTGCACTAGGATGAAACTTACGACCCAGAGAGGCCCTTGTCGTGCTCGGTGAAGAACGTAACCGCAAGACCATCTTGCCCGGCACGACCCGTCCGGCCAATGCGATGCACATAGTCCTCGGCTGTCAAGGGGAATGTCACGTTGATGACGACCTTCACAGCTGGAATATCGAGGCCACGGGCAGCCACATCTGTAGCTACGAGTAGTGGAACCTTGCCATCCTTGAAGGCGGCCAATGCAGCTGTACGCTTGTCTTGGCTCAGGTCGCCGTGAATGCCGCCGACTCTGAAGCCCGATCTCTGGATGAACTGCTCGATACGCGTGGCCTCCTTCTTGTACAGACAGAAAACCAAGATGCGGTCTTCCTTGTTCTTGCCCGACTGGTACTGCCTGAGGAGCTGAATCAGACGCTGCTCCTTGGCCCGGGGATCCACGACTTCCACGACTTGCTTGATGCGAACATTAGCGCGTAGCTCGCCGGACACGTTGTCACCAATCGTGATCTTAACAGGTGAGACCATGAAAGTCGACGCTAGCTCACGGACCGAGGGAGGCCAAGTCGCCGTGAACATGAGTGTCTGCCGTTTCTTAGGGCACTGTGTGATGATCTGGCGAATTGGCTCCTCGAAACCTTTATCGAGCATACGATCGGCCTCATCAAGCACCACGTAGTCGGCATTGCTAAGATCGCAAGTACCCTCTCCAACAAGGTCATTGAGGCGACCGGGCGTGGCGACAACAATGGAAGCTGTACGAAGAGCCTCGATCTGAGGAGGCTTAGGCACACCTCCATATACGCAGACAACTCCCAGTCCGGCAGGGCCAGCCAGAATGACCAGTTGGTCGTAGATCTGAACAGCAAGCTCGCGGGTCGGCGAAACGATGACTGCTTTTACGCCTTTGCGCTTGTGCTTAGGCAGAGCCTGGATATATCGTACACAAGGCACACCGAATGCCAGTGTCTTTCCAGATCCGGTCTCAGCCACACCAATTGCGTCGCGGCCAGAGAGCAGCGAAGGCCACACCGCTGCCTGGATAGGAGTGGGTGTCGTGAACTTTGCAAAAGCCTCGTTCTTGATGGGCAAGTACTTGAAGTTTATGATCGGGCGCAGCTTGTTTCCGGGCTTCGGGTCGTCGATGGTGATAACGTGCTTGGTGATGAAAGCATCGATTTCGGACTGGGGTAGCTGCGACAGCCCCTTATCTTCTTGATATTCGCCATCCGCGATAGGCTCGGGGCTCGTGGCGGAGGACTCGACGCGCGAGGCGACTGCTGAGGTTGCAACTGAAGTAGGCGCTGTTGTGGCAGCGCTCGCCGCTTCCTTGGCGGCCTTCTTCTCTGCCTTGCGCGCAGCTTTCCTGGCTGCCTTTGCCGCGTCCTCGTCCTCTGTAACAGGGACAGATTCGGGGTTCTTTGCCTTCTTTGCCTCCTTCGCTTCCTTCTTTGCTTTCTTCGCGGCCTTACGCTCAGCCTCAGAGACATCTACATTGTCGCCATTCGCTTCGACATCCTCTACAACCTCCTTCCTCTTGGACTTTTCAGATTTGTCCTTCTTGCTCTTCTTTCTAGACAATTCGGCGTCGCCGGCCTCGGAAATCGATCTCTTGCCCATCTTGAATATGCTGCGGATCTAGGACAGTGCTTGGAGGAATGAGGGAAAATTCACTTTTTCGACCGCGCCACCTATCGATAAGGATGGAGCTAGCATCGAATGAGGAAAGGCGTTCAGTTGGACCCTGGAAGTCAAATGCATTCTTTTGGGTCGACGCATTGGTAAAAGTAATTACCTTCAATGATAAAGTGAACATGATCACACTGTCGAGCCCAAGCATGAATTCGTGACGAAAAGTTCAAGCTCCGCGCCAGGACAACGTCACGTGCACTCTTAATTCCCTCCAGTCGAAGCTATGCTTGTGTTTCGTACAACGGCCTCAACGAAACAATCATAACAGCAACTATGGCGGATGTAACGGAGCTGAGATGCTGGCCGTCATGTGTGGACACACTTCATTGGTCACATGACAATATCATCGCATTGGCTTCTGATGAGCGCGTCGAGCTTCTGGTGGGCTTCGGATTGCAAATCGTCTTCGTTCGCCGCTAACATTGGATCAGTTCCCAAACACAGTTTCTTACGAACGAGACAACGACGTTCCACAGTGGCAGCATGTCCCACTTCAAGTGCCGTGGTTTTCGAGTGACGAGTTGCCAGTCAAAATTCCGGCGCCGCAGTCATCTTATTCAGTCGGTGAAGAGATATCACCAAGTGTACCAATCAAAATAGGTTGGTCCCCGCCTGGCCTTGCGAAACACCGCCGATGTGCCCTCGCTGTGCTTACTTCCAATCTGGTCCTTTCGATCTGGTCGGTCGAAGGCAAGCTTCAAGAAGAAACAAGCTGGAACAGGAGGCTCCTGATTAACCACACTCTCGCCGAATACTTCCCTCGAAGTGAGGTAACACATATCAGTCAAATTACGTCTAGTGTCCAGGAACAGTCTCGACTCAGAACTCGTATAAGATCGTTTGCATGGGCTCCGGCTTTGCCGGATGTTATTAATACGATGGGGACACAAACAACATACGGTCAACAGCTCCTTGCAGTAGCGAATGATGACAACCACATTGTGTTCTTGGCTGTAGACTCACCAACATCTACCCTTGGCTCAACGCAAAGCTGGAGCGCCAATACGTTGACCCACTTGACACTTGAGCGTGAAGACGAAACCATGTTCGCAGATCCACTGTCCTTCGATGATCTGATGAGACAACAAAGATTTATATCGCACGTGGCCTGGAGTCCTTGGGTCTTACGAGGGGACACTTATCGATCTGTCATTGCTTATGCAACCAATGAACAGGTCAGAGGACGAATCGTCATCTTTGCAAACGATAAACTTCGGTTTGGAGACGAAGCTCTGTATGCTGAAGAATGTCTGAGGTACAATGGCTCAATGTCCTGGTGCCCAGAGTTTGACGATAAAGAAAACCTCACACTGGCAATCTTCGCAAGCTCAGGATTGCGTTACCTGACCATTTCGGCTAAAGACGCAGTGATTGTAGACAAAGCCGAGCACGATCTCGATAGTCGCTGGGATGAGGTGTCAGGAACAGTTTGGGATCACCAGAAAAAGTCTCCTCCGCGTCTGCACTTCAGCTCATTGTTTTCAACTGTAGAGTCGCCTACGGCTGTCCTCGAACTTTCACCTGGAGGACTAACAGGCTCCAAATCGCCCAGCTGGAAAGAGAAAATCGAGAACAACATGGTACTCTTCAGCGTCAAAAATGATCTCAAGGGGCATAGCAAGACCAAAGTGTGGGGTCTCACTTCTTCTCCACTTGGAGACTTCATCGCCACATGCAACAGTATGCACCCTTCGGACTCGATCGAGTATGGTCCGGGAGCAGAACGGCGCGGAATAATCACACTCAGTACCTTGCGACAATACAGCGAGATTCGCAAGAGTTTCCCATCTCGACGCATCACAGCCGAGGGTATTCTCTTCACGCTGAAGAAGCTGGTAGAGAACACCGTCGAGGATGCCGAACAGATCCCAGCATTCGCTGAAGAAGCTGTCAATAAGTTGCTGCTTGCATATCCTCCCATGGAAGCAACAAACAGCGATACCCTCTCAAAAGAGAAGAGCACTCTAAAGGAGCTCACCGAGGGGTTGAAGGCCAGTGTTATGTTCGAAGAGAATACACTGCGGGATCGTTATGGTATTTTGGTGTCTTATGCTAGCAGCGATGCTTCCTCGAACGAGCTTGCACGGACACTCATATCTTATCGGCTAGCAAGAGCGCTGCAGATGCTGCCATCAGCAAACTCGCAAACGGCGTTCAGTCAGGAAATACTTTTGCATCATGAGCAATTGATTGCACTGATTGGTAGTCTTTTGCTTGACAAGGACGACGATTCTATGGATACCGACCCTACTCCAGAGGGCCGAGGGTCTACTTCGTCTGAAGTAGAGCCATCCACGGCCAGACCAAAACCTAATGGCGTAGTCGTTGCCACTGACCAGTGCGACTTCTGCTCCGCACCCATACCCTTTTCAGATCTTACCACTGCGATCTGCCTTAATGGTCATCAGTTTCCCCGCTGCGGTGTCAGCTTACTCGCGATCCAGGCGCCAGGGATTACCAAATATTGTGGGATTTGTAGCACCCCAGTTCTCAACGAGGAATTTGTCCAGGCGCAAGAAGACGGAGGTGGCACAGACACAGACTCTTCAACGACGCTCGCAAAAGTGCTGTTTCGGGCTTGTGATGCCTGCATTTTCTGTGGGGGAAAGTTTATTGGATGAGTGGTGAATGTAGTGCACCTTACCAGCTATGGCCGGACACTTTACACTTTAATAGATCTATCTAAGAAAAAGCAAAAACAAGAAGCCTCTAAAAGCTAGTATAGTTATCTTCGAAGACAATTCTAACAGCCTAGCACTCGCCAACTAGACCTAAAGTACTCTCAGCTCTCGCCGTTCTTGCAGAGTGCTCAGCGTCCGGTCGAAGGTGCTGTAATGTCTGTGCAGAGGAGGAGGAGGAGCCAGTGATGGTCAGATCTATCCAGTTGACTTTGGCGGTACGGTCGATAAACAATGGCATGTGATCTCCGTCATTTCTACACAGTACGCCTCTCCAGCATATGTGGAACAACACAGTGACCCGATAGTATTTGTCAAGACTGCAGTCTGAATGTTTGCCTGTATTTGAGAAAACGCTCCACAGTTGACTTAGTTTGAGCTAGAGCAATCTGCTCAGGCACTGCGTCAAAACGCATACATATTACAAAGTCGTTGTGGAGACCACGTGCTAGTTGTGTTGGTGGTCCGCATGCGTGTGGAAACCTGGAAGCGACGAGCGACAGTCACGTGCGGCGCTAACGAAGCGCTGCCAAGAACCGCTAAGCCCACACTCTCGAATCTCATTTTCGCATCGCCCTTCGAAGATTCCATCGTCGTTACTAACCCACAGCTCCCCGACAACACCACGAGCAAAATCAGTCAAGATGGGAATTGATCTCGACCGCCACCATGTTCGAGACGGGCACCGCAGTATGTGAACCCCCGTCGAGTCGGCGCAGCAATGCGCTGGCGAAGCTGTCCTCTGGACGCAAACATGAAAGTCGCGAGAGCGAAGGTTGACGAGTATACAGAGGTCCCTAAGTCGTCCAACCCCTACGTTAAGCTGTTGGTTCGTCTGTACAAGTTCCTTGCCCGTAAGTACTGCCCTGGAAGAACGCGCACGCAAGCCGGGCGAGAATTGGTGGGCTAACAGCGACGCAGGCCGCACCGATGCGCCCTTCAACAAGGTTGTCCTCCGCCGTCTTATGATGTCCAAGATCAACCGCCCCCCCGTCTCCCTCTCCAAGATCGTCGCTACCGCCGCCAACAAGGCCAACGCGAAGAACAACGAGGGCAAGACCATCGTCATTGTCGGCACCGTCACCGACGACAACCGCCTCCTCGAGCTGCCCAAGCTCTCCGTCGCTGCCATGCGCTTCACCGCCTCGGCCCGCGCCCGCATTGAGAAGGCTGGTGGTGAGACTCTCACCATCGACGAGGTTGCCACCCGTTTCCCCACTGGTGCCAACACCGTTCTCCTCCGTGGACCCAAGAACTCCCGTGAGTCCGTCAAGCACTTCGGCTTCGGTCCCCACTCCAACAAGAAGCCCTACGTCGAGTCCAAGGGCCGCAAGTTCGAGCGCGCTCGTGGCCGCAGAAGGTCCAGGGGTTTCAAGGTCTAAGCGATTGCTTGAGCTTGAGGTGGAACGATTTCTCCGGGTTGCTGGCGTGGTCACGGTCATGGGAACTGATTTACGAAGCGTGCATCACGGTTGGCATGAGCCCTTGGCTGGTTCTCAAAAATATACTCAATGTCCGTATATGCAATGGACGCACACCAATGAGCACTCGAGGCTCATGGTATTTTCTCATGAAGTTATACCCACTACAGTGAATGCATGTTGTTAGCCTTTGCCATGTGCATCTTTTGCAAGTGCTTGCGCAGCGTGTCGTCTCACTAGCAACGGGATTTTGAAATAGCCGTGTCACATGCGCCAGAGTGACAACACTTCCAAGTCTGCAAATGAAAATATTGCGTAGTCTAGCCTTCGGCCAATTGCAAGATCGTCGTTTTCGTTGAAGAGCCCACGAACCAAATTTTTCCAGCACCCCACATTGAGCCAGCCCTGAGCTCCGACACTACCCCGATTCCCGTACTTACCCAAAGCAGTCATATCAACTTGACTACCTCACTACCACAAACCCCAATATCATAATAGCAATGGCCGATCAGCGCAAGGTCGGTGTGCTCGGCGGTGGCCAGCTTGGCCGCATGCTTATCGAGGCCGCAAACAGACTCAACATTCAAGTGAACGTCCTGGACGTTGCCGGGTCGCCCGCGAAGCAGATCTCAGCACATGATGGCCACATTGAGGGGTCGTTCAAAGATGCAGCCAAGGTGAAGGAACTTGCGCAGAAATGCGATGTCGTCACCGTTGAAATTGAGCACGTTGACACGCATATGCTTGAGGAAGTAGCGGGGCAGGTCACCGTCGAACCCAGCTGGAAGACATTGCGCACTATTAAGGACAAGTACGCGCAGAAAGAGCATCTTAAGCAGTATGGAGTTGATCTTGCTGAAAGCATTGATTTGGAGGGGAAGGGAACGGAGGGATTGAAGGAGGTGGGCATCAAGTTTGGATATCCCTACATGCTCAAGAGCAAGACCGAAGCGTACGATGGCAAGGGTAACTTCGTGGTCAAGAGTGAGGAAAATTTTGATGCGGCAATCAAGGCATTGGGAGGCCGCCCATTGTACGCTGAGAAGTGGGCCGACTTCAGCATGGAACTGGCTGTCATGGTTGTGAAGACCAAGGACGGCGTGTTGTCCTTCCCTACTGTTGAGACGGTCCATGAAGACAGCATCTGCAAGCTCACGTACACACCTCCTCGCAATGTCTCCTCGGCCACTTCGCAGCGAGCCCAGGATCTTGCTAAGAAGGCCATTGCCGCATTCGAGGGCAAAGGCGTCTTTGGAGTGGAGATGTTCTTGCTCAAGGACGACTCTCTCTTGATCAACGAGATAGCACCTCGCCCACACAACTCAGGCCACTACACCATTGAAGCCTGCCCCATCTCCCAGTACGACGCCCACCTGCGGGCCATCCTCGACATCCCCATCCAGCCCTACCAGTTGCGCCTCAAGGAGCCCGCCATCATGCTTAACATTCTTGGTGCCGCAACGCCAGACTCAGACAAGAAGGTTGCTCAGTATGCACTCGAGAACTCCGACGCCTCCATCCACCTCTACGGCAAAGGCGACTCCCGCCCGGGCCGCAAGATGGGCCATCTCACGCTCACACGGCCCACCCTGCGCGAAGCCGAGCGCGCAATCCAGCCCCTTGTCGACTTTGTCGATGAACAAAAGGGCAAAGCGCCGGGCCCGCGTTCCCAGGACCCTTCCTCTGCGCCCCTCGTCGCCGTCATCATGGGCTCAGACTCCGACCTGCCTGTGCTCAAAGCCGGCCTGCAGATCCTCGAGAAGCTGCAGATCCCATTCACCACGCGCATCACATCTGCGCACCGCACTCCGGACTGGCTGCGCGAGTTCTCCAAGAAGGCTGCGAGCACGTCGGTCCGCGTCATCATCGGTGCAGCCGGCGGTGCCGCACATCTGCCCGGTATGTGCGCGTCGTGGACTACGCTGCCTGTCATTGGGTTGCCTGTCAAGGCCACGCACATGGATGGCTGGGATAGTCTGGTGAGCATGACGCAGATGCCGCGGGGCGAGCCAGTGGCGACAGTGGGCATCAACAACAGCACCAACGCGGCGTTGTTGGCAGTAAGAATCCTGGGTGCAAGTGATGAGGTGGTCAGAGAGAGATTGAGGCTATGGATGGAGGGCAATGAGAAGGAGGTCCTGCGTAAGGATGGTGATCTGTTGGAGAAGGGTTGGGAGCAGTATCTCACGAGTATGGGTAAATAGGACGCGTGAGAATGTAGTGCGAGGATGGGAGTCTGTGAGACGGAAGTAGATTTTCAATTTACTATTATCTTTGTCCCATATATTACCTGGCGGCCATAGAACGAATGCCGCGATAAGTGCTGTACAGGTCTACCATCATAGACAATAGCGGAGACGAGTCGAGAATCGGTCGATAACGTCTTTACACGTATCGAAGTTGACGTATCTCCGGTTTCCGAACCCACGTCCACTGCGTGCGTTCTCATAAGGTTGGATTGAGGATGTCTCGTAACTGACGCGTAGTTCAGAAGTATCTATTCTCATCCAGCGGTTCACAAGCCAGGTGCTGTGGACTCTCTCTATATATATTTGACATGATATACTCATTGGTTCGCCCTTGTCACCCGCTAGCATGCATTTAAACTCGGAAATGGAAATCGGAGACAGGAAACTAAAGAAAATCGCGGCCTCATACACGGAGCTCACAAAAGCTCGCTTGTCTACGCTTCCAAACACCAGAACCCAAGCCAACCCAAGCCAACCCAAGACCTCTCCAAATATAGGGTAGAAAAACATGGAAGAAGTGTGAACAGGTGTACCGCTTATATCTTACGCTTTTGAAGACTTGGCGCTCATGCGCCCTTCTCGCCCAGAACGTGACCAATGCCGCTCTGAACACCATTGTACAGCTTGCCAGTCTGGTCAGGGGCGTAACGGGGACCAAGACTGCCCAAGACGAAGAACATGGAGACAATAACGGCGCCGAAGACCATCAGCTTGCGAAGCGCCGGGCGGGTCTGACCGAATTCGGCCCACTTCATACTACCTGCGTTGAGAGCCTCCTTAAGCTTCTCTCCACCGAGCTTGTAGTAGACGAGACCACCGAGCGCAATGCTGTAACCGAAAGCCTGAAGCAGTGTGACGGGATCGCGGAAGAGGAACATGGAGGCGAGAACGAGAAGGATGTCCTTGAGAACACCGGAGAGGGTAAGGACGAGGGACGAGGTCTTGCCAATCTGCGCGTCTGTTAGCCAGCGAAATCAAGGAAGCAGCTCCAAACCTACCAAAAAGACGACCGAAACATTGAGAAGGAAGGCGACACTGGCGTTGGCGAGGAGGGTGAAGCCACCGACGCGGTTGATGTCGCTCATTGTGAGGACAGGTAGCTCTGTGAAGACCAGAACGATGGAGTTCATGACGGCGCAGGCAGGAGCGTAGTAGTAGAGCGAAACAAGGGGGTCCATCTTGAACTCCTTGGAGCTCAGAATACGCTCAACCATGACCAGACGGGTAGCCTCGAAGACGATACCAGCAACCTGGAAGAGGAAGCCGATCATGACGAATTGAAGCTCGCCGAACGACGCAATGACGACACCGAGCACGATGAAGGAGACGTTGCCGAGAACCTTGAGGTTCACGGGCGCAATGCCCATGCCCCAAGTTGCGAGCAGGACGGCGACGGGGGTCGTGGCCTGTCCAAATTAGTTTGTGGGAGCAGCATGGCAATGTTGGTTCGAACGCACCTTGAGCATCTGGATGAATGAGACACTGAGGTACAGGTATGCCTGGTTACCGCAAATCAAACTCAGACTGAAAAAGAGACCAATGGGCACAATGGCGCGCAGGTAGACTTTGCCGGTCATGGGCACCTTCTTTCTCGAGTCGAGGATGGATGTGAAGCGGGCGAGGATCTGGGTCATGATAGTCGCAAAGATCAGATGCCATGTTGTGAGGAAGATGGGAAAGTCTGGCAACGGCTGTTAGCTTGTGCTTGCGATTGCTTGCGATTGCTTGCAGCGGTGGGTGGCTGCGACGACGTACGGAACTTGGCAGTATCCAGAATGTACTTGTTGAAGACGATGGTGCTGGAGCTGAGGGCGATCCAGGTTCTGCGCGGTGTCAGCAGGGGCGCTCAAGGCGGCGCGAGGGCTTGCACATACCCAACGTAGACAGCAGGGTGAAAGGAGGCCGGAGCATTGGGCTTGGGCGTGGGGGCATCAGGGTTGACCGTGGGCAGGGTGGGCAGGGCGGTGTCGCGGGCTGCGTCGACCGACGAGCGTGCCTTCTCGTCTTGAGACATGCTGGATGGATGGTGGTGGTGGTGTGGTGTGGTGAGGTGAGCGAGCGGCGAAGGAGAGGTGTGGTGAGCGCGGCGGTCAATCGACGGTAGGTCAAAAGAAGGTGGTCACAGCGCTGCGCACTGGAAACGTCGACGCCGGGGGGCTCTCGGCGCGATCTGGTGGTGGGAGCGTGGAAGGGTCTCGCCGCGATGGGGAGGGGAGGGAAGAGCGAAGGACGATGCACAAGGCGTCACACAGACTGCAGTCAAGAGTTGTGTTGTGTTGTCTTCTGTTGCATGCACCAACTACCTTGGACTCTTTGTGCACCGAGGGAGGGCTGACTATAAAAGACGCAGGCGCGCGATCCACTAGATGCTTACAGTTTACCTCAGGTACGGTAGGCAGCGCACCCCCAGCAATCGCCGCGACTGTTGAGACCAGTGCACTTTGATGGTGACGGGCCAGGCGCGCTAGGGAGGGAGCGGAGCGGAAATCACAACGCCTCGCGGCATGAGCGTCACACAGATGAGGATTGACGGGGACAGCATGGCTGCGTGCGCGCCAAAGACCATGTGAAACAGATCTGCTGTGGTCCGCTCGTCGTGGACGCGCAAGCAGTTCCCAAGCAGGAGGCCAATCTGCGGGCTCTGTGCTCTACACAGTGTACACAGTACATAGTACACAGTCAACGAGTACTGTGTACGCGTTCGATCGCAGCCATCGCCAATGATCAACGGCGAAAGCTCCTGGCCCCCGAAATAGCACCCGGCAGCTGGCTGGGCTGCAGGTGGCTGATCTGATTGCACTCATGATTGCATTCTCCACTGCGACTCACTCTGCTGCCGAATCTAACAGTACTCTGTACAGCTGCTTCTGAATCTGAACCCGAACCCTTTGGTTTGGCAGAGGCGTGCTGGCGCTGGCGCTGCAACAGCTGCGCCCCTCGCATAGAGTCGATTCTAAGATTCGCTAGACAGCCCCTGGCGAGCGCGCTGATTGCAGGGGCCACGTCGTGATGCTCCCTGATCACTGGCTGCATGCTCGCTGGACGGCACCACAGTTTTGCAACTGCTGCCGCAGAGCCTCCCGAGGCCAGCAAAAGGGGTTATGGTATGGTTATGCATGTCGTCGTGTCGAGAAACAGGTGCGCCATAGTGACTACAGGGTTGCACGGCCGCCTGCAACCGACTCACGAACACGCGCGATGGGTACGAGTGTAGAGTGTAGTATGTACGGGTCCCTCCAGATGGACGCTGCGTAAACCCACTCTGACTGAGACTGGGAGTTGCACACCGTTGCTTCATTTCGACGTGTTCGAGGCTCGCGTTCAAGGGAACCTGGGTCCTGCTCCAGGTGCGGCAGCACAGAGACCACAACGCCTGACCAGCGCTCAAGACACTCGAGACAACGACCTCCCCACCAGATATCAGGAGTCGACAGCCAATCAGTGCGGCCACGCAGACATGACATGCGCGGGAGGACAGAGATTGATGTGCAACGCCCCCTTTTCTTTCATGCCGATGCACTGATGCACTGATGCAGACCAGACGCCGCTGCTCGACTTGCCTCCGCAACCGCAGCCAGGCCCGGGCGCTGGAGCACCCTGGACCCGCCCTAACCCTAACACTTCCCATCAACAAGCTTGGCGCGCTTGTTTGCTATATTTCACACTACGCCCCGGTCGCCTCTGGCCACTGCTCCACCTGCCGACTGTTCAATCGCCTTAACCTCTGCTCGACCGCCGGGTGAATGTTGAACTACGCTCGCCAAACACTGAAAAGAGTCCCCAGCTTCCAAGAAATCCTCCAAGGCACCATGGGATCCAACAAGGAAGAAATGTACGTTCACCGCCTCCTCGCATGCGGCGCTGCACTTCACAGAGATGAGCTGACTCCCGCACAGCAACGTCGACGTTCTCGTCATCGGTGCTGGTCCTACCGGTCTGGGAGCAGCAAAGCGTCTCAACCAGATTGTATGTTCTGTTCACGAACGGCATGCTCATGGTGGGGCAATGGCTAACAAGCACCAGGATGGCCCCTCATGGATGATTGTCGACTCCAACCCGATCCCCGGTGGCCTGGCCTCCACCGACACCACACCTGAGGGCTTCGTAAGTACACTGCATGTCTGCTGGGCCATGGTTGCACGAGTCCTAACATTGCGGTAGCTCTACGATGTCGGTGGCCATGTCATCTTCTCCCACTACAAGTACTTCGACGACGTTATCGACGAGGCGCTCCCCAAGGAGGACGACTGGTTCACACACCAGCGCATCTCCTACGTCCGCTGCAAGACCCAATGGGTCCCCTACCCCTTCCAGAACAACCTGTCCATGTTGAACAAGGACGACCAGGCCAAGTGCGTTGACGGCCTCATCGACGCTGCCCTCGAGGCCCGTGTTGCCAACACGAAGCCCAAGGACTTCGACGAGTGGATCCTGCGACAGATGGGTGTCGGTATCGCCGACCTCTTCATGAGGCCCTACAACTACAAGGTTTGGGCCGTGCCCACCACCAAGATGCAGTGTGCATGGCTCGGTGAGCGTGTTGCTGCACCCAACGTCAAGGGTGTCATCAACAACATCATCCACAACAAGACCGCAGGAAACTGGGGACCCAACGCCACTTTCAGATTCCCTGCCAGGGACGGAACTGGTGGTATCTGGATCGCTGTCGCAAACACACTCCCCAAGGAGAAGACCAGCTATGGCGAGCACAGCACAGTCACAAAGGTTGACGCCGACAACCACCGTGTTACCCTGAAGGATGGCCGCGTCGTCAAGTACAACAAGCTGATCAACACCATGGCTGTTGACGCTCTCGTTGACACCATGGGCGACAAGGAGCTCCAGGCTCTCAGCAAGGATCTGTTCTACTCGAGCACCCACGTCATTGGTGTCGGTCTTCGCGGCGAGCGACCAGAGCGCATCGGTGACAAGTGCTGGCTCTACTTCCCCGAGGATGACTGCCCGTTCTACCGCGCCACCATCTTCTCCAACTACTCGCCTTACAACCAGCCTCAGAAGGACGTCAAGCTGGCCACACAGCAGCTCGCTGACGGCTCCAAGCCCAAGTCCACTGAGCCCCAGGAAGGACCTTACTGGTCCATCATGTTGGAGGTTTCCGAGTCTAGCATGAAGCCTGTTGACCAGGAGAACATGCTCAAGGACTGCATCCAGGGTCTCATTAACACTGAGATGATCAAGCCTGAGGATGAGATCGTCTCTACCTACCACCGTCGCTTCGACCACGGTTACCCCACTCCCTCGCTTGAGCGTGAGGGTGTCCTGACGAAGCTGCTGCCTGCTCTCCAGGAGAAGGGTATCTACTCACGTGGTCGCTTTGGTTCATGGCGCTATGAGGTCGGTAACCAGGACCACTCGTTTATGTTGGGTGTCGAGGCTGTTGACGCCATCGTCAACGGCGCCGTTGAGCTTACCCTCAACTACCCCGACTTTGTCAACGGCCGCAAGAACGAGGAACGCCGCCTTCTGGACGGTGCACAGATCTACAAGAAGGTTGGCCAGAACTATCTGAACAAGCAGGAGTAAACAATTTTCGGTTTTCGATTTTGACGAGTGAACATGACTTTGGGACATTATAGGATACCACATAGCAGCATCTGGGGTTTAGGAACAGGCAGGGATTCGCATTGCGTGCGAGGTCTTTTTGTTAGACAGTAAGCGTACGCTGATCGAGTTCATACCATGTCTTTAGCTAGAACAGGCGCTTCTACAGAAGCATCGCAATAGACAACGCACCTTCTACATAAACAACACCATCCCCAACTACATAAGTAATCATGCTCCCGCGCACACAACTATCTGCACATCTTCACTCATCTCTGCACAATTCTAGTCAATTCATTACCTGTTCCTTATGTGCACCTTATGTGCGCCTCCAATGTAAACCTCCTACACAAACCGCCCCACCTGGACACCACCGTCCCACAATTTCTGCGCCGCTGTTTTCAAGCTTTTGCGACGTCATTCGTTAGCAGCTAGTTTCCGCGGTACCCCTGGTCGATTGTGACCTGCATGAATGTCCCCTGTTGCACAGACAGCCCTTGGAGCCGACATCTCGCCTTGTTTTGTGCGCTGTGAAACAACGCGCATGATCGCTCAACGGCCCGACCGACACGGGCCAGACGCGTGTTACAGCGGGTCCCACCGAGATGTAAGGACCGCGAGATGGTGAATCATCGCGTGTGAGCACTGGGCAAATGGCGAGATTGTAGTGTCTGTGATCTGTCCTTTGTGCGTGGGTGGTCGGAGTGGACAGATTCCATGTGGAAGTTGGTGATGGTGATCGACTGGTGTTCGGCCGCGGAAGGAGGTTGAGTCTGGTAGATGATGTGGTGGTGCCTGATTGCTAGGGGTTCGAGCGAGTTGAGGTATAAAGTAAGATTTTACACATGCTCTTGTCGGTGGTGAGTACGTGGTATGGGACGTGATTGCGTGCGTGAAGGAAATATGGATAGCTCCCATCACCGTACTCGCGGAATAGGAAGTCTTCGGCTTGCATCTGTATTCTTGCATAGAGGCAGTTGTGCTCCAGCGGGCCAGAATCTGTGCCATTGCCGGTCTCACACCTACGTTCACATCCAATGCTTTTCCACAGCTCTGAGGAATTAGTTGGGCATAAAGGATAATAATCCAGGTGGCTACACAAATCACCGATGATATCTGATCTTTGCTGTTTCTTGATTGTATTTGTGCAAGGGCCAATTAACTGACTGCTGGGAGACGCAGCCAACATGTCCATCATGTCCGATGTCATTCCCTACTGCCCTTTGCTAGCACGGAACTTTCTCAGTAGTTCCATCTCTTCCTCGTTTTGAGCCACACTCTCCTCGTCGCCAACAGCGAGTTTCTGATGCTTCCACTGCTTTCCGCCTGCGCCATATTCGGTGCTGACCTGCGCATCGCCCACGATCACCCACTTGTAAATGCAAAGTCCCTCAAGTCCGACAGGACCACGCGAATGAATCTTGTTTGTAGAGATACCAACCTCGGTACCGAAACCGTAACGCTGGCCATCAGCCATGCGAGTGGATGTATTCCAGTACACAGACGACGAGTCAACAGCCGCAAGGAAAGAGCGTGCAACGAAGTCATTGTTGGTAAGGATGGCGTCGGTATGGTGCGAGCCGTGGGCGTTGATGTGCGAAACTGCTTCAGCGACGGAAGGTACTGTTTTGATGGCGATAGTGTAGTCAAGGAACTCGGTGTCAAAGTCTTCTGGACCCGCAATCTGCAACAGAGCAGATGAGTGGGCTTCGAGGCTGCCCTGAAGCGCCGACAGAGAAGATGGGTCGCAGCGAAGGGACACGCCTTTCTTGAGCAGAGCTTCTGCGACAATGGGGAGAGTGGTGCTGAGCGCAGCCTCGTCGACGATGAGCTGCTCGGTGGCGTTGCAACCAGCTGGGTATGAGCATTTTGCGTCAACGATGATTTTAACGGCCTTTTCGGCAGGATAGTCGCTCGTCAAGTAAGTCGAACAGATGCCATCTGCATGACCTAGAACGGGAATAGCAGTAGAATCCTTGACATAGCGCACGAGTTTATTGCCGCCTCGAGGAATGCACAGGTCGATGTAAGTATCTAGCTTCAGAAGGTCGGCAATTACATCGTGAGTCTGGACGAGCTGCAGGCAACTGGAGGGTACAGCGGTAGATGACAGGGCCTGTGAGATGATGGACGCAATCGCTGCGAAGCTGTGGCTGGACTCCCGACCGCCTTTCAAGATAGCTGCGTTACCAGACTTGATAGCCAGTGCAGAAATGTTGGCAATGACCTCCGGACGGGCCTCGAAGATGATGAGAAGAACACCGATGGGGCAGGTGATGCGTGAAAGGGTCAAGTTGTCATCGAGCAGTGTCTTTGCGGTGGTCTTGTTGACTGAGCAATGTTAGTTCTTGCTTGGATTTGATCAATTGAAGATCTCAAACAGGGCTCCTGCTCAAGCACACATACTCGGGTCTTCCAATTCCACCACATCAAGAATGCCCTGTAGCATATCCTCATACTTTCCTGGTTTCCCCAGATCTAACCTCTTGACCAAGCTGGCACTAAGTGCTCCGCCAGCTGCAGCTTTGTTGGCGGCCTCAAGATCCTTAGCATTGGCTGCTAGGACGTCGCCTTTGCCTTCTGCTAGCGCCTTGTGGATCGCAGTCAATGCGGCATTGCGCTGCTCGGTCTTCAGAACAGCTAGTGTTCTCGAGCCTTCCCTGGCTGATTGAGCGATGTCTAGCGGTGTTGCGTTTGTGAGAGACATTGTCCGTGTGATGTTGCTTCAGGAGATCCTGGCGTTGAGACCTCGTAACCTGGCGAGCGTTGTATAGTGCCCTCGTGACTCAGAAGTGCTAAATAAGAGAATTGAGAGGGTTAGAATCCTCCCGTGCGGCGGTATGCAGGGTCTCCTTGGCTGATGCGCTACTGGCGATCTGGGTGGTACCTAATCGTCTGCGGGCGCAGCGATGTCCAAATTGAGCCTCGTAAAGGTCTGGCTGGATTTGATTCATGGTGTTGAGGGGTCCACATGCGCCACTGCAGCGGTTTCGGAATGTGGCTGACACGCTTCGAGCTGTGGCGCCAGCGCCATGCACCCATCAGTACACATGCGCAACCTGGATACAACACTCTCTAGCAAACCGTTCACAGTCTCCAAAGCCATGGTATCTCCATCGCAATGGCGTCATAGTCATCTTCTGCCACTTCTCAAGATCGACGGCCAGCTGATGCCAGTGCGTGGTAGGAGCGATGAAGAGGTTGGCTCCCAGCCTCTTCGTTTGTAACCAAGGCGACTACACGACCCCAGCCTCGTCATAATGTTCAACACCCATGCACACCAAGTAGCGTGCCGCGCTTCTGGGCCTTGATTATCGACTAACACGTAGGTCGCAGCATGCAGGATGGCTGGCGCTGGGCAGTAATCTTGTCAGCTTATAATTGCCGGGCTGCAGGGCATCACAACCATTACACCATTCACCCTCCACCTCACACCCGCGCGGGACATCATACAGCATACCACCATTGTACTATACCTTCACTCACATAGCTAGCAGTACAGTCACTATTCGTCCCTGCTATATCTATCGCTACACCTGTGCTACATCGACCACGCGGCAGCCTTAGTTGGCATCGATCGTTCCCCCTCACCTCCACACAACTCGACATGCGCTCCACAATAAGAGCTCTGGCGGCTCTCGCATCGGCGACATGTCTCATTGCCCCATCTACTGCACAGACATACACCAACTGCAATCCCACAGTACGGACAGACTGCCCAGCAGACTCCGCATTGGCCCGCACCGTCAACATCGATTTCACCTCAGCATCCGATAGTTTCACGCCGCAATCGAACCCCACATATGGCAAAGACGGCGTCTCCTTCACCATCTCCAAGTCTGGCGATGCACCACAGCTCACTTCGAAGTGGTACATCATGTTTGGCAAAGTCGAGGTGGTTCTGAAGGCCGCGCCCGGAGCAGGCATAGTCAGCAGTTTCGTCATGCAATCGGACGACCTTGACGAGATCGACTGGGAGTGGCTTGGTTCGGACCCAGATGAGGTCCAAACCAATTTTTTCGGCAAGGGGCAGTAAGTAATAGATCTTTACTCTCCATTACTGATATAATATACTAAGTCCTATAGAACCACATCCTACAACCGCGGCGCCTTCCACGCAGACGCTGGTAGCCAGACCGGGTTCAAGACATACAGTATCGAATGGACTCCTGAACAGATTGTTTGGCAGATCGATGGAAAGACCCTTCGCACTCTCGAGCCTGCCAACGCTGAGAATCAGTACCCTCAAACGCCTATGCAAATCAAGTTTGGCTCTTGGGCAGGTGGCGATCCAGCCAACCCTCCTGGTACTATCGAGTGGGCTAGAGGTCCCACCGACTACAGCGACGGTCCCTTCACCATGACTGTGAAGTCCCTCAAAGTTCAGGATTACTCTACTGGAAGTTCATACAGCTACGGCGACACCAGCGGCACGTGGCAGTCGATCAAATCAAACGGCGGTGTCATTTATTCGGGTGGCAAGAAGCCTCTCAACAGCGATTCGCCTCAGATTACTGCTACTGCAAGCGGTGCTCCTCTGCCATTCGTTCCTTCCAGAACTTCATCGGACTACGAGCGGCCGAGTGTGTATCCCTGGATTCCAGGTACCAACTCGCCGACTCCTCAGCCTACTTTTGGCAACTACCCCGGGCTTCCGAGCGGGTGGACTGTCTCTGATTCAGGCAAAGTCCTTCCACCCAGCTCAGCTCCTGTCAGTAAGCCTAGTGTGCACCCTCCGAAATTCTCGAACCATTTGCTAACAGTGTATTGCAGCAATCCCCTCTCGCTTCCTCTACGCCCTTGCCTGCAGCTTCACAGTTGGCTTCATCTGGCGATTCTAAGCCTGTAGTCTGGACTGGCTACGACGAACGAGGCTTCACCACAGTCTACACCTCTTATTCAGGCACGATGCAAGCCCCTGTAACTCAGCTTCCTGCTACTGAAGCCGCTGCGCAGCCCACTTCAACTGTCAAGACCAGTGGTGATCTCGCACTTCAGAACAACGCTGCCGAGACCGCTCCCCCTGTTCCGAAAGCCAATCCCGCTCCTCGCCTCTGGCCTGGTTCTATGAGCACCCAAGTATATATCTGCACTCTCGCCATTGTGATACTGTCAGCAGGCTTGATGTGGTAGAACATCCTCAAGTTGTGCATAGTTTGGTTCGTTGTCTGTCCGATTGTTATCGTTTTAGCGTTGGCGTCCGGGTTTTTGAAGTTCAAGATCAAGGTTACTGTCTGGTTAGTGCAGTGGCCCAATTGGCGAATGGGAATAGGTTACAAGCCAAGCGTTAAATAGGCGTGGTTCTTTCATGGACTAGAGGTTGGTGGATGATCGATGTATAGATATGGGAAATGAGGTATGCCTCAGTAAATAATGCGACTACATACATGGACACGAGCTGTCGAACGCTCTATGTGTCACAACTCCATTCTCAACTGTTGAGATTAATTTTACTTCAACACTTCGCTAACTCTTCGATCTTGCTGAAATCCTTTGGGATTATACCCGCCTCCACAGCCCCCTTGTAGCTCCATCGCCAGTCGTCAACCAACTCAGTCTTCCAGCTCCAAAACACCCACCCCTGCTCCTTCTCGTATGCTCGTACCTGCGCAGCCCACCACTGCTGGTACCATGCGTGGTTTTCGCTTTTCAGGGGCGAGAACTCGTCGCTCCATTCGTTGTCCTGCTTGACGGCCAGACTCCACTCTCCGATGATGAGAGGCTTGTTACTAGTAGTGGAGGGGAACGCGTCGCTACAGGATGTTCTCAGGTAGTCATTTTTAGTAGCGGTCGTGGACGAGAAGGCCAGGTAGCGGTGGTTGTCGAAAGCCAGGTTGGACGCGCGACGGGGCAGATTCTCGCGCGGATTGCCCGCGCCCCAGGTGTCGTCCATGAATTGGATGGTCAGAGCGCTTGCTTGGGCGACTTTGAGATCGGACTCGACGGCCCGGATGTGAGAGTACGCTTGTGGGTAATACGTGGAAACCAAGTCCGGGTGGTTGGGCTCGGGCTCGTTGAGGACCTCGAGCATGAAGGTGGTGCTGTAGGCTGGATTCGTGTGGACGCGCTCTGTGATGTTGTTCAGAAAGGTGTATGTACGTTCGTAATTGGCAAGACTGTAGAAGCCTGCGGTATCGTATGTCTGCGTGGAAGTGTCAGTGTCCATGTTGGGTTCAAGCATCAGATGATATACTCACGTGTCCAGCAAATGCATTGTTCGCCACCTGCCCGCCAGGTGCACCATGCAAATCCAGTATAACATTCAGCCCTGCGTCCTTTGCCATTCCAACAACCTTGTCGAGGTACTTCATGCCGCCTCTTGGCCAATTCTCGCCCTGCGCGATGGTCTCCTCCACAAGCCAGTGACCAACAGGTATGCGCACTGTGTTCAAGTTGTACTGCTTCATCGCTTGGAAATCATCTTTTGTAATGAACGTGTCCCAGTGTTTCGCGAAAGCAGCGTTCGCTTTCTCCTGGCCAAGAGATGATACGCAATCCCACTCGGATTTTGTATTACCGCAACCCATGCCTACCCATGTGTCGTTCGACATCCATGGCTCGACGATGAAAAGAGATCCAAGATTCACGCCGCGTATCTTGTAGGCAGGAAGTGCGGCTCGGGCAGACGATATTGCTGCAATAAGTATAGTTAAGAAGGCAAGTCTAGCCATAGCGATTGTTAAAAAGTATATAGAATGGAATGCTTTGAAACGTGTGTGAGAAGCTTAATTCCAGATGCCCGCTCGGGGTTTTTATAGTAAAGCTTTTTCTGCTTTCACTTGAAGACCGATCGGAATCGGTGTGGTGAATGCTGTGGGTGAAGGCTGGCGGTGTACGGACTGCATCATGAGACAACGAAGTCCGCGTTGCTTTTACTGACGCCTTAGGCGGCGCGTGGTACCTCCATCTCGAGTAATGGAGACAGAAGTTGCACCTGCAAAGCAAACGTCTCCGCAGTCACTGCTGTTGGGCGAGCCAGTGACAGGAGTACCTTGCTACCCCAGGCGGTTGGCAGTGATAGAATGACGTAGGTCTGGCTCTTATTTGTAAGGAGAACTGGAACGAGATGGGCGTTTTCTGGATCTTGGTATGTTAGATTGAGTCAGAAGAGCAATACGTGTCAAGGCGTGGGGAGCGCATTCATGGTGGTGCCATAATATAGTCCCACGGGGACGAGAAGTCGGCTCCACTTGCCATCTTGTTATTGTGTAACCAAGTGAACTTGGAAAGACAGATGCAGTGCTACATCGTTTTTGGAAAGACAGGTGTCGTGTTACCCGTGGATAGCATGTGCACCACGTGCTTGTTGTTCAACGATCGATCGCAGATCGAGGGCACGAGGGTTGTCTCACCAGTCATATGCAAGACATATGCACACTGCTTTTTTTCCGATCACTCGCATTTAGACTACCGGTATCCTACAGAACTAATGCATGCTTGTTCCCCTTTGGGAATCTTTGAAGTTCCCCATTGGGAACCTTTGAAGTATGGTTGGGGCGGTTCGGTGAAACCTTTTCGGATAAACCTGCAAGCGCCATCGAAGTCAACGCCATAAGAGTGGTAATAAAGACATGTTGCCGAAGAAAGCAGAACTGACTGTGGAATGAGGCCTCTTGAGCTCAGAAAGAAAACGTTACACCATAAGCATACCGGACGTCTAGTCTTGCCCGCTGTGCCGGCACATGCCGAAGATGTTCTCAAGCCCGTCCATGTCGACAGTGCGTAGTAAGTGACAGCTCTGCTGGTAAAGATACCAGTGGCGTTCATGCCGTTCAAGCGTCGCCTTGATATCTCGCACTCGGGACTAAAGTTCCACATCTTCCTCATCAGAGAAGAGCCCTCCACCAAGATTACCTTGCGGGTCCTATCCGCGACCGCCGCCGTAGGGTTGGTGTCGGAAGTTGTTGGTCCTACCGCCACCACGGTAGTTCGCGCCAGGTTTGCCGGCATTCTTAGGGCCCGTGGGCGCATTGATGGGAGCGGCGCTCGGACCGGCAGGGGGCTGCGAGGAGCCTTGACGCTGACGGTTGTTGTGCTGGTTCTTGAAGCCACCGCGGCCGCCGCCAGGGCCAGATGGGATGGAGGGCTGAGGAGCATCGTCGTACATGCCTTCCCAACTCGTGGGTCCTCCCTGACCTCCATATCCACCTGACTGCTGTTGACGCCGGGCTTGCTGTTGCTCGTATTTTTGTTGTTCGAAGGCTAGTTGTTCTTGAGCTGTGTACGCTGGACGAGATCCGGCGCCCATCATACCTTGTTCGTTGCCGCCATTGAAGCCGCCGCCTTGCTGCATCATCTGTTGCTGCTGCATCTGCTGCATCTGTTGCATTTGCTGCATCTGCAATGGGTTCATGCCGCCTTGCATGTTCTGTGGGTTCGGGCTGCCGTTCCCGCGATTCATGCCTCCCATCATGTTCTGCATGTTCTGCATTTGCTGCATTTGCATGGGATTCATTCCACCCATGCCTCCCATAGCGCCAGGCATGCCGCCACCTCCAGCGAGTTGCTGCTGCATCTGCTGGAAGTATTGCTGCATGCGCTGCCAGTACTGAGCCATCATGGCGGGTGTCATGCCGGCGTTTCCGCCTTGTTGTTGCTGGTTACTCTGGTTATCGTAGCCTCCATTGTTACCTCCATCGCGATTGCCGAACTTGTTGCGGCCAAACTTCTTATCATCTTCGCCGTCACGCATGTTGCCACGAGGCTGGGCGCGCTTCACCTCAATGGGCTTACCAAGAATCTGAAGTGGCTGCTTCAGCGTTGCGTCGACTGCTGCGTCGCCGTCAAAGGTAACGAAGCCGAATCCGCGAGGCCTGCCTGTTTCCTTGTCCATCATCAGGGTGGCGTCGACAACGCGGCCGAACTGCTTGAAGAAGTTTGTGAAATCCTCTTCGGTCGCTTCCTGGCTGACACCGCCAACAAAGATTTTGCTGGTTCGCTCCTGTTCTTCTCTGGGGATAGCTCGCTTTGGATCGATCTATGGCTTCGTTAGTTTGTCGCTCAGGGCGGCACAACATCACATACAATCTTGCCATCGAGGTAGTGCTCTTTGACCATGACAGTGTTGACACATTTAGGATCCCTGAAGGTAAGAAAGCCGAACCCGCGAGAGCGGCCAGTCGCGGAGTCGCGCATGACGGTGCATTCGCTGACCTCGCCAAACTGGGTGAAGTAGTTCTTGAGTGAGTCTATGGGAGATTAGTATAGTGGCCATGGTAGGGGTTGATAGTGTGATGTATGCGCAAGAGATGCATGTCAAGGTTCGCATACCTTCCGTTGTCTCCCAGTTCAGACCGCCGATAAACATTTTGCTGGTGGATTGTTAGCATACCGTCACAGTCACAAATTAGTCAGTATTAGACGTCAGCAACGACGCAGGCGCATCATAGGCGAAAGGGCTCTTTGCAGGCGATGTTGTGGCCGAGACGGCCACTCCAGGTTGGTTTGATATCTGCGACGTTGTGGTCGGATGGATGATGTTGTGTTCTTGGTAGTGCATCTCGGTTGCAGCGACGCAAGCTTATAGATGCGAGAGAGGCAGTTGATTGTCGAATGTCTCGTGACGGACCGTTGTGTCCTAGGTTGCAGATGATGCCGGTGGGAACGATCCGTCTGGGCGGTGTGTACGCACGTGTAGAGAGCCGGTAGTTGAATGGATTGCCGCTAATATTCCATGAATGAATGAATGAATGAATGGCGTCGATTGTTGCGTCATGCCCAGGTTCTTCTGCTCAATAAAGTCTAATCCTTCACGCACCCAAGGTCTGCAAGACACGTTGGTGGCAGGCCAATTGCGTGATGCCGCAGGAGCGAGGGTGGCTAAGCGAGAACGGTCCAGCATGTCGAACTCGTGGCAAATGCCTAATCAGACCATGGCGGCGCGCATTCCCAATACTGAGTATCCACGACGCGTGCAGCAAGAAGAGGCAGCCTGTCCTGTAATAAGCACAGTGTGTTCGGATGAAGCGTCTGTGTTCTGCTACGGAGTCGACTGCGGACGTCTGAAACAGAACATCGTGCAGCTCGACGGACTATCCTCAGCTTGCGTTGTTGGTACGCGCTATCAAGTACCTAGGTATTTATCGACAAGAGGCGCTGCCCGAACTTTCCGGCAAGCTGCGATAGTCCTCGCGTAAGGCGTACTGATGGGCGGTCTGAGCATAGTATAGCCGTCGACTATCCACATGCAGATGGTTCCAACACAAGTCAAGATTGCGAATTGCGAATCTGTTGCCAGCGTCTTCTGGGACGCTCGAACCACGAGTCTCTGGCAATAAAATCCACGTTCCCTTCCACAGCGATGCCTCGCTTCTGGCGATCTTGGTGTGGATGCAGCACGTCCGCCAAGTCCGCGACACAGCTTGCAGGCACGAGATTCCCAATCAGGGTTCTATCAAATCTTTTACAGTCCGAGGCCAACGGTGCCATTGAAGCTCTTTAGCTGTCGAGCGCAAAGTTGTCGACTGTACGTTACGTCTATGAGCCTCGAAAAAGCCCTTGATACCTTGTGATGCGCCTAGTGGTAAAGACTAATTCAAATGCATGACTTACCCGTCCTCCTTCACGTTGATGGGACCGTAGTCGTCGTCGTTGTTGTTGTTGTTGTTGTTGTTGTTGTTGTTGTTGTTGCTGCTGCTATTATTGTTATGGGCGTTGTCGTACGACTGGTTGCCTCCGTTGTTGTAGGCAGAGCCGCCCATGTTGGTGTCCTCGGGCTGGAGTGATGGCGCAGCATCGTGGGCGAGTTCTTGCGGCGGGGCGCTCTGGGGCTCTGGGTGGGCTTCAGGTGCAGCGTTGGACGGTGCGGCTGCGGCTGCGGCTGCGACAGGAGTCGCTGTCGGCTTCGCTGCAGGCTCGTCGTCGTAGCTGGGTGCATGTCAGTACGGGCGTCTGGGCGATACTGGCAGCGTCGTTGATTGGGTGCGCGAGCGCGACATACAGATCGTCGAAGAGGTCTTCCTCCTGGTAGTCGGCCATGGCGATGGGAGGTGAGGTAAGGGGAGGCAGAAAGAGTGGAAGAAAGTCGCGTGGCCGGCAGTTTCTTAGCAGATTGGGCGGCGCGACGGTGGGTGGGTGAGAAGCGGACGGGGGATTGGCGATTGGCGATGTCGAGGTTGGGAGTCGGACTGTGCAGTCTGGCAGAGCTTGACAACCTGCCCAGCCCAGGTGCCTAGGCCAGGATTGTGAGCTGAGTGCAGGCGCGCTAGGAGGCGCTGGGGCCACGACCACGACCACCGACCGCCGACCGCCGACCGCCGACCGCGTTGGAAGACAAAGATAGCCCAGCTTCTCAAGGCGATCGCTCGACAACCACGGCCTAAAATTAGATTCTGAAGAAGCCAAATGAAAGCAACATTTTCAAATTCATACATCTGATGTTGTAGACTTGATCCTATGTTGTGAGGTTGCTGTTGGTATTGATATTAGCATGGGTTAAACCTCGGGCAAGCTTATTTTCCACTATTTCTGTCTTTCAAGAGCGCGACCTGCCTTCCAATGTCACTTGTGGACCTCTTGCAAGACAAAGAATAATGGCCGATAAGAACTACATTACTTCACAACTCTGTTCATTGGCTCTACAATAGCAGCTGCAAATCAAATCCAGGAGACTACAAGTGAGAACAAGTGTTGGTCTCTTACTGAATTATCCTTTTTGTAGTTCCTAGGGGTCTTGAAGTTGCAGAGTGTAGCTATCTCGGGCTCTATGCTGAAGACTTGTCACTTAATTGCGGGCGGGCTTTTTTTTACGTGCAAGAGTGGACGTGAGGTACTGTACATGTAGGATGCGGGTGGGACGTGCCATTGCCCTCTAGCTCCGCGCTGCCGCCACCACCGCCTCCAAGGCGGGGATATCATTCGAGACATATGTGTATGCGACTCGAGCGCGCACCGCCGCCAGGATGAAGAAGCAACAGCAGGTACGCATGCAACTGACGATTTTGCTACAGCAATATGTAGCGCAGAGCACTGCTGACACAGTCCCACCAGGAAATGGTCCAGGTCGGTTCGTGCTCTTCCACTTGGCCGCCGCAGCCGTCATAGCATAGCATAGCAGCCAGGTAGCTAACAGTCGCGTTGCTGCCAATAGACCGCTCTGCGTGAGTCGACACCTGGCGTGTGCAGTGCAGCCGCTGACAGAGCCCCTCCAGCTCCAATTCTCCCTTTTGGCGCACCACCTCCAACATATCGTCCGCGTCCGCGTCCGCGTCTGCGCAGAGCAAGAAGGTCATCGGCGCCTCCTACTCGCACGCCGACATACTCAACTTCAACTCTCTGTGCGCTCCTCGCTCGCCTCTTGCACCATGCATCATGCACCGCGCATCAGCTGACTTGGATAGGAACGTGTCCGGCTCCAGCTCGCGCCCTCGCACGCCCCCGTCTGCGGGCCACAGCCGTGAGTCCAGCACCGCACCGCACCGATCGAGCAGCAACATCTCGCCGCGGCCCCCTCGCGAGCAGTACGGTAGTTTTCTGCGCCAGTCCAACAACGACTGGGGTGCCGACGATGACGACCATGGCGACATCATGTTCGAGGACGACGAGGACGAGTTTGGTCTGCCCAGCATAGCCAACGCACGGAGGAAAGGGCGGCGGAAAGAGCCCTCCAAAGATAAAGACAAAGATCTGGCAGGCACCTTTGCCCACACCAGAAACGGGCTGGGTTCTGCCAGCTCGACGGCCTGGCGCAGCATCGACAGCGGCGACATTGCCGAAGAGCGAGGCATCCCCAGCTACCCCACCGCGAAGAAGATCGAGGGCAAGATCCTCCGCCCACAGTACCAGGAGATTCTGCGCGATCCCGCAAACTCTATGCATCTGATCGAGCATCCATCGGTGCAGCCAAATGCAACCGCAAAGCAGGTCGAAGAGCACTCGGCGCGAATCACTCGCATAAACAAGTTCAAGAGGATATTGCAGGCGAGCACCATATCGCTGTCTGACCTGCGTGATTCGGCCTGGTCAGGGGTACCCTCAGAGGTGCGCGCAATGACCTGGCAGGTCCTCTTGGGCTACCTCCCCACAAGCAGCGAGCGGAGAGTAGCAACCCTCGAGCGCAAGAGGAAGGAGTATTTGGAGGGTGTCCGCCAAGCCTTCGAGAAAGGCACCTCAGCCAGCTCAGCCGCCTCATCCCTTCCGTCGACCATTCGCGGGCGAGGTCGAGGTCTGGACGAAGCCATCTGGCATCAGATCAGCATCGACGTTCCCCGCACAAACCCACATCTTGAATTGTACAGCTACGAAGCTACACAAAGATCACTCGAACGAATACTGTACGTCTGGGCGATACGGCATCCCGCTTCTGGCTACGTGCAAGGCATCAACGATCTCGTCACTCCCTTCTGGCAGGTCTTCCTTGGCGCCTACATCTCGGATCCTGACATTGAATTCGGGATGGATCCTGGGCAGCTTCCTAAGCAAGTCCTTGACGCCGTCGAAGCTGACTCGTTCTGGTGTCTGACGAAGCTTTTGGATGGGATACAAGACAACTACATTGCGCATCAACCAGGAATCCAACGACAGGTGGCAAGCCTGCGCGATCTTACTACGCGTATCGATGATGGCTTGGCGAAACACTTGCAGAACGAAGGCGTCGAGTTCATACAATTCAGCTTTCGCTGGATGAACTGTCTGCTCATGCGCGAGATTTCTGTCAAGAACACCATCAGAATGTGGGACACGTATTTGGTAAAGCATTCGACACATCTCCTTCACAAACATCACTGACATACTCCAGGCCGAAGAGGACGGGTTTTCCTCATTTCATTTATATGTGTGCGCGGCGTTCCTCGTCAAATGGTCCGACCAGCTACGGAAGATGGATTTCCAAGAAGTCATGATGTTCCTGCAGTCGCTCCCTACAAAGCAGTGGACCGAGAAGGATATTGAGCTGCTCCTCAGTGAAGCATTTATTTGGCAGAGCCTCTTCAAGGGGAGTGGTGCTCACCTGAAGAACACAAGTTCGAGAGGAGTTGGTATGGGTCCCGACTTCTAGAAATTGTTGGTGATGTCGCAAACGCCGAGATGACCTACTTGTAAATAATGCACTAATGTACCACATAATGATCACCTTGATACACACAATATGCTGCTCACCAACGTGATCTTCTCTCCATCTATAGCAGCCTTTTCCGGGGAACACATATATCCGGATGATATGTTTAGAGAGCGGAGGCACCCCGCTACCCCACCAATCTTGAGGACGTCAGTGGCTAGCTAACGTGCAACTTCGTGCATAGATAAACATGCCTCGGTAAACATCAACCTCGTCGCTATATTCTCCGACTTACTGCAACCACTCGATTTCCTACGGCGCCGTAGAATTGCACTGGTAACGCGTAGCACCAGATTCCTCACATCCCACACCCTATCACCATGGAACAGCGCACCCGACCTCCATTCTCCGAGCTTCCTCTCGACAAAGAAGGGCCGCCAGGAAACGCATGGGGTCTCTACGGCTTCGATGACGAATTGGGTGCTCTGAACATGATCACCCCCTCGACTGTCAAATCCGCAGCCCAAGAGATCCAGACCGGCGAGCGTGTATCTCTGGACTGGACCTTGAACCTGCCTTCCCACCCGTCCTTTGGGCGTCCCTCTTTCGGCTGGAGAATGGAAAACCGCACGCATCCTGATGGCACTAAGCGCATCGTCAACGACGATCACCTGGACATCAACACCCAAAGCTCCTCGCAGTGGGATGGCTTCAGGCACTACGGGTATCAACAGGCGGCACGGTACTACGGGGGCCGCACGCAGCAAGACATAGAGAACACCGCCATTATCGGTATCGACAAGATCGCGCACTCGGGCGGCATCACCGCACGCGCCGTGATCCTCGATTACCCGCGGTACTTGCAGAAACAGGGGCGCGAAGCAATCGATGCGCTGAGCAGCCACGCCATCACCCCGCGCGAGCTGAAGGACATGCTCGCGGCCACAGGCGTGCAGCCGCGAGACGGTGACATGCTGCTCGTCCGCACGGGTTTCACCGCGCAGTACGAGAAGCTCGGCGAGAAGGAGCGCGAGGACCTGGCCAGCAAGCCGCCTACTTTCGCTGGCGTCGAGAGCAGCAAGGAGACTCTAAAGTGGATCTGGGAATCCGGGTTTGTGGCTGTCGCCGGCGACGCGCCGTCTTTTGAAATGGCGCCGCTAGTCGGCGAGCACACTCAGCCAGGTGGTATTTGGAAGGGTGAGGAGTGGGAGGGCGATATGCAAGGTGGTGGCCTGCTGCATCAGTGGTTGTTGGGTGGATGGGGTGTTATGATAGGTGAGATGTGGGATCTTGAAAGGCTATGTGAGAAGGCGGAGCAGCTGGGGCGATGGACGTGCTTTGTTAGCAGTGTACCATTAAAGGTAAGTCTTGAGATGATGGGACAAAGAGATACTGGAACTCAGCTGATCGTTGTGTGTAGGTACCTGGTGGTGTTGCGAGTCCGCCGAATGCCGTCGCTATATTCTAGATACTACTGGAGCATCCATAAGAATACTAATTCAGACAATAACGCAAACACCTTTCCCCATTTAACACCATCTGTGACTTTCCCCTGAACGCGAGCCAGCCTCCCACTTGCTCCACTGTGCTTCGACACAGTGCCTTGGGTACTGCTGCTGTACAGCGCCTTGCCGCGGCTGACCGGACACCGACTATACTGCGAAAATGGAGTGGTTGGATGACTTCAGCTCATAGCAGGTATGATAAGATAGCTACAACTTGATTAACTGCTTTGTCTTTCCACCTTTTCTGAAAAGAATCCCTCAAAAGTGCAGTATCTGCTCAGAGCTAGTAAGATGCTAAAGGCCAGGTTTGTTTCATTTTCTAATTCACTTCTGTTCTAATGGAATGCTTTTTTAAAAACTTGGCGACTTCCGTTGTGCTGCTCAGAAACCTTTTTTTTCGGCTCCATGATTGATTTGCATGTGATATAGCTCTAACATAGCCTCAATTATTCTGTAGATCAGTGTGGGTTCGTCTCTGTCGATAAGCCAATTATAGATCGAATTCGCCGAGTTGTGACGCCTCTTGAGTGCGGATATGGGTTAGCCAAGCACGCGTTTTGGCGACAGCTCAAATGAGAAGCGCACCACCATAGTCTCAATTAGCTACAATCACGATGCATGGGTGGGAGCGTCTGGGTAAGAGCATCTAGACGGGAGTGTTCCGGTGGAGATCGGTGAAAGCGCCCGGGTGTAAGTGACTGTTCATGTTCGTAAACAGTTACCAGTTTCCCTCTCTTGCATCTCTCGGAGTGCAAATAAAACATACACTTTTTTCACTATCAGGCATCGTGTTGTCACTATCGAATATCATGAATTCTACCATTGAGGATCGTGCTGAGTGTTAGTCTACATGTGCTAACTCAGGAGCTTACTCTCCATATTTACACAACAACATCAAATCACCATGGAAGTCAAGAACAACTCAGCTATACCAACAACGGCTGGTTTTTCAGCCTCTCAGGTGAAACCCGCAATCAAATTTACGAGTACGTGTTGACGTCTTCGTCCCGCATTCGTTACTTTGATAACACAGGAACTTCACGATCGAAGCCCATATTCTACGAAAGCAAGGGCTGTTTCGACAGTGGCGGAGAGTTCGACGAGTCTGCAACTCAACGTAACCGTACGGTCCATATTCCACCCTCTGAGTTCAACCAACTGAAGTATGTAAATCGACAACTGTACAAGGAAACTGCAGGTCTAGAGCTGAAGTACAACAAACTTGACTTTGTAGCTCCAGTAGGTATTCTTGAGCCCTGCAGCCGCCAACTGATCAACTTCATGACTCGTATGATGCCCAGTATGCACGCCTGGCTCACCACCATCACAATCGGTCAGCCAGTCGATACCGCCGCCGAGTCATCGTCATTCATGAGCGATTCATACGAGACAGTGAATCTCCTAGATCAAATCTTTGACAAGTATTCTCACATCAAGGTACGCGTTATCCTACCTGGATGGCGTCTATATCCCGACCAAGACGAGAATCCGATCGACAACTTCATCGGTCGAGGATTACTGTTTGCCTGGTCCCTCCGCGGCGACTCGTGTGAATCGCTCTTCCACCAGCCAACACGGAGGCTCTCGGTGATGACTATGCATGCTCTTATCGGTAGAGGCAGGAACCATTCAGAACATGCGCGACGGGACAGCTCCTACCAAGAGATCATTAAGTGGGGGGTTGCAAGGATGCGCCCTTTGACGGCGCCAAATTTGCGCTTTGTGCCCGTTGTGATGCTGGGTGACGGTGGGCTTGCGGGACTGTCTGATCTGCATCGTTCCTGGGCGAGCATGCCTCGTATCTTGCCAGAGGCGGCACTTCTCAAGTCCGAAGAATGGATTTCAGAAGGTATTTGAGGATCCCTCGAGGAAGCAGTATACAGCACCTTGCCACGACCGACCAGACACCCGAGCACATTGCAAGGTTGGCGATAGCCTGGCGTACTTGAAGTCTAATTAGCATATGCTAGACAACTAGAACTATCTCTAAGATAGCTATAGTGTCTGTTGGATGCTTTGGGGGTTGCTTTTTCCTAAATAAATTCTTCAAAGCGTAAAGTGTCTCGTCAGAGCTGGTAAGGTGCATGTGTGCAGACAAGCCACATTGAAATGGCAACTGAGTCAAATGAAGGAATTGGAGACGGAAGTCAAACGGTAAAATCTTGTTTAATCAGTATACAATCCAAAGTAGGGTATCTTCCTCTCACAACGCCACAATAATATTCTACAATGAAAGCCACTCAAGGTCTTATGGTCATCTGCACCATAGTCTCTCTCCCTTCACTGACCATCATCGCCTTTCCTTTCAGCGCGCGGCGGTTCTCCTTATCACTGCCACCGCTACTGCTAGTACCGTGAGAACTCGAGTCTAGCCTACTCCTCCTCGATGAGTTGGAGTCAAACGCCGACCGCATGTCAACGGCCGAGTCGTGGCTATCAACAATGCCTAACCCTTGTACAGCGGATTCGAGATCGCCAATTGTGGGAGAGCCTCGAACAGCCCTCTTCTGACTCTGTTGGTGTTTGACAAAGGCTCTTTGCTCGTCCGAACCGGGAAGGTAGATGCGTTTTGCACCTAGAGTACGCTTGATATCTTCGAGCAAGACCTCCATGGGACATATGTAGGCAATGCGGTTTCTCTGACACCACGCAAGCACATGACCAACGACGCGATGCGAGTTATTCTGAATAACCCATGCCCCGGAGTCACCACCGACGCCAAATCCACCAGTGACGTGCCAGCTGCGAGAAAAGGACTTGCGGCGATAGATGCGCACAGAGCTCATTGCTTGTCCAATCATGCCGCCCTGCAAGCCAGTTGTGCGGCCAAAGCAGTGGACATTGAGACCGCCAAGGGAGTCTGCGGCTGCAATACCGTTTGGGTACTCATCTTCGCTAGGATTGTAATGACGTCTGTCCACGGGCTCTTCAAGCTTGCTCGAGATTTCGCGTTGGTCCGGCTTCATGGAACCAAAGGCAAAGCGGCGGCCGCCTTGACAGATGTTGTAGAGCTGCATACGATCGTCGTTGAGCTTCAGCAGAGCCCAATCGATTTCGTGTAAGACACCATCGCGCTTCCAGCGACGGATGCCAGATGATGCATGTACGTAGCCAAGCTCATGAGAGTCAAGGTGATCCTCGTCTCTGTCCTCATCGTTCGGGAAGAAATCATCATCAACATCATCGATGGCTGGCTGAGTGACTTTGATGTCTTCGCCCTCGCCCGGCTCGATACCTTCGATATCGCCTACAGTAATGCGGGACAATGTCGACTCAGTCAGAACTTCCTGTTCAGAATCATTGTCGGAATCGAATTCTGAGTCAGAAAAGTCGAAGGATTCGGCTTCACCTTCTTCGCTCCCGTCATCTTCGTCGTCGGACAGCTCGAGATCCCACATAGGCATTGAGACATCATTCGCAAGTTCCAGGCCGGGTTGAGAGCCCATGCCCATCAGCCAAGGGTTGTTGTTACTGTGGTTGGTTGCACTTGATAAAACCGCGTCGTAAGGGTAAGGGCTGGTAATTTCGTCTTCAGTGTCGCTCTCTTCATCTGAAGGAGCATCGAGCAAGTGATGCACGCTCATACCAAGTGGCTCGTCGTCGACCAGTACAACGCCGCCGTACGACACTGGTGGAAGATGTTGCTTGCCGTTGAAGGCACCGATAGAAGCGCCACATAGCGGCCGCTGTTGATGGTAGGGGTTCATGACGGCCATATCGGCGTTGTAAATCTCGGTGTTCATCATTGAGCGATGAGGTGGACGCACACGACCAGAGGAGCGGCTCATTTTGGATCGCCGAACCTTACCGCGCCGGACCTTGAGATCAAATACCGTCTCATCATAGCGAAAGCGGCGCGAAAGAATCGCCTTGACCTTGGCAACACTACTGCATGTGATGAAGATAGTAGGTCGAGCCTTCTCCTGAGTTTGACCAACCGCAACAAGATCGATACTGACGGTTTCATCAGAATCCTTGAGAGCACGTTCGATGAGACGTTCGAGCCTGGGTAACATAGTCGCGTGCCACTCATCCACAATGGCAGGTGTGAACTTAACGGGGTGTAATCGAAGCTTTGCGCGGGGAGCCGATTCGATGTCAGTTTGAATTTGGATCGAGGATGTGATGCACCTGTCATTTTGCTCCACAACGCTAACATCCTGTACCTCAGGCTCGGGGGTTGGATAGCCAAGGGTGGCTTGAGGCCAGTGACGAATGCCATCTGTAAGAAGCGCTTCTACAGAATGGGTACGCTTCTGGTTTCTCTGTCTCCAGGCTGATTGAATTAAAGTTATTTTCTCTTTGTAGTCATCGAAAGGCGTTGCGTTGAATGATTGCGAGCGTGATGCCCGCCAAGCACGCTGTATGATCGATGCAGCGCTGGTGATCTGCTCCCTATAGAGAGAAGTTACATCGCCTCGATCTTGCGAACTGTGTGGCGTGGGGACAAGGGTCCCAGAGGTCTCAATTGATCTCTGATCTTGATGCTCCCATTCCATTCCTTCCCCTGACTCTCCTCTAGGGCTTGCTAGCCCGATAGTCTCAGAAATTGATTTGCGAATAGAGTGTTGTGAGCGCTGTGATGGATTGCGTGAGAGTGTGTTAGGATCAGAGGATTTCTTAGTACTCGACTTTGTCAGAGACTTGGTGCGTTCGAGCGCATGGGAACCCTTTTCAAGGGCCCAACGCTTAGCACTTCTGTATGAAGGGCTCGTGGGTGTTTCCAGGATCTGAGGTTGGCTGACACTTTTGCGCTTTAAGTGAGTGGCGCCCGTCAGTGGTGTTGGCCCTGGTCGTGTCTCATGCAGATCAAAGCCTGGCTCTGATTCATCGAGCATGCAGCACCTGTGTAGTCTGGTTATGATGCGGTTGTAGAGCTGTGTAAAGTCATGCAATCCCTCGATGCCGCTGTGAACATGGTCGATTGCCCAGAAGCAGTCGCGTACGACTTGCATATACACAGTGCCACACTTTGAAGCTAGACGGCGTATGTATACATCTTCGACTCGCTGCTTGAAGTCGGCAAGGGTGTATTTGGGCTTCCACAAGTCGCCCAGCGGTTGCCATAGACCGATTTCTAAGAGGACCAACCCTAGACTGTACAAATCGAACTGAGGACCATGATGCTTCTCCTTGGACCCAGTAAATTTAGGATCCTCCGGATGACGATAGATGTTAAGTGTCGGCATTGCGCCAGTGGCTTCTATATCGTACTCGGAGAAAAGATCGAAGGAGCAGACTACAGGTGAGCGGAGCGCATACGTCAACGCCCGGGTATTTGCTGACTGTCGCCTATTCTTTCGAAAGACCAGGATGTTGCTACTATTGAGATCTTTGTGAACAAAGTTTTCTCCATGGATCTTACTGAATGTGACGGCAAGCGAATATGCGAGGCGAAAGCGATCTTCGAGAGGAGGTGTAGCACTGTTCGAGTTGTTGAGTGATTTGGATCCTGTCTGTAAAACGCTGAGGAGAGTAACAGGTCGAAGCTCTTCAACCGTCTTGTGCGCATCTGAAGGACCAGAAAATGTCGACGTTGGAAGTTCAAAAACAAGACCGAAGCGTGGCTGTCCAGGATCCTCGAAGTATCCCAAGCACCTGAGGGTGGCTAGCTGAGGTTGAGTAGTTGAGAGTCTTGTAAGTATATACAAGAGGGTATCCAGGCGATCTGTAGGTGGAGAGACCTCGGTGTAGCGATAGGTAGGGTCAAACGTGGCGTACTCAATCAAGACAGGCTGCTCGATAGTGCGCAACCCATCGGCCTTCCAAGGGTTTGTCGAAGTGTTCCGAGCGCGCAGTTTACCTATAACACGGATAGACGAAGCGCCTACACTTTCGTATGGTGGTGGTTCTTCCGCCGGCAGGACCAGATCCGAGGGGTTGAGCTTGGGTGGCAGAGACGAGCGGAAACCAGCGTGTAGCGCATGCGCATTCAGAGGGAACGTTGCTGGGTTGACAAGTGTGAGATCTGAAGCGCTGTACTCGGATTTGGAGAAGATGGCAGTAGAAGTAGATAGCCTGGGCGGCTCAGGAACGAGCTTGATGTCTGGGCCAGGAGCACGCGGTGCACGTCGGCTCCGAGAGAGGTCATAGAGTATATCGATCGAGGTGGTCAGGTCCTGGATGAGGTCCTCGTAACGTGATCTGTCGGCGGCCGCCCACGCGGACGTATCAGATGTTGGCAGTCTGCTCTTCTCCTCTAACGAGGTCTTGCCCGCGACAGGCGCAGCACCCGGGTGCATATGCTCTGCCTCATCGAGGATTTCTTTGATGGTCCCAAGCACGCTCGTCACCGTCTCTGTGAGACCTGCCTGCTCCACGCTCTCGTCGATGTCGCCGTTCTTGCCCTTGGCGTTATCGCTCCAATCCACGCCCCAAGTCATCAGCCTGTCCTTTTGTATCCGGAGCTTGCGGTGGAGGACACTCGAGTGTGTGTCCTGGTTGTCTTGCTCGACCACAGCATCGCAGTGTATCTTCGTGTCCGAGTACAGCTGGGTCAGCCGCCGCGGCAGCCTGCTGATGGTCTCCATGCCTGCTCTAGGTACCATGGACTTCGAGCTTGTCGCAGTGAGTGGTGGCAGCGCGACTGCGTTATGTGAGGTGTGTAAGAAAGACCATAGAATATAGCGACGCTGCGACTGCCTGGGAGGTCGTCGTCATGGCTGGCGTCGTCGATATAGATGCGGGTGCAGATTCATGGCTGCCTGTTCCCATCGCACCGCCCCAGATTAGGCGCGGCCGATTGGCTAACGCGGGGGAGGCGCGACTGCGGCCTCAGGCTAAGCTCGAGAATGTGGCTGAGACCGGGCGCCACCAGGCCCCAGGGCGGCACGCGGTTGCTGATATGTGTCATTTGGCACTTGTATTTGTTCACATGTTCGTGGGCTGTGATGGCCATCTGCCATCCAAAACCGCTTGCAGCCTGTCATCGGACGCCTGTTTCACCCTGCTTGCTCGCGCAACTTAGATCCCTTGATGTAGGCAGAACAGCTCAATTCAATATACTTTTCCAGCCTATCGTTCCGTTCCATACATGTGATATCCTACAAGTCCCAGAGTGTGTTGTCTTCGCTTCGTCCAAATCCTAGTGGGCGATGCATCTAGTCATCCTCAGTCAAGTCACCGTACTCCCATTGACCTCTCCTCTCTGCCTTGGCAACATCCTGCTTCTGCTTCAACGCACTGAGGACATCTGTCGCGCTCCTCTCCCAGGCCTTGAGCTTCTTGGGGACCATGGCGAAGCCTTCCTCAATGACATCAGCGTTTACGCTATCCTCACCGGACTTGCTCTGCGTGGGATCGAATAGTGTGACCCACAGCATACCATCCTTGTCGACCTGGTCAACGTTGGCAACAAGCGAACGGCCAGCTGTCTCTGAAGAGATGAACTCAATGGCGTCGCTAAGGTATTCAGGGTTGCTTGGCAGCTGAATGAAAGCCAACTGCGCGTCGACAGCTTGAGGCTTGAGCTTGGTGTTGGAGAACTCAGCGCCGAGAGGGCGCAGGCGGCTCCAAGGAATGACTTCGGAATTTCCGTAGTCGATGTAGACAACCTCAGCTTTCTTGCCGTCTCGGTCGTTGCGGCGAACACGGGCACGGTACCACGTGTCGTCCTCGGTGAACTTTGCTGAGACAAATTCACCCGTCTTAGGAGGGCCGTCAAGACCTTTGCTGTTTGCGGGATTCAAGTGGAACTTGCTGAACGCGCTCATCAGAGACGTGAGCGCTGAGGTTCCCGAACCAACTTGTTGGAGCTTGAGCCTGCCATCCTCCGCAACGTGGGTAACCATGACATCGCGGTAATCCTTCTGCCTCGAGGCAGCTGGTGCATCACCGTTCGATGTCTGTGTGACAGATGCCGTCGTGTCGGCATACTCATCCTCCTGCGAAGGGTCGTAGTTCTCCCAGAGGTTTCTTCGTGCGTCCTTGGCCTTCTGTTCCGCAGCGAAAAGCTCGTTCGCATTGCCCGATTTCTCGGCCGAGTATGCGTGTACCGATGCAAGTCCCTCCTCGACAAGAGTTTTCGCAAAGTTCTCACGGTTGATGTAAAGTGTGCCGATGAAGCCACCAACCTTGTCGCAGTCCTCGACGTCAATCTCTACATCGCGCTGCTGGCAACGCTTACTGGCGAACTCGTGTGCCTCCTTGCCGAAAGGCTCACCCTTGTCTTGATCGTTCCTGGCAGATCGAGGTGCGCGGATGCCAGAGAGAACAAGTGTGATCTTTGCATTTTCGCGAGGAATAAGGACAGTGAAACGAGACGCAGACTTGACAAAATCAACGACAGCAGGGACCCTGCGCTGCCTAGAAAGCAAGGTGAGCTGGCGCTTGGCCTTCTCAAGCGATTCGGAGTAGTCCACATATTGCTTTGCGGAAGGTGTCTTGGGTGACCAAAGACCCCTCTGCTCCTCCTGTGCGGTCGCCTCAGCAAGCAGAAGATCGTCGTAGATGGGGCTCCTGTCGGTATCATCCTGGCGGTGACGGATGACCGTGGCCATACCGCTCTCGACGAGAAGAAGACCGATGTTCTTGCCCTGGTAGGTGACGGTCGCCATTTCGCGCTCATCGTAGCCCTCAGTGCCGGGACGCTTCCCGTCGATGTGGAACTTGACGTGCTTTCCGATCAGCTTCTTTCGCAAGAACTCCTTGGCCTCAGCTACCCAAGGAGACTGCTTTGGATCGGTCGGCTTGGGCTGGCGAACGCTGCTGAGGTTGATGCGCTTCTCAGCGCCAGCCTTGTTGCGCAGGAAGATGGTGTCTGCGCTCTGCACTCTGCTGACAACGGCCTCAAGCTCACCAGGAGCGTTAGCCTTAGGCGCGACATGTCCCTGGTAGAGGCCTTGCCTTCTGTCCCTGGCGAATTTCTCGGCCTGTCTCAGCGCAGCCATCTGTGTTCCGAGAAGTGTAGTATGGTGATCGGTGCACTTGGCCAATCCAGCTTTGAGGATGTGAGGCACAATGCTGCCCTGAGTGGGGTGTTTGACATCTGCAACAATCTGGCCGTTGGGTGTTAGACCGAGGACGCTGGCTGCGACGTTGCGCTGAAGCAGCCTGGTCTCGACGAAAAGCTGCGCATCGTCACCGAAGGGCTCCGCAGCCTGGACTTCCTGGGTGGAGGGATTTGTGCGCTGTGTAGACGGCGCGCGGATGCCGGCGAGAAGGATCATGGTCTGGACGTGCTCGGTAGGCGAGAGGACAAATCGAACGATGAGGCGGTCCCCAGACAGGACTTTCTCGACAATCGCTGCTCCGGTCAGATCGATGTCTCGACGATCGAGATGTAGACTTACTGGTCAGCTCCTTGCCCTTGTACTCTTCGACAAACTGCTGAGGGTTGCTGAGCTCGTTGGTCGAGTTAATTCTACCGCCCGTCTCGGCCCAGAGACCCTTTGAGTCTGCCCTGGCTCGCGCCTCAAGGACCTGCAGCTTCTCCAGAATCTGCGCATCCTCATCCGACTCGCCCTTGCGGCCGGCGTCGTCGCGCAGCTTCACCCAGCCTTCGGCGACAGCTTGTTCGGGGAGCACCGTGCGGTCGGGTAAAGCCACGATGCCGTATTCGCGGTTGGCGCCAGTTGGAATCTTGTATAGAATCTGAAAGCGAACCACTCTGCCAACAAGGAGACGGCGGAGGTAATCGCGTGACTCAAAGGCAAATTGTTCGTCGCCCTCGCGCTTCAGTCTCGGTGCAGTGACGAAAGCTAAGCTAAGGATGCGTTCTTGCTTGGGATTGCTGACATTGTGGAGAACAACAGTATCGCCAGAGAGAACGCTCTTGACCTTTGCTTCGAAGTGGGAGGCAGCCATGGTGGAGAATAAGGCTTGACACTGCACATGGCGGCTGTTAGCTACCGTGGTCACAAGAGCTCCGTCAGACGAGCGAACAGCAACGTCTAAGAGTATATACTGCACTTACCTTGCCAAACCAGCAGATAACCTAGGAGAAATTGAAAGAGGGGCTGCAATTGATACCAAACCTCAATTGCAGAAAGGGAGTTGTGATGTTGCTGAAGTGACAACGTGGTGCTTAGCGGTGTACCCGAAATCTCGCCATCCTAGCTTCAGGGACTCGAACTGTGGGGTCGCTCCCAGTCTAGGCAAAGCTCGAACGTCACTTGCAGATCCATGCACGGGCGGTGCCATCTCGAGAACCATCCATCATACTGTATGAAGTATAATCACGTACCCTAATCTGTTGAACATGATCATGTCTGAACAGGAATGAGTGTGAGTTGATGGATTGCTATTAATCGATACTCTCATCCGCTCTTCGCGCTATGCTACAACGGCTTGGGTATATATCACAACAGCTAGCTACAAGAGTGGAGCCAACGCTCTCCTTTGCCAATGTACAATGCAAGGGAGTAGAATCCGAACGTCGCCTCCTCTGATCTATAAACAGTGCCTGCTCCCCTCGCGCCTATCTTACATGGTCGCTCCAAAGTACTACGATCCCCGGGTGCTTTTTTCCAACAGAACCTCAAACGCAGAACGAATGCTGGCAAACAAAGTAAAGGTACAAACAAAGTCCAACAGGGAAAAGCGGGGGCCAAAAACGCCGTCATTATGCATTATTCATTAGATGTTGCTGAACTCCGTGTTCTAAGCGACATAAGCGGGCGGCGCCTCGAGCTCATCCTCGGAAGCCCAGATGCCTCTTGAAGGGCGTTTGGAGCTTCGAGAGAGAGGCGACTGGTCGCGAGAGGAGGCTTCGCGGTCCTTCTCTTGTTGCACTTTCCTCGCGATCTCTTGCGCCATCTTCGTCATCCAAGCTTGTTCCAGGATACCGCCCGAGCTCTCGGGCTCGTTCGGTGGTGATGTGAGCGCAATCTTGTCAAACGATAAGGAGCGGAGGAGCGGAGATGTGGACTTTTGGGCCTGCCGGATTTGGTTGTGTGACAACGGTGGCCGCCGTGAAGAGGAACGAGCCTTGATAGTTTCGTCCTTGTAGGCTTCATGCTGCTTCGCCTTCGATCTCGACATTCTTGGCGGGTCTGCAAGAAGAGGTGCGGCAGGAAGCAGCGTGTCGGTTGAAGCTGTGTTGCTGGCGAGCGTGCTTGGTTCGCCATAATCAAGGATGCCATGTGGCCCATCGTGTTGCAGGCCACATCGAGCTGGACTCCGAGGCGGCGTGGAGACTTCTCCAGTTTCTCTCTGTTCATGCACAACGCTAGAAGTCTCCGAAGCGTAAGTACTTGCCATCTCGCTCTGTCCGTCAGTTGACAAATCTTCGGCACCGACATCAGCAGTTTTATTGCGAAGATCCACGACACGCTTCTTACGCCTTCGCACTCCACCTGTGCGTGATCTCCCAGTACCTAACGTCAGACCAGACATAGAGTAAGTTGTAGAAGAAATGGTTGGGCGTGAATCTTGCGTTTCGTGTGTGTCATGAGTGCCTTGACTCCCAGAAGCCACAGAGGAAGCACCTGATTTCATTGTGCCGAAAGTCGACTGTATCCTCGAAAGGCTACCTCTTGTGAGCGCTGGTGTAGCAGTGCCGGATGCATCTCGATCTGGCCCTGCCCAAGCACGAAATACAGCATCGCGGATACCAGGTGTGAAGAGCGACAAGGTGCGTTGCGATTCGGATAGGGCGGCGAGGCGGAGGATGTTCTTCTGCGAAAACGATGCGTGGATTTCACCTACAGGATCAAGGGCAATTTCGGAGATTTGCGATTCGTCCAGAGGGTTACCAAATGCATCGACAGCATCTTGTGGAGGCGTCGCGAGCGGGTCGACGGTGGTGGCGCTATTGTTGGTGTCGCCCAGACGTTCCTCTTCCATTTCGCGGAACTCGGGGGAGCACAAACGCAACGACAGCCGGTGGATGATAGCAGGGAGATCCTCCATAAACAGTACTCGCAATTGTCCTTCGATCTCCTTCTGCAAATAGTCGCGGACGAACGGTATCGAGTCAAATGTCGAAGAGACCTTGAGCGACTCCAAGGGATCGTTCCTGAATACCAGTGTCAAGCCCTTCTGTTTCGAGAAGACCAAGATAACGAAGCCTGATAACCGGAAGTTTGACAACGTGATTGACAACGGTATGGTCAGGCCAGATGCCGCCGCCAAGGGCTGTGGTGATGCAAAGTCGGGCTTGGTTGACAAGTGCGTCTTCAGCGGGTTGACCTGAACCTTTGTTTTCAAAGTCAAGAATGCATCGCCAGTGTAAGCCATCTTGAAAATGCCCCTGAAGCGGTCTTCGGCCAGGTCGCCAATCTCCAAGATCTCCAGCTCTGGCGGTGTGGGTCCGAGGTTGAGTTCGGTGACGATGATGTCGTCAACGATGATAGGCGGCTTCGGCGACTTGTTCAGCGCCGTTGTGAGCATGTCTCGCGCGCGCGAGGTGTCCGCCAGCAGTGGTGACCAGTTGAAGTTGAAAGCCATGGCTGATGACGGTGCGCAGGTGCGGAGGAAGCGTTGGGGCTTCTAGCGACGACAGGTACCGATGCGTGGGTTCGTGAGTGGCAGCCTGGGTGTCGCGTGCATGCCTTTGGTCGTGGTCGCCGCGTGAACCGAGTCTGGGCGCACAACGGGTCTCGGGATATGTATGGGTAGGGTGGGGTGTCGCCCGTGTAGATGCTGGTGAGCGGCGTGCTGCGGTGATGCGTGCCGGCAGTACAGGTGATGGTGGAGTGAGCCGTGACCGTACAGCAGGAATTTCTCGGATATGGGGAAGCGCTTTCGGGTCTTGGGGGAGGCTATGACAGCAGCGCGCCAACTTTTGCGCTTTGCGCAACCGACCTGACCGTGCACCACTCGCTTAAGCAGGGCTGAACTCCGGACGAACCGCGGTAGGCTTGTGCTTGTGAAATGCAGCAAAAGGGTCAGGTTGTTTACGATGTGGTAAACACTACTGTGTACATACGTATTGATAGGAGACAAGAGGCCCCAGGGCAACAGAGGATGTTTGGCTGTTTATGAAGTCGTTCGAGACGCAAGCAAGGCCCCTCGAAGTCGTCTCGCACCTGCCAGCCAGGCAAGCATCCTTAATTTCATATGACGCGCATCCATGCCATCCTTGCTGACACGGCTGATCCAGCCCTCACGAGCCACATACCCCATCCAGAACACCGCCAACACCGCCAGCAAACCCCAGCATCTCAAGCACATCACATGGAGTCGGCCAATCGAAGAAAAGGGGCTGCGGATCTATCGATAATGAGTCACCAAGGCCATCAGATAGCCTGTTCATAACGCGGGGAATATGGCGGGCGCGTTGTTTTGATATGGACGCTGGCGTGACTCTTGTTGTGATATCTGAAGCACATATAGCTTGTATACAGCGACCAGCGCAGCAACGTCGACGAGGTAGACCATTTGAGGCCTCAACTATCGTCCTTCAGTAGCTTCTCTACAGCCTCAACCTTGTCTTTGAAACCTTGTTTCTTGTCTGTTCTGGTGCCAATCCTGATATCGCTCTGGATTCTGACGACTCCGTTCTGGTGAAGCAGAGCATGGCACTGTCCAATGACTCGCATGCAGTCGTCCCAAGAGCCCTCTGGAGTAGCTGTTAGTAGTGTACGATACAGCGCTCGGTGTTGGACACGTACCAAGCGTTGTTCCTGCCGAATGCATTGAGTAGTTGAGCCCACTTCTCTTCAAGATGCGTTGCACCTCAGCCACCTCCTTTGATACGCTCGCTGTGGGCGTGCCTAGTGGGATGAGGCAAAAGTCCGCCGTACACGACGGCGGCGTCTTGATGTCTGAGATGTCGTTGCTTGCCATATTTGGTTGGTTGACGTTTCTCAAGGGCAGAAGCTTGAACTGTGAGGCGTGGATTGATTGAGGGTGGAGAGCCCCACTAAGTGTCTTCTAACCTATGCGAAAGCCCAGAACGCACGTTGAGTCTGCTCAATGCGGAGACCAGGACAAATATCTCCCGCGTTTTGCAAGAGACTCCGTGTTGAGCCACTTGTCGTCGACATCAGTATCCCAGTCTGTCTGATACAATAGCACGCGAATAGTCTTAGGGCGGGCTTCGGCCAGTACTCCGAGGAAAGAGCAAATTTGCACGATCAAGGTGGGGTGGTAGCAGCGGGACCTATTCTACAGCCTCGACTGTGAATCTATCGCCATCTCATGATGTCAGAGGTCATGCCAGCGAGTGCAATTGGACGGCTGCAGGCCCTCTCAATATTTCATCTGATTATATATTAATATTCCAAAAATACCTTTATCAACTTGATATTGGTTCGATGGTGTAGTTGGTTATCACGTCAGTCTAACATCTGTTAGTTCACTGAAGGTCTCCAGTTCAAGTCTGGGTCGAATCATTTTGCTCTCAGGTTTCGCGTAGAGATGCTTGTGCGATTTTTTTGCTGTCGACTTCGTCTTTGCAGCATTGCCTTCTGGCTGTACCCGCATTCTGGAGCAGGTTGTCCTGCGTCGCTTGGTAGGCCACAACAAACAACATTGTAACTTGCAGGGTTGATCGAGGATTAACATTAGAAGCCCTTCGAACTCGTACTACAACTTGTCACGGCCGCCTGGCAACCGAGCACACTGGAAGGAACCCTGACTTTTGCCAGCTTTGCATTATGCTCAGTGTGCAGTAAGCTATTGTTGAAGTAGTTCTTCGCCAGAGGACTATTGGTAAACAATATCTAATGACCACTGCACCATAAACACACATCACTGTGGGGTGGATGGTGTATATTGTCAATATGAATTTAGACAATGTTACCAAACCGGTGCGGGTATGCAAAGCTGCCTTGTCAAAATCTGAGGCTGATGCCCTCTGGTAGATTTACGGTGTGTGTGTGTGTGTCCGTGAGAATGAAGCCCAGAGACCATCTTACTATTTCAACCTCTATGCTGTGTACAGAGTGCAGAGTTGGGACAGGAAGAAAGCTGTTCCAACCCATGCGGACTCTGCAAAGCAGACGTGGTCTGATTGTAAGCCCCCCCTCTCTTTATTTTTTTTTAAATCGTTAATTATGACATCTGTGTTGGCTGCACAGCTACTGGACTTACTGCTACACAGATCCGGGCTACTCAGCAGATGAGCACACTGGTCTTGAAATTGGCACGGTACCCAGACATCATCACCTTGTGAGATTAATCTGATTACAAGCAGCGGCGAAATAGGTTGCTGACGAGATTGTCGAATATGTGTCCCAAAGTGCGCCCAACAGAACATTGTGATCACGACACTGCAGTGTCTACGTAAAGTTCACCATTGGCTCATACCCAGAACGTCACAGAGTGGTATTTATGGTGGAGAATCTACACGGGAAGGTCAGATCTGCTTGTAGGGTTAGGAATCTGCGCTAAGAAACGGCAGAAGCAAGAAACGCGTCCACAGCCGCGGTTCGGGACGCTCGACTAGGACGCTCGTGCTTTCAACGACACCGGCCCCTTGGATAAAGCTACCAGCTGGCGGGCGGGCGGCTGGGTGAGGGAATGGAGTCGCTGGAGGTTGGGACTCTGGTTCATATAGAGATGGCTGGTTCTTGCAGGGGTTTTCTTGGAGCTTGTGTAACCTACATATACGTGAGATGTTGTTGTACGCAGCAGCGATATCTGGGGGCTGATGTCCAGGTGGAATGCTACCTCAGCTCACCTCACAATACTAGCTGGGTTGACGAGCAATTAGAAGCCGAGTGGCTATCAGGATTCAAGGGCTTCTTTTTAGAAAGCCACCGGCGGGTGCACTAGGTGTATTGGAAGGCGGAACCACGGTTCACGGCTATATCGACGTGTCTTGCTAAATCTGGCAGTTGGCGTGTTTTGGATCCTGTCTCAGGAGTCAGGCTGCACGAGCTGCAGCTTGGAGTCAGGTCAGCGGTCAGATAGCAACGACAGCTACGATGGCAGAGGCAGCATCATTGCGCTGCAACGAAGCCAGTGGGCAGTCGCCGGGAGGTGCTTTGGTGTTGCAGCAGAGTAGGCGTAACGGTGAGAGGCACTAGTAACTACTGCATGCAACGGAGATTAGCCACGGGCAAGGCGCGAACTGCATTGGCACGGGGGAAGGCGCGAGAGGCCCCTTTACCGTTCGCCATATCCAGGGTGCCAGGGTCCTCACATGGCTGCTGCATCTCAATGTTCTTCCTGTCTCCGGTCGCCCTGCTTGTGAGCATTGAGTCGCCCTGTGCCTGCCTGCCAACGCAACGCACCCGTGTTTGTACGCCTGGCTGTGCGCCGCAGTCTCAGAATCGGAAGCTGCCTCTTCATTTCGCTGGGGCCGCCATCATCTCCGAGAACCACCTCATGAGAGCTAGCTGCGCCTCTCGTCGCTATGAGGGATGATGCTGCTGCTACAGCAGACCTCTCTGGCAACGCCCTAGTCGCGACCACGGCCGACCCCAGCGTCCAGCACACGCCCGCAACAGCAACATGCCCGCCTACGACCGCTACCACGACCACGGCCACGGCCACGGCCACGGCCACTGCAGACCCCCCGCTGAGAGCCCCCGCGCGTGGGTGGCTCAACAGCGTGCGCCGGCCACGCACGAGCCCGGGGCCCCGGGCTTCAGCGCTGCGGCGGACGCAAATGCTGGCCGACAACGATGATCGCAGGGACTCGGCTCTGACGTCGTCCAACTGCCCCGCCAAAAGCAACGAGCCCTCCTCGCCCTCCTCGCCCTCGAGTCTGCGCAGGACCCCGAGCCTGCCCGCCATTGTTGTCCAGGACGAACATGCACCGGGGTCGCCGCGCTACTCACTGGACGCGAACGGTGCTGCCCAGTCGCCCTTCCATGGCATTGACATGGTCATCCCTACCGGCAGCTTCGACGATTTTACTTCGCCGACGCAGGTATCCTTCTCGAAGCGCGGCAGCATGATGTTGGGCGGCAAGAAGGCGAACAGGCAGAGTAAGCACATCAACGTTCTTCTGGAAGGCACGGCTGCGCCCACGCACCCACCCAGCACCCCGCCCGCCCCAAGCAGGCAGGAGCCACCAAAAGAGCGGCAGGAGCTCTCCACGCCGGCTGTCGCGCTGGGTGCCAGCTACCTATCACCCACGCCGCGCACTCCTTCACGGTACTCGACACGCGCCAGGGCCGGTCAACGAGTGCTTTCAGCGGACGAGATGATGCTTTCGCGCAAAGTGCGCTCTATGTATCAACATGGGAACGAGAGTGACATGAATTGGGACGCGGATACGAGCAGTCTGCCAGATACCTCGCTCGACAATAGCATTTGTTCTCATAACCCTGCGAACGAATCCACCCTCACCGTAAACCGCAGAAGAGACGACGCAAGTTCTTTTGTGAGCTCGCGGGGAGGAGACAATATACCGAAAGAGCCCACGGAAACAGCAGGAGGACTCGAAGATTGGGCTGATCTCGAAGGCGCAGAGGTTGACAGATATGGATTCATCGTTGCAAGGAAGCCTGGCTCACGAGAGGGCGCTCACGGAGAAGGATCAGACGGTCCTGACGAGCCCCGCATCCAAAGAGTCTCGACAGCTCTGCAGCTCGTAGCAGAAGAACCACGGCACAAAGGAATGGGACGCAGCGTCTCTCGCGCACATTCATCCAAGTCCGCCGACCCTCGAGGATCCCCACTCAAGCGGCGTGCATCGCAAAAGTCATCAAAGCAGGCCAGATCAATTTTTTCCAACAGAACGTCAGGTACGCGGACATCGCATCACCCGTTGCGACAAGCCTCGAATAGGCTTCCGCACAACAGAGATCGCCGACTGCTGGAAGAGGCAAGCGACATGCTTAAACTACCGCCAGGACTTGCACAGGTTGCCGAACAACGAGAGGGTGGTAGGATGGCCCGATCAATGAAGGCCAAGGAGATCCGAAGAGACGAAAAGTGGCGAGCAATGGCGAAGATAGTGCCAACGGGCACCGCAAAGGGAGGTGGTATGCTATTCGAGTTCGACACAAAAGATCCTAGATTGGTCACTCGCACATGGAAAGGCATTCCAGACCGTTGGAGAGGAACGGCTTGGTACTCCTTCCTCGCTGAAAGTGCAAAGAAGCAGCAGGACAGCCCCTCAGAAGACGAGTTGATCGAATGCTTCTATGAGCTCCAAGCAGAAAGCTCTGCCGAAGACGTACAGATCGATGTAGACGTACCTCGTACCATCAACAGGCATATTATGTTCAGAAGGCGGTATCGAGGAGGGTGAGTGCCTTCTGGAACGAAAATTTCAGCAATGCTAACATGTCACAGTCAGCGCCTGCTGTTTCGTGTGCTTCATGCTATGTCACTGTACTTGCCAGAGACGGGCTATGTCCAAGGCATGGCCCCTCTCGCTGCAACTTTACTCTGCTATTACGAAGAAGACAGAGCATTCGTAATGCTGGTCCGACTATGGATGCTTCGAGGCCTTGAGCGACTCTACGAATCTGGATTCTCTGGTTTGATGGACGCTCTGGATGATTTCGAGAAAAACTGGCTGCGCGGAGGAGATGTAGCCAAAAAGCTGGTAAGTATAGTCTCGCCCAAGCGTGGCTGAAAACTGGCTGACTGGTTTGCACAGGACGAGATGGGCATTACTTCCACTGCCTGGGGCACCCGTTGGTACCTGACCTTGTTCAACTACTCTTTACCGTTCCAGGCCCAACTGCGCGTTTGGGACGTGTTCATGCTCCTGGGCGATGCCTCACATTCCAACGATCCAACGTCCAAATTCAGTGGGGATCTGGACGTTTTGCATGCTACATCTGCAGCGCTAATCGATGCAACGAGGGAAATCTTGCTGGATTCAGATTTCGAAAATGCCATGAAGGTATTAACATCCTGGATCCCTATTAACGACGAGGACCTCCTCATGCGCGTGGCAAGAACCGAATATAAGCTGCGGAAGAAGCGGGCAAGTGCTTGAGAAAGGTCGGCGCTCCGATCTTAGACTTGACCAGATTGAGGGAAGCGGGATCGGGAAGCTCGGTGGGGTCTCAGTTCACCACCTACGCACATCCTTACTTCTTCAAGTAACATTTAACGGGTCAACGTCGATCGTCTGAGATCAGTGGCTTGATGGCGTCGCGTGGGCCAACGTGGCTGTCACGTTTTCGCATCTGAACATCCACACAACCTTGCTTTTGTGGTGGCTTCGCAGGTGGATGTTGATGCCTCTCGCAGCGACACTATCCTTTTTTGCGTGTTAGCAGGCAAGAACCGGGTTCTACTCCGTTGAATTTTCTATACCCTTCTATCGCGCTGCATTTAGGGTTGCATTCGCCAGCCAGCACATCTCCTTCCTCAGGCGTATACGGGTGTTATGTCTTACGGCAGCTTTACAAGATACCTCTTGCTTTTCCGACGCATGCTGTACGATAACGGTACAGTTACGGATGATGAATACGGTAAATACATTTAGACCTGTAATTATAATCGATAATAGCCAACAAAGGTTGCATTGCATGTTGCTCGCAAGGAGAGTACAAGACGATGGCAGCAATGACTAGGTATACTGTACAAAGCATCGCTTGCGAATAACAACGGTTGCAATAAGGCGCGATGCCGCACGGAACCGCATACGAAGGCGTCCAACCTGTGGAAATGAGCGAATCGGCTGAGATTGGCGTCATTCTGGACACAGGCCTGGGCGCTGACATGCACGATCGACAATGTGCGGCTCCCATACGGTTAAACGTCCGCCCGTAAATCGGTCGCGGCGGGTGCTCCAGCACTTTGGGACCCTCCGTTGGCCCGCTCTGCTTTGGGTGCCTATATCTCTATACTGTGGTACACAGTCCACAGTATACAGTACTGAACCGATCGGCAAAGGCACGATAGTAGTAAAGAAGGAAGCATATCTACTTTATAGTGAAGCACGCCTGGCACTGTGCAGGATACAGAAGGTCAACCTTGCATCATGTGTATGAGTGTAGCTGCGTTGTAGTCGCATGAAGAACACATTCTCCTGCATGACGGGTAGGGATGGCGAGGCCTCGTATGCTAATAGATGGGCGGTGGCTTTGCGTGGTTTGTGCGAGAGCGGCAATTGCTGTGAAGGGCAACACGGACAGCGGCATTCAAGTGCATCTGTGGGGAAAATGTTAACACATTCTGCCTTGGTCATACGCGTAGATCCTAATTGTTTATTTGTTTATTAAAGGAGGGTACTTTCGTACTGACAATGGGAACGAGGCAGGAATGGAATTGCTGGCATTTCAGCAATGCTTTTCATGCTGCAGGAAGAGAGAAAGGACCTCTCGCTAGAACTAAAACTCCACAAGTTCCAAAAGCTTAGCCAATCTACCACATAAAGCTCTCGAGACCATCATTTACCAAGGGCCTCACAGGCCATATGGTATAACCTCTCTCAAGTAGTGATACTCGAATCGGAGTATTCGAGAACATGCTTCGATTACAAAGGCGGTGAGCAGGTTGTCTTCAGGCGTACGCGATGTAGAGCGTGTTTTCGGCGTCGCCCTCACAAGAAAACTAGGTATTGATGCTGCAGACACGATTGGGCCATAACTGGCCTACAGCGATCTCTTCGAATAGGTCCGAACAGGGGTGGTAGTAACGGTTGAACAGGGAAGCAATGTTACTGAATCGGGCTTTCAGAAAGTTTGGTGATGCTGGAGTGGCGAACTCGCGAGTTCTTGCCTTTTCAGCATTCGCCTCTCTCAGGCCACCATGCCCCACCAGCAGCTGCGGACCCGAAAGTAGATGGCTTCACGGCTGCGTGAGTTGCATTCGGGTTCACCGAGACCGAACGGCAATGTGCGTTTATGTGTTGTATTGCCGTGGGTCAAATAACCGACCGAAGCAAGTGAACGCTGATCTATGGTCTGACTTTTCAGGGTGAGGCGAGCGATCAACGACGCGATGTCTTGATGGAGAGATGAAGGGGACGATATTTGCGCAAAATCGTGGAGTGTCACGCACGGCTGTGGAGAGGCAAGATGAGACGGACTGCAAGGTGAATGTGGAGCCGGAGATGCATCTACAGATGGACTTGTTTTAGCACACACTTTGTTGCCCTGCATCGGTGCGCTAACCGTTATCATACGACTACAACGCTTCTAAGACGCCCGATCGTCAACTGTAGTCGAGCTTGCGTACCCTATGCGTGTACTTTCGTAATCTCGAAAGTTTAAGAGTCCCCACCCTAGAAGTGAACTATTCCAGCAACTACAGCACCACAACCGCGCAGTAAAAAGCGAGTGAGATTTATGAACATGACATCTTCAGTGGTGTACTATCAGCCAGTGAAGTTATCACTGCACCAGTGGTTGCGTGTCTTAAGTGCGTTGGGTGGGGACTCTTAACCTTCCGTGAGTTCGGAAGTGCACTGTAGATAAACCAACTTGGTGGTAAGAATGCTTCTACAGGCATGCATCGGCTCCTCTTCCCCAGCATCAGCACAACGCACCATTTTCACACCCGTGTCAAAACGTTCTATCTTACTACTTCAGGTCAGTTATGCTCACGTGTAGTGAATCCAATGTGCATGACTGCTTCCGCTTCGACCTTCGCTGCGACAACCACCCAAGCAGCCGATCCGTGTGGCCGTAATATCACAACATTATGTTGTGTTCATGAATCTAGGATGTCATTCAACCACACGGGTTTTTGAGAGCTTCAAATATACTCGCTTGGAGCGAAAGTGCGTCGCGGTTGTAACAAGCACATGCATTCAGCCGCAGCTCAGATACGAGGCGAAGCGCCTGGATATACTTCCTTCCAATAAGCTACGCGCGTCTCGATACGTTGCACATTGCAGCAACTGGAAATACAGTAGTGACCTCTTTTGATTACGACTTCCACTCATGTGGAAATACCGTTCTCATGCAGCTAGGGTAGGTTCTGTTAAGACCAGCATGCTGGCAGCCTTCGGACATATCTGGCAAACTGGTCAATGCTTTGGGCGCAGGACCGAAATCTCTCTGCGAGATCCTTCGTCTCTCCTCAAGCGCCTGGAAGTTTCAGATTGATCCGCGGCAGGATCGGATCTGGCAAAGCTCAAGCGCCGGACGGAAATCTACTGCTTAGTCAATTTGTGATGCCAGGTGTTCGGTGATTGCGCAACAGATGCCTCTGATGGGTCTGACAAGGTCTGCGAGCCGGCGTAACGCTTGCGGCGGAGACCACAAACCATCGGTCCTGGCGCACGCCTTTTGCGCCTTTTGCGCAACGACCACCACGAGGAGGAGTACGCATAGCGACGATCGTCAAGGCTGCTTGTCTTCTGACAAGAGCAGGCCCGATGTAACGCATCGTGGTCCATGGGGTCGGTTCTTGATCGGTGGTGCTCTTATCGATTGGCCATGCCACCTGCCACGCTATGTCGATCCGGAGACAGCCTTCCAAGACGGTTCATGACAGGTTTTTTTGGCAACCTGGCAAGAAATCTTGCTTCGCTCCCCGTGCTTTTTTCGAACTTGCGCCCGGCCGTTTTCCCATGACGGAATGTGGATTACCCGATCGGGCACTGTCCTAGAGAACAGGTCTTGGGAACGCGCGAGCCATGACGCGACATTTCCACCAATTCCCGTAGTTTCGTGTTGATACACACAACGCGCAGCCCTCATTTCGTCAGACCGCATTCGGTCCTCACACGGCCGAGTGCTGGCGACGGTGTGCCCCTTCATTTCCTTTCGGGCAGCCTCATGCGAAGTCTACAGTCAACAGCGTCCGTGCGATAGAGCGACAATCTCCAAATGAGTTGCGCTCGCTTCCTCCCGGACGTTTGGCCCTGCTAGGCCAATGCGCACGGCTAAGGCTTCCAGACCACAGCCGATCAATTCCACTGTTCAGTCTTTGATTAGCCATGGCGTCCGGCTGAGTGGTCAAGCACAGGCGTACTGAAATCTAAAGGCGATTTCACAGGTGCATTCAGGCATGAATGTATGCATTATATCATTCTCAGCCAACTTTGGGTAAGCGGAGCCTCTTGGATTTGGCTCCTTGACCAGGACATGTGCACTATGCTCAGCTCATGCCCTCTTTCAAGTATGGAAGTTCTACGTAAAGGTTTTCGAGGGCTTGGTTCCGCTCACGTGTGTCTGCATGATCCATGTTCTGTCGTCCATTTCATGAAGAATTTGACAGGCAGCACAAGTACAATACACCCCTTGAGTGTCAGGTCTCAGACAGTAGCAAGCTATGCCCGTAGCTACTGCACGCTGTCTTCGCTTGACTCACGCGGCGGTTGAGTAGCCTGCGGCAAATCCTAGCGCCACATAGTGGGAACAACGGCCAGAGTTTGCAGGAGCCGGAAGTTACCTCCAGGGACGTCAGATGGCGGGAATACTAGAAGACAGACCGCTGGCGTAGCTCAGTCCTTGCTTGTCGTCAGCAGCTTCAATATCAATGCATATCCTTGTAATGATTCTTTCCACTACCACCCGCTTGACGCCACACATCGGCTGTTCTTGACCTGCAGCGTGCCCTTTTGTATCGTTGCTGTCGAGCTTTGCAACCATCATCCTCGCTGGTTGGCTCAACTCTAGCCGGCCATCTTCCCTTCTTGTACATTCGTTCCAAAGCTTCCCCACCCCAGCCCACTTGGTTTTGCCTTCTTCAACAACCCTACCGACCTGGACCTGATCGCCACGCCCGCCCACGCGAGCTCTACTTGGCTGCGATCACCATTCTAGCTGCCCTCCCTGTCACACCTCCGTGCTTTTCGTCGCCCTGCTTTAGGCACGAATCACAATCGAGCTTTCTGCCTGTACACGTTCAGCCTAGAACTTAGGGTAACGGCCGATGAGCTCTGGACCATAAGTGGACGTTGCTCCCGTGAACGCGCTTCTCGAATAAGTATGTACTTTGTCCCATCTCTTTTAGGATTTTCGAAATTTGACGCCTTTCGATCGCTCATTTCGATGTCGAGTATTTTTGCCAGCCTCATCCGCCTGGGTTCCACTCTTCATGATGCTCACACTCTCTAAGCCAGCGAAGTGGGATTTCGACGTCAAAACCCATGAATTTCCTCCACCTTTCACATCTTCCACTATCACCACTCGTCATTCACCTCAGCTCAACGGCGGGCCATCTCCTCCTCATTCCGCTGGGCTTAATTACGCCATGAGCACATCCCATCGTGGACTTCCTCCACCATCGGCAATGACCTTGCCAGATCCCGGACGTGGTCCCCCACCAATACAGTCTTCAATTGGATCATCTAGTCTGGGCGCCTTGCCTCCAGCACCGGCGCAATGGCAGGGCTCTGAAGACGGAATGAAGAATTGGTTAGCCGCAAAAGCTGAAGAGGATAAGAGAAAGCAAGAGGAGGAAAAAACCCGTCAAGAGAATCTGAAGTTGGAGCAGCGAAAAATCGAGCACTCGATGCTCCGGGAGTCTATGCAGGGTGGTATTCCTCCACACCTTGTTCCCATAATATTTGCTGGAATAGGAGGAGGAAATCTTGCCAACATCAGTGCCGAATGGATTCAACAATACACTGCACAAGTACAAACTGCGCAGCAACAAGCACAAGTTCAAGCCCAGGCACAGGCACAGTTATCGCCTGAACTTCGAAGAGAGGCGAGGCTTCTGGGTCAACAACCGCAGACGGTGTATACTGGACAGTCTTCACTTTCACAGACGATACCCCCACCAAGTGCAGTACTGCCAGGTCAGCCTCTTTCAGCACAGTCACAACAAGCTTTTGCTAGCGAAAGAGCAGGATCAACTTCCGGGCTTGCTGGTCAGCCAACGTCTGCTCCTCGTCCTCTCCACCAGTCGCAATTGCCGAAGCTTACCACGAACGAAATGCACATCCAGCAACCGCCATCCACACACCAGTTACAACAGACTCAAAACGCACAGGAGCAGTCGTCACCATCTATTTACTTCCACCATTGGGTGCCACCGACATCGCAACAGGAGAAACACACAAGCGGCAATCTACCAGCGACGCCCTCAGGTAAATACAAAACCTCGCCCTCTACCTCATATCAATCTCGTCAACGTGCGGCGTCTCATGCGTCTGACCGTGACTACATCAGCTCCCCCAAGAAGCGGAAGGCCCAAGGCCCTCACGCAGCGGCTCCACACCCTACATCGACACACCAGTCCCATACATCGCCGTCCTTCTCACATGTATCGACGTCATCGACATCGACACCTGGACCACGAGGACATGCACGAGCCCGTTCAGATGCATCTGCAAGAGGTACAGAGGGTTCAATGAGCCGCCGGGGTACAGTGTCGAGCCTGGCACATGAGGCACGCCAGAGCGACATTCAAAATGCGCCGAGAGGGCCAGAAGAAAGGCATTCGCATGCGCCAGACGCGTCTCATAGAGCTTCACCTCAGCGGCGTGGATCGCGAGGCTACATCCAGCAGCCACCAGCAGCAAATGTCGGATCCGGCCAACCTGAAACATCACAATACGCGTCTCATCAGCAATGGAGTCGAGGCTATCACCCATCTCCTAAACGGGAAGCCGATCATTAGACCGATATGTAGGTAGAGATCCACGCAACTGTTGCCGTCCCGCTTTTCTGGTGGACATGGAAACAAAGATCACGCGTGTTGCAGGAGGCACGGCATTCCGTACGTCATCCGAACGAGAAGACACCACAACCAATCTTATGTTCGCAGTTTCAAACTTGCAAGCATATCAAGCGAAATGAGCTCCACAAGCAGCCAAAGTCCCCTCATCTTGAACTCGAGCGCACGGCCCGCATCCCACCGAGGTACGAAGGAGCTAGAACTTACTCATGTAAGTGATAACTGCGATGTGGCGCACAGATCACCTGGGTGAGTAAATACTAGCTCCTTCGTACAACCTCTCATCTCTTAAGATTGCAACAAATATCGTTTGCAACATGTGCGCTCCGGCCAGCGAGCGACAAGGTGCATACGGCTTACCCGTTTAATCGCCTTACCGTCATTACTCGCGGGCTCTACCCGCTTCTTGCAGGGGTTTCGATCCGATGGCTGCATCTGCTTGGCGTCCTCGCACTCGGATTCTTCGTTTGATGCCGTTGGCGCTTCCAACTTCCAACTCTCACACTCTTGCTCTATAGCAGGGTTACATGATACCATTCATGCATGGCGGTGTCCGGCAAGCAAGGGTCTGACATTTTTCGTCGCCACCTCCGTCCAGTCTGCGCAGTCGCAGCACGACTTGAGGACGCAATTCGCTCATCGCCGTCAGCCTCAAAGACACCGCTTGCAGTTGGAATTGGTGACAATCTACTTGCAAGCTTGTCACGTAAACGCAGAGGTGTGCAACATTCTACTCGTGCGCCTCATCATGCGGTCATCCTGGGCTTCGCACACCATTCAGTCCGTCTGCATACACTGTATTGCCGAGTCCCCTGTCTTTCTTCTACAACTTTCAGCTGTCGTTCCAAAGCTCAAGTCAGGTTAGCACAGATGTTGTCCTACTTTCGACGCCCCTTTGGGCGTTCCACTTGGCACCAGATGCTGCTCCGTATCGGCAAATGCTCTGTTAAGGACGTTTGCATTGGATGTGCTAGTCTTACTGCTATGGCGAACGTTTTCAGTCTGTTGTTGTTGGTTCAACATTTGTACAGTCATTTGCTGGTCGGCCCTGTCGTCATTCACTGCTTGAACCTCGCTTGGTATCTGGTATACCTGGCACTGCTGTACATTCTCCCCTTGTATCAAGACTGGAGTGCGGTCATAGGCGCTTTTGTGTTTCCCCCCATTGGCGATGCGCAGCATCATGCTGGCTGTTCTACGCTTTACCTTGCCAATGGGCTTTTCTGTTGGCTGTAAATTGCCTTTCGTATACCCCAGTTCCCATATTCGATTGGTTTTGTTTCCAACAATTGGATCATCTGTCTTGCATCTGTCCCTTTGGTTATGCGTTTTCGTTCTTTAGACGTCGTACTGTGTATAAAAGTTAGGGATATGGATTGGCTTAGGCGTGGTCACCCGGAAAGAGGGACTGACGCATGGAGTTTGGCTTGCAGTAAGGGGCCACGGTTGGCCTGCTGCTTGTGTATATCACGGTTCTCGGAGCACATGCATGCAGAGCACAATAAATGGAGCAAGCACAGAATGACTGACTGGTTTGATGGGTTACCGCTTGTGACAGAGCAAGGTACCCACTATGCCAGCGCATCCTATCTTGCAGTTAGACGCACAAACATTTCCGTGCCACTTCGTCGTCGTGTATGCATTTGTATCAAGCACTTAAGAGTCAGGCCCTCCATGTTCGTGCCATGCTGCGTTTCAACGTGCGTCTCGCCACTGGTACCGGCGCTGTGGGTTCTGGCGCGTAGGGACAGGGGAGGCGTGTTTGCGGGAAGTGATTGGATTGGCGCCCGCCAGAAGTGGCGCTTCCTGCAGAGAAGTAGGAGTACCTCAAGGTACACAGGGGCTGTTCACTGTACCGCGAGAAGAATAATGTGCACGTGAGGCTGGCTGGACGGTGTGATGAGTGTACATTTTATAATGTGTGACAGACCCAAGAGACGGGATTGCGGTAGAGGGCCACGGGTGCAGGCGGTAGCGCAGGGACTGTGGACGGGACGCTGGGAAAAAGCATGGGACGAGAAGAGAGTACATACCAACTCCAAAGTACCACCAACCTGGCTGCGCCACGAGGCGCGGGGCAAACTGTGGCTGGTGCCTGCCCCGCGGTTGGCCGAAGCAGAAAGCACGAGCTGTCAGATACCGCCCGGGGCATGGCAAGCAAGGCGATCGCTGCCTGACCGGACTTGTTTCACCCACAAACACAAACACACCACTCCTTCCTACGCGCACGCAACCGGACTGCGCATTTGCCCCAGAAGCGCCGCCTATCCAGCCACGACCTACGCTGCCTGACGTCACCACCAACAGCCCTCTGAGACATCGGCACATCAATCAAATCACCATGCAGATCAAGTACGCTTCCTATCCTATACAAGCCGCGGCTCGACTGCAGCTTCAGGGACCATATGCAGATATGCTGACACTCTACCAGAGTACGAACTCTCACCGGCAAGGAGATCGAGCTCGACATCGAAGCCGACTACAAGGTACGCCACCTTCCACCGCTGCCTTCTCTACCCCGCCCGCGACGTACATTGCACGTTCGAGCGATGCGAAAAATGCGAAAGCCACGGAAAGACGGTGTAGCTGACAAGCAGTAGGTCTCGAGGATAAAGGAGCGCGTCGAGGAGAAGGAGGGTATCCCACCGGCACAGCAACGTTTGATCTACGGCGGCAAGCAGATGTGCGTTCACTCCACATACGCCATGGCTTAGAGGCTGACATTTGACTCCAGGGCCGACGATAAGACTGCTGAGGATTACCAGCTCGAGGGTGGCGCAACGCTTCACTTGGTCCTTGCTCTTCGCGGCGGCTACTGAGGCACTATTCACGGTTTTTGGAGCACTTTGTTTTCGGTGTGTTGACTAGTTGGTCTTCGCATATACCGACTCATTGATTCTGCCGACGTCCCTGAAAGCGCACTTTCTGGCCAAGTCAACGTGCCCCCAGGTGCTTACACATCATGGAGGTAGCTGGGAAGACAACAGTAAAGGTGGTATCGCTGAGTATCAGGAACTAGTCGATCCGAACTTCCAAGAGATATCCAAATCAATTTGCGAATCTGGATCCATATGGAATCCCAAGTGTGTCTGTGTACCAGCGTCAAATCGTGAACTTGGATACTTTTAATGGCCTGACTTTACGCAGCAAACGTCAACATTACACACCGGTTGAGATGGAGGACAAGTCCGACCTTCTCCAGCTCATAGATTGAACCCAAAGCCAAAGTTCTGGTCGCCTCCAGGGAAGCCTCCGTCAAAAATACCTATGCCAGCTGTGACCAGACTATCGAATTGACCCCAGCTCGTCAGGTCCGCCATATTTGATGGCAGATAGTTCGAGTTAAATATAGCGCTGTCCGGTGTCTGCGGAACATTGCCGTTGTAAAATGACGCAGTCATATCTGGACTTGCGCCATTTTGCTCCGTCATCTCGGGGACCGCCAGCACCGTCGAATTATTCCGACTCTGATCTGCAGCCCCAGCGCCAGCCACAGGCAGCGGCGCTGTACCCGTGATGCCTGGTTCGGAGCGGCTCTGCTGGTTCGTCTGCCGTACAGCTTCCAATCGCAGCTCCTCGAGCACAACGCAGTAGCGTCGTGCCAAGCAGTCTGTTTCGCTGATGCTCTCCAGCTGCCTCTGACATTTCTGGCCGGCCGCAAAGTATTCTTCGCACTGCCCTGCAGGCGACAGCAGGTGTTGTCGGATCCGATATATGTACAGCACCACGACGCCGCAGAATGCATAGTACTGAGTGAACCAAAATGCGCGGAACAGGTTGGATGAGGTGAACACATCATCGACCACTCTGACAATGTTCATGGCTGCGTCCAGACAACTTGCAATGTTCGCGCTTGTGTCTGCGGCCCCTGGCGCCCGGAAACTGAGATGGCTCCGGATGCCCGTGAGGTTTGCGAAGTTTGAGAGTAGGAAGGGGCGGTGGATGAGCAGCATGGCGTGGTAGTATGCGAGATTGAGTACGCCACGCTGCCGCTGATAGATGGGTATTAAAAGAGATGACTCGATTCCAGTGGCATCAAGAAAAGGTCCAAGTGACTCGCGCCAGCGGCCTAGGTCTTTGGTGTACTTGGCGCTGAGTTCGATGCGTAAGGCGAGAGAAGGCGGGCGGATCGGATACAGATCGCGTAGCACGAGGGACACTATGCGTGTGAGTCTGTTTCGAGTCAGTGTTTTGGATCATCTAAAGGTCTGCTGCTTGCCCTACTTGATGTGTTCCACAGGTGCCATCATATGCGAAGGGGATTTCGAATTCGATGGTGATATGTACTGCGGATGGAGATCAGAGTCATTGACAACAGTCGGCAGCTCCTGGTCGATATCCTCATCTCTGAATGTCCGCGGTCGTCCTAGAGCGGCGGAAAGGTACTTGTCGAGCGAGTATGCGACCCAGAATGTCCGCCGCCGGCTCTCGAGCTCCACGTAATCAACTATAGCAGAGGGGTCATATCGTCTTCCGCGGTTGAGCCCAATGGCTAGCGCAAGATGTGACGTCGTGCCGAAGAGAGACCAGCAGTGGTTGATGCGCGATTGAGTGAGGAGGTAGAAACATTGGAGGAGGCGCGCCTGCACACTCGCCAGACGTACCGCGCCACGCTCTTTTGAAAGTTGATGTTCCGCAGCAAAGAAGTAACGTGCACTGTTCTCCTGTGTCGTACTACCAGGTGGCATATATGCCTGTGCTTGCGCGAAGACGATGAGAAGAAGTGCTGTCTTCGCTGCAGCATCTTCTTTGGCATGCATGTCACCTTGCGTTTCGTAGAATTCGTGCACCCACTTTTCGATGGTAGGTCGGTGAATGAAGCGGTGTGTTGGTGCAGCATAATCAAAATACCGTTCGACCAGCCGCTGTGCATCAGGTTTTGGTGGCAGCACGAAGAAGGTTGGATCGAAGTCTGCCAACGGTGAATCTCCCCATGCGAAAATGGAAGAATCCTGCGACGTTGGTGTGTTTTGATGCAGGCGTTTCTGTATGCGAATGAGAAAAGACACCCCTGAAGAGGAGCCGACATAGTGTCCTTGCGAATCAGTTTGCGCTTGAGCGGGCTCTGGAGAAGTTCTCGACTGCGTATCACGATTGGCGTCTTCGTTGTTGCCGTTGGCTCTGTTCACCCGTTCCAGGATTGGGCGATCGTGCGCTGAAGGTGTATTGATGCCTTGTCCTGCATAATGGAATGATGGTAAGTCTCTCAGCGGATTGTCTTCAACTGGCAATGTGTTCGGCTGTGTGATGCCAGCTTTGGACGCAGCAGACATGGCGGCTTCGTCAACCTGGACTGAGGGCAATCTGCCGCGAGTGTACTGTGCGGTGTACTCACAAGACAGGCCGGCTCTAAGACAAAGTGTACATGGGCAGCGACCTGTGCATCGCGTCTTCTTTCTGGTAAAGCGTCAGCGGCCTGACATAGATAAGGTCGTTTCGATGTCCAAACTCGGTGATCTGAGCCAAGACTATACGGAAGCATTCTACGCACTTTTTACATCTATCGCACGCCCTACTGACTCTAGTCCTTTCTCTTTCATCTCTCCGCCTTTTCGCTGGCGGTGTTCGCTGCTCACTTGATCCATTATTTGAGGGCGTCGTTGCTGATGTCGCAACGCCATCCGTGAAGTCGCTGTTGCGATTGGTAGGTACCCATGATTGCGGACTTGCTCCTGCATCAGGGGGTACTCGTGGCGGGCTCATACCGTTCGTTTGCGAATGAGCACTGAACGATTAGTGATGGAAGATGGACACTCGGAGAATGACTCCGTAAATCGTGGGGTCGGAAAAGCGTGACGTGTGCACGTGACGATGAAGCCCGGATAAGCGCGGTTCGCTGACGCCTATGTGATCGTTTCTTATACAGCAATTTCTGCGGGATGACTCCTCACACTGTTAAACTATGTCTAAACAGCTCAAATTCTTCTCTGTCTCTGCTTTCCCAAATCTTTAAAGAGGGCATCGATGCCTCAAAAGAGCCTGATAAATTACGAATGTTCCACTCCGATCCTCTCTTTGGCTCAAATGGCTCTGTAGACAATTTTTGTTTCTCGTCTCTTCGAAATACAATATGATATATACTCCGTGAATTTTGCTTCGTCTTCAACATATCAATTCTCTTTTACGAAGTCCAAAACCGCAATAACTATGGCTCTGTTCTTTCGCTTCTTTAATTTCCACAGACGATGACTGGCACGGCTCAAAAGTACCACTAACATATCCGATGTGTCTTGTCCCCTTCTTCCCCGAAAGCGCCAGCAAACAAATATTTGTCTCAGAAATTTACTCAAAGTTCTGCATGTCCTGTTCTGAGCTCTCTCTCTTTCAAAATCGCGGGCCTAAATTCGATGTTTTCTACCTCTCAACAACTCAAATATCAACATCTCGGCCAAACGGTACAAAACCTTTGCTACAACGTTCTGTCCAAAAGCCAAAGGTCCGTGGACAAATGTTTCTTCTCTTCCTCTTCCTTCAAAGTGTCAGCAAACAGCTCCATGTCTCAAAAATGTTCATCAAAGATGTTACATGTTCTGACCCGGGCTCTTTTGTATCAAGTGTTCGAGGTGAAGTTCTATACACGTCCCGTTCATTAAATCGACTTCACGCAACCATGTCTCTTCTCTTCTTTTCTTCTCTACAAGTACCAGCAAACAGCTTTATGGCTCAAAAATATTTTCAAAGCAATTCATGTCCTGCTCCGGCCCTTTTCGAACTCAAATCTCCATTGGGGAGAAGCTATGTCTCAAAAATTCACTCGAGGTTTTATACGTTCTGTTCTTGGGTTTTCTCCGACTCGAATATCTTCAAATAATCGCTCGTGTCTCAAAACTCCTTATATACCTTTCATGTTCTGCCCCGGGCCTTTTTTCCGATTCAAACACCAGCTAGTGATCCGTCATGTCTCAAAACAACTCATTCATTCCTACATATTCTGGCCTGCACCCTCTCTTGCTCAAAGAACCCCAATACAAGCCCATGTTCCCTGCAATCTGAACAAGTCAATAATGTCATTCTGTCTAAAAACACGTCATTTGCGACCTAAGTTTCTTTTCTTTCTGCTTCTCCTCAAAAATGCTATGAGATGATTTCTAAAACTCATAATAGCTCCTTCAACTGTCGTGTTCTGGCCTGCGTTCTCAAATGACGACGAAGCAACTCAATGTTTTGTCTCCTCTGATTGAGTCCAAGTTCGATATTTATCTTTTCAGTCGTGTTTGGCGAGAAGCAGAAAGAAAGAAACATTAGAGGAGCAGCGACAGTTTTAAACAGGACGTCATATTCTGTTTCTTGCCCTATTCAGAAGACAACCACCATAACTCAAAACAGCTCTGTATGCCTATATATCCTGGCCCGCGTTTGCTCTGGCTCAAATAGAGCTCAAGAAGTTCCATGTTTTCTGTCCTCCGAACAAGTCAAATGTTGATATGTATCCTGTCCAAACGGTGCAAGAGGAAGTTTATGGCGTTCTGTTCCAAAAGTCACACTCCACAAGACCATGTCTTCTTTCTTTCCTGCTTCTCCAAAAAACATCATGAGACAGCATCTATGTCTCAAAAAAAAAAGCTTATCCATGGCTACATGTTCTAAGCTGCGTTCGCTCTGGCTCAAATATGATCCGAGATTCCTTATGTCTCTTGCCCGAAAGCTGCGAGAAGAAGACTATACCGACCTGTCCAAAACTAGACTGCTCCAGTCGATGTTTCTTTCTTTCCTGCTTCTTTACAATCTCTTCATACGCCATCTAACAGCTTACATGTCTCAAAAGAACCAAGCCAAGAGACTATGGTCTGGTCTGCACTCGCTCTGGCTCAAAAGGATCACAGAAAGCCTCATGTTTCCTGCCCTCTGGATAAACCAACTATCGACGTCGAAACCTGGCAGTGCTATCATGTCCAAACATCTACTTCTGGAACTCATGTCTTTCTATCTTGCTTCTCTTTGATATTCGATGGAGTGAACGAGTGCGGCATGCTTGAGATGTGGCGGTTGAAGGCCTGGTGTCCGACGATCTTAGGATATAAGTTTTCATTGGGAGTAGCTGCTGGACATCTGCATCTGCTTGCGATCGGGGTGATGGGAGAAACATGTACGTATCAGATGCGCTAAGTTGAAAGATGGACTGTTCGATGGGAGCGTTGCGCGGCAAAAGAACCATGTCATAAACCAAAACTCACATGAAAGGCAGCACCACCCGTCGCGCACATTCCCCAATTCGCGCACCCTGACAAGGCCCCACAGCGCCTCGGTTGCACGGGCGGCGGCAGAGCATCCCCCAACGACCCCGCAAAGCCCAGCAACCACTCCCACCCCCTGTCCCACGACTCAAGGCCCCATTAGATAAAGGAGAGGATGTGAGCGCCCACTCGCACTCGCGCAGGGCCGCGCTCTGCCCAACACACACAGATTCATCAGACTCTGCCTGAGCTCAATCGCAACAATGCCTATCCGAAGCGACTGGAGCCTGGCGCGCGAAGGTAGCTATGCGCCCCAAACCTCCCCTGCTCGCCTCTCCACCATAGCAATGGCAACAGCAACGCACTAACCCACTCTCATCTCAGGCTTTACCCGCGACACCCTCGCGCGCATCGTGAAGCACACGGCCCTCAACCCGTTCCTCACGCTCCCGCTGCTGCTCGCGGGCAAATACACGCTCGAAGGCGGGCGCGCCGCCGCCAGCCACGCGACGGCATGGAAGCACCTCAAGACGCTGGTGGTGCTGGGCCTGCTGGAGCGGGTGAGCGGGTGGCTGGACAAGGCCGTGTCGAACAACTTCAAGAGCGACACGTACGTGTGGAGCCAGGAAGTCGTGGTCGTGACGGGCGGGAGCGACGGCATCGGGAAGATTGTGGTGCAGCTGCTGGCGGAGAAGGGGGTCAAAGTCGCCGTGCTGGATGTGCAGGAGCTTACCTATGAAGGTATGACGCCCTAGTTGTTGAGCCCTTGTCCTTGTGTACCTGCTAATGCCATGCCAGCACCGTCGAACGTCCACTACTTTCCCTGCGACCTCTCCTCCCCCGCCTCCATCGCCTCCGCCGCGGACAAAATCCGCTCCACCCTGGGCGCCCCCACAGTCCTCATCAACAACGCAGGCGTCGCGCGCGGCAAGACCATCCTCGACACCACCGAGCGCGACCTCAACCTGACCTTCCGCGTCAACGCCTTCGCCCACTACTACCTGGCCCAGCAATTCCTCCCCGCCATGGTCGCCGCCAACCACGGCATGATCGTCACCGTCGCCTCCATGGCCGGCTACGTCTGCGCCCCCAGCCTGGTCGACTACGCCGCTTCCAAGGCCGCCGCCATTGCCTTCCACGAGGGCCTGGCTGCTGAGTTGGTCACCCACTACAAAGCCGACAAGGTGAGGACCGTGCTCATGTGCCAGGGGTACACGCGCACCAAGCTGTTCGAGGGGTTCGGCGGCGGTGTCTTGTTCCCGGAGACGGTGGCCGAGGAGATTGTCAAGGCCGTGTTGGCGGGGAGGAGCAAGCACATCGTCTTGCCCGAGTCGGCGTGGGGGGTTGCCCCCAAGCTGAGGGGGCTGCCCGTTTGGATGCAGTATGGGTTGAGAGCGAGGTTGGATGGGTTGATGAAGGGGTGGAGGGGGAGGCAGGTTGTGCAGCCGAGTGAGAAGGAGGCGAACGTGGGGGAGAAGAAGATCGATGAGAGCACTGTGTTGGTTGATGGGGAGTAGAGGGCAAAGCCACCTACACAGTTATCTGCACACGCGTGCAATGGTTTCCTCACTCAAGGTTGACGGGCTCCCTCCCATGCCGCCGTCCATGTCCACCCTCCCACAACGTATGCGAGTGACTCCCTTGCAGTAGGTGCTGGTTAGTTGACGGCAAGTAGAAACATCACAGGGAGCACGCTTTCAAAGTAACCGTCAAATACATATGCTCTGGTATCTCTTAAACTAGAACGCCCTTTGGAAGCCCTTTATGAGAATGAATGAACCCCTTACCCCCTTACCCCAAAACGCCCAACAAAGAATCCCACCATCTCCGGCACCTCACCTCACACCATCTCCGGCCCATCGACATCCATAACACTACTCTCCGGCGCGAGACTAACCTGACTCCGCCCCTTGCTGCTCCCCCTACTGTAAGCGCTCATCGCCCCGCTCAGCACCCTGACCACCTTCTTCTTCCCCGGCCGCGCAACAAGCACCTGCGCAGGACAGACGACGATCTCGTCCTCGCCTTCCCCAAAGTCATCTCCCTTCTTGACCACCAACGGGAAAAGTACGACCTTGACGATCGCGCCCCGGGCCTCCAGCTCATCGTTGCTGCTCGTCTCCCCGCTCCTCTCGTTCATGAGACTGGCGTTGAACGAGACTTTGGCGATGAGGTCGCCGTGCACGTCGTACTCGGGCTGCAGCGGGGGCAGCATGATGTACTCGGCGCGCTGGGTGCGCATTTCGATGCTGAGTTCGACGGCGAGCCGCATCACGTTGCGCAGGGAAGCTTGGATTTGATGCTGCAGGTGGGTAGGCGGGGAGAGTAGCGTCGACAGAGTGCTGTAGATTTCGTGGACGACGGCTTCTGTGTCTTGCGCGCGTTGGTGCATGAAGGGTTCGCGCTTGGAGAGGAGGGTCAGTGTTATGGCGCGCCATTGGGCGACGGCGCGGGGTGGGCCTGGACCTATGTCAGTCATGGGCATGGTAAAGGGGGGGTGGGGGTGGGGTTCAGACGTACCGACTTCGGACAACGTCTTTTCGAGCGCCTTCAGCTTCTGGCGCTGCTCGCGGTCCATGCCGAAGAGGTACCGCGTGAAGACGTATTCCCAGATCATCGACATGACGATCGACATGAAGACGTCGCGGCGCCGGACACGGTCCGCGAGAAGGGCGTCGACATCGGACCCATCCAGGATGGCATTGTCGAGCCGCTTATCCATCTTCTCGCGCGTGGCAGTGTCCAGTCTGGCATCGGCCTGGATGTCGGACGACAGCCGGCATGGGCGGGTATCTGAGAACTTGGAGAATCTCAACACCCATTGCTGCACGTGTTGGCAGAGCTGCTGGCAGGCGCTGTCGAAGTAGTCCTCGTCGCGAATGGTGAGAAAGCTCTCGCTGGGCTTCTTAGACGCCAAGATTTGCTTCTGTAAGGTCTTGATTTGTTCTTTCGCGTTGGAGAGCTCCCGCTCCAGACGGCTAATCTCTGCATTGCGTTCGTCGAGCGCAGCGCCAATCTCTTCGCGAAGCGCACCTTCCATACCCTTTGTCAACTGCTGATGTTGTGATCGCAGTGTGTCCAGCTCTTTTTGAGATGTCTGCCATTGCTGGTGTACCAACTGGCCTTCAGACTGAAGATGCGCATAGCGCTCATTAGCATCGTTCGTCAGGTGACGATTAGCTTCGGTCAGGTTGTTATTAAGCTCTGTCAGTCTGGCAATCTCTTCTTGCAATCGTTGTAGCGTATCCCTGAGCTGCGCGATGTCGATATCCCGCTGGTGAATCTGGCGATCACGTGCTTCGACTGCTTCCTGGACGAGTTGCTCATCGATCTGGCGTTGATGCTGTTGGGAATGCAGAGTCTCTTCGGCCCGTGACCGTGCATCTTCCAATGCTTTGTTGTGGTCTGCAAGCTGATCAAGTTGTGTTTGCAAGTCCATGATCTGCATGCTCTGTCGCTTGCGCAGACTGGGCGGCCGTGTCGGGGACATCGGCGACCGCGGAGCCTCACCCATGGCCTCCTGAGTGTTGTCAGTATTTATCATGCGCGCAACGCGCAAATTGCGATGACTTACGAAAGTTTCGGCCATACTGGCACGACGTCCTTTGCCTTCGCCTCTCAACTTCGATGCAGCAGCGACGGCTCCAGCCGCGAGCGCGATGCCTGCGAGGTTGGGTTCGGTCGCGTTGCTAGCGCCCGGCGCACTGGCCTCGCCAAGCCTGGCTGCACTGGCGGCAGCCCTCAAGTCTCCTGATTGGGCCCTCTCCATTCGTCGCAGTGAGTGGTTTGAAGCGTTGCTTGTCATGCTCATGGAGCTCACGGGTCGTTCGGTATCAGGCGATCTGAGCTTACTGATGTTGCTGAGGGACTGCTGGCTGCGAAGCCCTGGCGAGTCGCGGATCTCAGCCAGCTGGTGCTTGACAGGATCGGGGGTCGAGTGTGGCAGACGACGTGCTGGGCTGAGTGCTACACTGCGATCAACAGGATCGTTGGCCTGATGCCATGGCGAATCTTGTGCTGAAGTATTCCTGCGAGTCACCGGTGTTGGCGTAGTCGGAGGTGGTGATTTGATGCGATCAGAGAAAGACCTGTTAGATCTCAAACGTCGCTCTCCGGACCCAGCGCCAGAAACAGATCTGCCTTTCTTGACCAGCAATGAATCATCCGGGCTGTTCTCGGTGATTGTGCCAAGTGAAGTCGTCGGGGTACGTGCGTGCTTTGGCAGTGGTGTCGTGTTGTTCCTTTCGATTGGGCCTCCAAAGATCGATTGATGAGGTGAGGATCTCACTGGTGATGTCTGCTCTTGACGGTGATGGTCGATTGGTGTTTTGCTAGAAGACTCGCTGTCTCGTCGGCTGTCGTTGTTCGGTGTCTTAGGCGCCGCCGCAGGAGAGATACCGTACGCGCGTGTTGAGGGTGAGGAGTCAAACAAGACTGATGACCGATCCTTGGTGTTGAAGTCAGACGGAGGAGACGACCCAGCTGCCTTCGAGGGTGAGAAAACCAGAAGTGCCGGACTGGCCTCTATTTCCTGACTGCCTCTGAGCTCGCGTGAAGACTTCTGTCGAGGCGTTCTGGGTCCTTGGGGGTGCGGACGCTCTTCACGACTCGCTTTTAGGTCACGAGACGTTCTCGTCTTGAGTGCAGATTCTTTGACCCTGCTCGTGTCGTCGCCCAATGCTTGGAAAGACCAAGACGGCTCAAGACCAGCCCCAGTCCGGATCTCGCTCCTGTGCACTCGCTTCTCCTCCGGCTGTTCCTCCTTGAATGCCACCGGATGTGTCCGTCGCTTGTGCTGTTCTGGTGACCGAACCTCAGCATCACCTTGTCCTACTTCCTTGCCCTTCTGGGTCCTGGATGCCCTCTTCTCTTCTTTTCGGCTGCGTACTACAGACTCTCCAGCCTCAGGAGTCGAGGCACGAGGAAATGGAAATTCGCTGACATCCTTTTCAGCGGCCGATTCTGGCATTGCAGAAATTGGTGTCTTGATCTTCCTTGAATCTCGCTCCGTGCTCCTCCCCCGTGGTTCATCTTCTTCTTCACCCTTCACGCTGCGAATCTTCTTTGATGACCGCCTCTCCACATTTGAAGTCTCATTTCGTTGATCGCCGTGCGCATAACCACTCAGTCTGCTCGCAGTGGAGCCAGCCAGGTCCTCTCCGGTGCGAGATCGAGCAAGCGCGTTCTCGAACACCTGAGCCCCACCGGCTTTCTGCTCAACACTGTCCTGCGAACTCAAGGCTGTAGGTGACGCGTCGTTTGTCCGTTGTTGCTTTCCTATCAGTTTCCTGCTCTTCGACGGCGCATAGAGTTCTTCGGGGTCAGCCTCTTCCAATACGCCCGGAGGCGACTTGCGTCTTACGAAGGACGGATCGTTGAGTACATCCATGGGATCGAAGGATGGGGCCATGTTGGCCGCCAACGGAACCTCAATTCCCTTGGGCAAGGTGCGCTCTGACTCGAAAGTGGTCTTGGTCGCCGGGGCTGATGCAAAGCCCGTCTTCGTAGGCGAAGCGGATCCCGTCTTCGTAGGTGATGCGAACCCCACCTTGGTAGGCGAAGTCGAAGCAGAAGCGCGACCAAACGATCCAAACTTCGATACACTGGCTCTCCTGCGTGCGGTCTCCACCTCATCGTCAGGACCCACATCCCTCTCTCGTTGTCTTGATGTAGATCTTGAGCGGTAAAAAGACGGATTGTTTATGACATAGCTCGGGTCGAAGCCTGACTCGTTCAGTCCCGCGGCAACTGCAGCAGCAAAGTCAACGTCGTGTCGTGGCGATGCGGAGCGCAGTCGCTCAATATTGTCGTACGGCGACACTGATCGTAGCTGGTCCTCTGAAGCAGCCCGAGAGATGGACTTCGGCGGAACGATGTGCAGCGGGGTCGTTGACTTGGACTGGTTCTCAAACTGCTCGGCGAGGTTCTTGACGCTGCCGCTTCGCTTGTGGCCTAGGCTGCGCTTATTAGCCTCCCTCAGCTGTTCTTCTGGGGACTGATTCTCGAAAAGGGCGGCCAATCTGTGCTTCTTGGAACCTTTCTTGTTCAAGGTGGGGAGAACGTCCTCAGAGATATTGTCGAATGTCTTGACTGGCGAAGACGGCTGGTTTGCTTGAGGATTGAGACTCTCGTCGACCGTGAGTGTTGATTCGAGCGTTGGCTCAGCAGTGTCCTTTGGACGTTCGTCAACCTGGACTGGCTCAGAGACGCGGGCACGCCCGAGCTCCTCGACAGCAGCCGTAGAAGGTTGGATGTGGATGACCTCCCCTTGTTGATCCGTAGTCTGATCAGTCGAGACTTCCGAAGGCGCTGCAGGCTTGACGTCCGTACCCACGTCCATAGACGTCTTAGACTTTCTGTTATTCTTCTTCACCTTCTTACTGTCTTCGCGTGCCAAAGCCGTTGCAGGAATGGCACCTGCCATCGCAGAAGCTATGACATCCGCCTCCTCGATGCCAGCTTCACGACTCGCCGCTGGCTCCTCGACCTGCTCCTGCTTCCTCTCCTCTTCGACCTTGGTCGTCTCGTCTTGCACAGGGGGTTGCTCACGATCCACCTGCTTATCTTCTTGACCGTCTCGTATAGACTCGTCTTGTTCAGCGGCAGCAAGCTCATCTTGTCTCTTCTTGTCCTTCTTGCTTAGCTTCTTTGAAAGAGCTGGTGGATCATTGAAAACAACGTCCCTTGGACTTGCCACATCGTCAATTTTGGCGGTAGAAGCCTCTGTCGTAGGTGCTGCAGAGGGAGCAAGCACGGGATCAGGGATGACCTCGTTCTTCAGCTCAACCTCCAGAGCAGAAGTCTCGACAGGCGGCGTTGCGGTAGTCGTAGTCTCGGCAACCGACTGGTCTACAATATCAGCAACAGACGCATCCATCATGCTGACATCCTCAGGTGCAGGACCGACACGCTCGTCCGCCACAACGACAGGTTGTTTACCCTTCTTCTTTTTCTCTTTCTTGCTCAGCTTGCGAGATGGAACTTCCACTGGCGTACTCGGCGTCTCAACAGCATTCTCAACCCAATCCGTTGTCTCGACCGCAGCTTCGGGTTTGGCTGCAGGAGTCAAGGGGTTAGGGAGATCGATATTTCGTGACATGTCTGTCTCGTTCTTGTCATTCTTGTTGAGTAGATTGGCGACATCGAATATCGACGTGGCTTGAGATTGCGAAGGTTCACCCTGCTCTTCGGCTGCTGCCATTTCCTTGTCTAATGCTTCAGACCGATGCCTTAGCTCCGCAGCTTCTTCCCGTAGAGCCTGCAACGACGGCGAAAGTTCCAGTGTCTGAGCCTCCGGCTGGGCATAATCTCGAACAGGTGTCGTAGGTCGTTGATGCTCGAACTCGGGCACGGGCTGGACGATTGGCGGCTCGACTTCGGGGATCTGCTGCTCATGCGGCACCACAACAGGGGCTTGTGTCTCATCGATACGTTCTTCAATCTGTTCAACACGCTCCGCATTCTTCTTTTCCCTCTTCTTCCTTTTCTTGTCTTTCTTCGATGATGATCGAGTGAGTGTTTCCTCCACAACTTCAGCGGGTCCTGATGCGTCTCCTCCATTTGCTAGGGACTCTGGCTGGATCAGAACATCGTGTGTTGGCTGAACCAGCTCAGACTGGGGCGATACGAGCGACTCAATCGGCTCTGGCGCTGCTCTTGAGTCGACTTGCATGGGTCCATCACGGTTCATCCCCACCTCATGTTTGATATCCGCAATGGCCTCAACGCCCTCAGATTTGACTTCCTCGTTAGGGATGACAAGCGTAGTCTCGACAATTGGCGATCGATCCGCCTCGATATTGCCTTCGACTGCGCGCGATATGACATCCTCCTCGGTTTGCACGGGCGCCTCTGTATGTTGAACAACTCTCTCCACCTCCTTGCTCTTCTCAGAAGGTGTTGGGTCCAGAAGCGCAGATGTTTCCATCACCTCCTCCCTCTTGACTCGAGCCTCTTGTTCGGGCACAATGCTTTGCTCTTCAAGAATCGGCTCATCCTTGCTCGATGGTAATACATCATGCCTAACTTCGGGGAGAGGGTCAAGAGAAGTTTCCATAGGAGTCGGTTGTGGCAATGGTAGGTCACTTGCTAGAGGCTGGTCCCTATCCACAGCGCTCCATTTGGCAACACTCTCTGTCGCGACTGGTGTCTCGACCTCGATCGGCGTCGGTTCAGGCAAGACCAAGTCTTCTGCCGCAGTACTGACGAGCGGCGCGTCTTCCGTGACGATGTCTGGAAGCGAAGCCGGCTCGACGATCTCAGCTAATTGACTTGTTGATTCGATGGGTTCGGAGACCGCTGCCTGCTTCTTCGCTTTCTTTCCTTTCTTGCCCTTCTTTGGTAAGGGTGTCCATTCGTCACCTGCCGCAATCTTCGCTGGCTCGGGGAGCGCAGGCTGGGCGACGGGTTCGTCTTTTATATCTTGAAGAACCTCTCGCCTGACAGCAAGCTCGACAGCAGGCTCGACAGCAGGCTCGACAGCAGGCTCGACAGCAGGCTCGACAGCAGGCTCGACAGCAGGCTCGACAACAGGCCCCGCAACAGGCTCTGCAACAGGCTCTGCATTGAACACCTCATCCGTTGTCTGGGCCTCAAAATCCTGAATCCTCATCATCGCTTCGCCTGGCACATCAACAGCCTCGGTCTTAGTGTTCTGAGTATCAACAGCAGGCTCCACGACCTCTTCCTGCAGCGACGTCACAGCGCCCTTCTTCAGCGCCCTCTTCTCTTTCTTACTGAGTTTGCGATCCAGCACAGGACGTTGTGATTCCGCTGGCTCCGGCGCGGACTCCGCAACTAGAAGAGGCTCGTTCGAAACAACGGTGGGCTCTTGGACTATGGTCTCGCTGTGGATATCCTGGTTCTCGACGATAGCATCGTTGTTCTTGGTACCGACAGGATCAGCAGCGTCGGTTATCGCCGGTTGCGTGGCTTCTGCAGTAGTCTCAAGCTCTTCAGATACCGGAAGGTCAGTAAGTACAACTTGATCGGGCTCTGTGATGATGTTGCTGTCGACAGAGGCAACGGGGCCAGAAACAGAAGAAAGGCCTTCAGTCTCTCTCGAAGTAGTCTCTTCGACCAGAGGGACAGCGATGCTATCCTTCTTCTTTTTCTTCTTGCTCTTCTTGGATGAAGAAACTGCAGTGTCCTTGTCCGCAATGATGGGCTCCTCAAGTACAACTTGCTCTCCAGGTGCAACAGTCGGCTCTTTAGATGCAGCAGTTGGCTCTTCAGGCGCCACAACAGGCTCCTCAGTTGCAGCAGCTGGCTCTTCAGTTGCAGCAGCAGGCTCTTCAGTTGCAGCAGCAGGCTCTTCAGGCGCCGAGATTGGCTCCTCAGGTGCAGCCACTGCCACTACAGCACCACCTTCCCCAGCCACAATCTCAGCCCCCCGCTCATGCCCTCGACTGACCTCAGCAAGGCTAGTTTCGGGTATGGTTGACTCCACAAGCGGCTCAGACTGCACCTCGCTATGCTGCATCGCGACATCATCTTCAGCCAGGGGTGTCGCAGTGCCAGAAGCCTTCTTACTCTTCTTCGCCTTTTTCTTTTCCTTCTTCGACAGCGGAGGACTAGCGGTCCCTTCCTCAACGGCTGTGACCGGCAGGGCTTCGACTTCTCTCTCAGGAACAGTGGGCTCTTGAACTGCGGGATCTTCGACCACTGCTACTGGCTCATCTCCAGTATCAGCGCCCGCAGAGTTAGTGTTGGCTTCGCTCTCAGCTACTACGGACTCGTGCACCGTCGTCTCCTCGATAATCGCCTCGTTGACACTCGCAGGCGGTGCGAATGAATCTTCAACAATCAAGGGGCCAACAGCAGTCTCGGAATCCTGTAAATCGCTTGTGGTCTCGGTAACAGGCTCGACAACAGGTTCGGCTACTCCCCCGATAGCTTCAGGCACCGCCGTTTCCTTGTCTTCCTCAGCAACGACAGCAACAGCGGCATTGTCGGCCGGTGTCGCGGTGCCAGACTGTCTCTTACTCTTCTTGTTCTTTTTCTTGTCTTTCTTCGACAGAGCTAGGGCGGGTTCGGGTTCGACAACGTTCGAGATGTCAAGCTGGCGCTCAATTGCCGGGAGTGAGTCCCCTGTTATGGTAAGGCCGACGTCGGCATCGAGAGCAGGCTGTAGTTCCGAAGTGGATGCTGCATCGACAGTACGGTCAATGATTGGTTGAGCAATGTCCTGCTGCGGCTCAAGCTGGGTAGCGAGTTCAGCAGGAATATGTTCTGGCTCAAATCCTCGATCCAGTGCATCAGCAACATCCGGTGTGGCCTTCGCCTCCTCAGCTTCTGCGGGTTGGACGCCACACTCAAGAAGGGACGGAACATCATCATGCCGTGGCTCAAGCTTCGAAGCGAGTTCAGCAGATTCCTGTTGCATCCCTGTTTCCCTAGGTGTAGCTGGCTCCTCAACCTGCCCAGCCTCAATCTCACCCACAGCCTGGACAACCGGGAACTCGACAGCAGCAAGCGGCTCTTCCAACGGTGTTGCAGCTCCAGATTGTTTCTTTCCCTTCTTGGCTTTCTTCTTATCTTTCTTGGAAAGCATAGGCGGATCGACAGTTGTCTCAGAAGGTACGACAGGCGGCTGATCATCCTGTGTGACTGTCTCAACCGGCGGCTCTAGAGCGGCAGAAGCTGCATCATAGGAGTCTTCGAGTTGCACCGATGTCTGCTGCACATCGTCTACGATGGGGTCGGTATTTGTAGTCGGTCGTTTGGTCTCATCGTGCGCAGAGGCGACATCGACAGGTTTTGACTGGTCAACCACAGCTTCGCTCTCGGTTTGCGCTGTTGCGGATGGCGCCTCAACAAGCTCCACAGACGTGGTAGGTACAGTTTGCTCCTCAGCATTGGTTTGAAGAGCGGAATCAGCCGGTTTTTCTGCAGAGGTCTCCTCCTGGACCAAAGCGGTCTCGGGAGTCTCTTTGACTAGCTCTTCGCTCTTGGAAGCGCGTTTGTTCTTCTTGGTCTTCTTTTTCTTCTTGGAAATAGTCGTGGTATCAATGTCCCCCTCATTGGCCGGTGTTGTGTCTGCTTCGACAATCGCAGCAGGCTCTTCGTAAATGGCGTCTTTCTCTGCAGTCATGGTCGTATCCTCCAATATATAACCAGCCGGTTCGGTTGCACTGTGTTCAACCGGCACCAGTGGCTCAGGACCCAGTACATGCTGAGCCTCAGCCTCAACTGCGTCTACGATCGCGCTCTGCACTGCCTCAGGCTCCGCAGTGACATTATCCACTACCCGCCGCTCCTTCTCTTCACCATCCTCGCCATCTCGCTGCCCAGGGATAGCATTCAAAAGAGTGTCATCGCTTCCCTCAGCACCCTCCTTTTGCCCCAAGCTCTTCTCTTCCACGTTCTGACCCTCCTCGCTCACTCCACGCGCACTATCTGTCGCAAGTTCAACACTGCCATCGGTGTTGGTCAGGGGATATTGTGTCGGTATCCCCGAGAAAGTAATAGGTGTCTCCGAGGTTGTAGTATTTGATGGAGACGGCTGGGGTTCAGAAACGTTGGCTGCCCTAGTCGCCTCATCCGCTAAAAAAGAATCGATTGCGGTCTCTTGTGATTTTTTGTTTTTGTTTTTACTCTTCTTTGAAGGCGCGCCACCTGTCCAGAGATCTGCTTCTTCGTCAGGCAGAGCTGTTGTTGCTGGGGCTTCGGGAACCAAGACTGGTGTCGGCTCGAGCTCGAGCTCTTTGGCTGCTTCTTCGATAGGAGTCGCGGGTTGCGATGTCTCGCCCTCAACCACCGAACCGCGCTTGGCCTTCTTTGCTTTCTTCTTCTGGGCTTTTGAGAGCGGTGCCGACTCGTCGATGACAGGCTCTTGAGTTTCCAAAGAAAGCAAGGAGGGCTCGGGATCTTCCACCGGTGCAGGAGGGGGACGATCATCTGGTACAGCTTCCGCAGGCGTCTCAGAACTGACAATAGGTTGGTGATCGTCTTCGACTTGAGCTTCGACTGCGTCCAATACAAGTGCTGACGGCTCGTTAATATCGGTTTGAGGTTGTTGGACTTCTTGTGGCAGAACATCTGTCCCTGTTGTGGGCTCGGACGACTCAGCCTCTGTAACTGTAGAGGCACGTTTTGCCTTCTTAGCCTTCTTTTTGTCCTTCTTGGACACAGGCGCTGATTCCTCTTCAATAGCAACATCTTCCGGTGCTTTCTCCGTGACTGAGGCGGCATGTTCATGCTGTTTGTCGGATCCTGCCTCCGGAAGCTCGTCTGTTCGAGAGATCTCCTCAACAACGGGGGTTACAGCAGTCTCGGGTGCGATTTCCGAAACAGTCGAAGCCTCCTGCTGCGCTGTCTGGGCTTCCGAAAGGGAAGGTGCGTTGAATGAGAACCTGTCAAGTTCTGCTGTGGGCGTCTCGATCGGAGTTGCTGGCTCGCTGACCTCAGCGAGCGATCCACGCTTTGCTTTCTTGGCCTTCTTCTTGTCTTTCTTCGAAAGCAGGACGGGCTCCTCTTGGGCTGTGCCTATCGGCTTCGAAGGAGTAGACCCATTGGCAGTCGTCTCGGTAAGAGTCGATTTCTCAAGAGTATCCTCAAGAGTATCTTCTACAACTGCAACCTCAGCGGCTTTAGCAAGATCAATCACAGGCTCTGTCACCTCGTCACCAGCTGCACTCTCCTTCTCAACAGGCTTCTCCAACTCTGAAAGCCTAACGCCAGCTACGTCCGAGACTTCAGGATCGACTGCCCGCTCCTCGACTGCCGCGCCAAGCTGCTTTTCTTCTTCTGCCACCGGTGTGACAGGGAGCGAATCCTCGGCAATCGACACTCGCTTGTTCTTCTTGGCTTTCTTCTTCTCCTTCTTAGACAAGGCAGGCGCAGCGTCGATCGTCTCATGAGCAATGTCTTGGACATCGTTGGTGCCAACATCCACCGTAGGCTCGGGGATAGTAGCGGCAGCAGCGTCAGTAATGGCTGTAGATACTGGGGCCGGCTCGATGGGCATATCGCCGGCGTCACCAGGTGTTCCAGCAGATTCTTGAGTCAGCTCGGTGGACGCAGCTGGAATCCCCTCCGCATATATCTCGAGTGGCGTGGCTGGTTCGCTTTCAGCCATAGAGGCGCGCTTGTCTTTCTTGGCTTTCTTCTTGCCCTTCTTGGACGAAGTAGGCTCTTCGACGATCTCTGTCTCTTCCGCAGCAGGGGCATCCACAATGGGTTGCTTCACGGTAGCTTCAGTAGCGTCTGCTGCAGTGGACGCGGTGGCGACAATTTCAGAGATAGGCTCAACGACGCTTGACTCCGGCGCTTCGTCCTCAACCTGTGGTGCAGTTTTAAGGACATCTATAGAGGCAGGTGCAGGTCCAACATCGATTGTTTCCTCAATGGCTTTCGCTCCCTCGTCGACGGGCTCCGAAGATAACACTGTCTCACTGATCTCAGCTACGGGCGTCTGAGGCTCCGAGATGGATTCGCTCTTCTTGCTCTTCTTCTTTTTCTTGCCCTTTTTAGAGGTCGTCGGTTCCTCCGGCTCTGCGATCTCAGTGTTGGCTGGTGGCTCCGGCTCGGTCGATGTTTGGTTTGCCGTGGACTCTTCGACGACTGCAGGTTCAGTGACAATACCGGCGGGCTCACTTATTTCGCGTGCTGAACCGTTGTCTGCTTTGTCTGCTTCAACATCGAGCAAGGGGGAAGGCTCGGTGGCGGTGACGCTCGTCTCGTTGGTTGGCTCGGTAACGACGTCCTCAACGAGCATGTCCTCTGCCGGCCAGGTCTCATCGGTAACTTCCGCCTTGGTCTCTTCACTGGCTGCTTGAGTAGTGGCCTCACCGCTCTCGACTACTTCTTGTGCTCGTGCAAGCTCCTCCTGCTCATTTTTTGCAGCCTCGGCCTTGAGCTTCTTCTCCAACTTCTTCCTCTGTGTCTTGTTCAAGCCAGCGAAAGGACTGATGACTGCCTCAGGTGCGGGTTCATCGACAGTAGACTGTTGTTCAGTTTCGGTGGTGATTTCTGTAGTAGGGCCAGGTGTTGCGTCGGCATCAGCAGCATCGGTGAGAAGGGCTTGCAGTGGTTCAAGAGCAACTTCCACAGCGGGGGTGGCTGCTGCCTCCGCAGATACTCCACCACGAGCGGCTTCATCTACGTCTTCAAACTTTCCCTCAATCACAGGTGTATCCAGGGGTCCTTGACGTTGATTCTCGAAAGCTGGAGCTCCTTCGGTGAAAACGTCCTCCACGGAGGGAATAGCATCGGCGTCAGCAGGATGAGTCTTGGTCTCAGCCAAAGCCAGTTCTGCTTCGCGCTGTACGGCCTCTGCCGCCGTTTTCTTCTCAAGCTTCTTTCTCTCCTTCTTGTTGAGCCCCTTGAAAGGGTCCACAGACTCATCCTCTGGAGGAGACGCCTCGGCGGCCAGAGAAACATCCACTGCAGCAGCATCCGTGGCAGATGGCTCAATGACCGAAGATGTTGGCTCTTCTACCGGTGCAAGCAAGTGTTCGACATTCTCATCCGCAGCAGTAACCTCCGCAGCAGTAACATCCGCAACGTCGCGTAAAGTCTCAGACTCTACAGTTTCGTCGACAGCAACCATATTTTCACTCCCCACCACTGCCTCCGACGGGATCTCAATCGCTGTAGTTGCATCCTGCTCCTCAGCCTTGCGCGCCTCTTCCTTTTCTCTGGCTTCTGCTTCCTCCTTTTCTCTCGCCTCTGCCTCCGCTTTCAGTTTCTTTTCCAGCTTCTGTCTCTGCTTCTTGTTGAGTCCCTTGAAAGGGTCTACTGCTGGTGCTTCTTCGGTGGGTACCTCTATAATTGGCTCCTCAATGCGCTCAGAAGTCTGAGTCTCAACAATCAGGCCTTCGGGCTTAGGTTCCGACTTAGACATATCGTGCCTGCTAGGCTCAGCGGGTGTCGCTTCGGTCACGACGACGGGTGCGTCCGCTTGGACTGTCTCTTCGACACCAGCATCCGCCGGGACAGCCGCCAGGACCTCAGAGCCGTCTATCTGTGTTTCCGCAGTCTGAGCGACTTCTGGAACAGGCTCAGAAACAGGAACGACATCGACAGTGCGCGCGTTGTCGTCAGTGGCGTCCTGTGGTACAGGTTCGACTGAAGCAGCTTCTTCTAGTCCAGCAGGAGTAGCGGTCTCCTCAGTAGCTGCCAATGCATCCGCCTTTTCCTTCGCTTCAGCCTCAGCTTTCAGCTTCTTCTCAAGTTTCTGGCGTTGTTTCTTGTTGAGCCCCTTGAACGGATCCACAGGCTCAGCCTCTACGGCAGGAGTCTCTGCTGAAGGGGCTTCTAATGGAACGGCTTCTGCGGAGGGTGTTGTGTCAGTGATAGATAGTTCAGCAACCGAGTCGTTTGTTGTGGATGCCTCAGGGACTGACTCCTCAGCTCTTGGTACATCTGCTGCAGCAGTTCCGTTCTTTTGTTCGATGATATCAAGTTCACTGGGCTGGTCTTGCGACGGCGTGTCCACGATCGGTTCTACGGTTGTTGGTACATCAGATGGAACGTCTGCTGCATCGATGGCTGACGCCGTAGTTTCAACGTTGCTCGCAGTGTCTTGCACAGGCTCGACTGCAGAACGCTCTGCGTCTTCTTTTCCTGCGACTTCCGCCTCGGCCTGAGCTTGAGCTAGAGCCTCCGCTTCAGCTTTCATCTTCTTTTCGAGTTTCTTCCTGTCCTTCTTACTGAGACCTGCAAAAGGATCTATAAGCTCTTCTGCCTCTGGAGCTGTCTTTTCTGTGATCTGCTCAGAGACATCTACCGCATCAGGTGCTGCTACTGTCACCTCAGGCGCCGTTTGTGCGTCTGCGGGCGGCGCCTCTGGGTTCAATAAGCGTGGAGCATCCATCGGTGCAACATCTGTTGTGGCTGCATCGTCTACAGCCCTGGCGCCATCCTCGGGCACAGCTTCCACAGAAACAACATCTTCGGTGATTGGACCGACAGTGGACGACTCCCCCCCTGCCTGGGCAACATCCTGGACCGGTTCATCCGAGAGGACAGCCTGCTCAGCAGCTTTCTGCGCAGCCTCAGCATCCATCCTCTGCTGCAGCTTCTTCTTTTGCTTCTTGTTGAGGCCCGCGAAAGGGTCCACGGCTGGAGTCGCATCAGGAATTGGCGCTTCTTCATTGGGGAGTTCGTGCTCAGCAGTCGGTGGAACGCTATTGGCGAAATCGAGATCGCTTTGAACAGCCTGCTGAACATCTGCCTCCTGTACAACTGGTATTGTGTCGTCAGCAGATGTAGGAACTTGGGCAGAAGGTTCCTCCTCGACAGCACGCGTGTCGGATGTTTGCGCCTCCTCGATAGCTGGTGGTGTCTGGGATACTGCTTCGATTGCAGGAGCGGATTCCAGATTGTGCTCCTCTGTGGTTGTGGGCACAGCCAGAGCAGCTTCACCTTTAGCCTCCTTTTGTGCAGCTCCGACCTCGGCTTCGGCTTCAGCTTCCTTTTGTTTGGCTCCGGCTTCAGCTTTCATCTTCGCTTGGAGCTTCTTCTTCTGCGTCTTGGTTAGGCCTTTGAAAGGATCGATTGCTGGTTTCTCTTCAATAGGCGCGTCCTCGATGAGCTTCTTTTCAGTGGGCTTCTCCTCGGGAGCTGCAGCCGATGCTTCCTCGAGAGCAGGCGTGTTCTCCGCAGACAATATTTCCTGAACGACCGGAGCTACTTGTTGAGCTGGTGTTTCTTCGACGAGAGGCTGCTGCTCAGTAGCTTCCTCCATAATCGTAGGTTCAGTGGAAATTGCGGTTTCTTGAATTATCGGCTTTTCAGCACTTTCCGCTTCCAGTTCTGTACGCGGCACTTCAAGCACCACCTCGGCAGTCTCCTTCTCGGTCTCTGCCACCAGCGGAGCAGCAGCGGCCTTAGCCTCTCTTGCAGCAGCCTCAGCCTTCATCTTCTTCTCCAGCTTCTTGCGCTGCGACTTATTAAGCCCTGCGAAGGGATCAACCGCAGGCGTCTCGTCGACCTGGACCTCCTGACCAGTACTTGTTGCATCCTCGACGGTAGGAGTGGACTCGGAGATATCGCGAGGCGCTTCTTCTTGCGGCAGATCCTCAGGCTGAGCCTGCTCCGCAGCCGGCGCAGTCTCAACATTGACGTCCGGGATAACTTCTTGTGAAATATGGTGATGGTGTGTGCTGATCACGGAAGGCGCAGCGTAGTCAAAGGAGGGTTCGAGGGTGTCTCTTGCAATCACATCCTTGAGGGAGAGGTCCTTGGACGATCCGTCTTCGACGTTTGAGGCAGCTTCCGGCGTCGGCTCCGGAGCCAGCTCGGGCCTCAGAGCTTCTTCTTGCTCTTGTTCTTGTTCTTGGACAGGCTTGACATCCGACACGGCCGCGTCGACGAGTGGTAGCTCTTCAGTGCCGGGTGTGGTGGGCTCAATCTCTACTGCTTGACTCTTCTTGCCCTTCTTTTTCTTGCTCTTCTTCGATTCGAGAACTGGTTCATCCTCAACAGGGACAGAGGCAGAAGGGCTAGTAAGTGGTGCATCAGCATGTACTGCAACAGCATGTTCTTCGATAGCCTTAGCTTCTTCTTCGGCGGGTGCAATATGAGCAGCCTCAGATTCCTGTACGTCCCGATTTGTTCCAGGCACGATCGGCGCCTCATCGATCGACTTATTGGGCTCTATTGACTCAGCCGGCAAAGGAACATCAACAGGATCGATGGGCATCTGCTCAGGTGCCTCCTTCTCGCGAGAGTCTGCTTCGACAGATGGGTAGCCAGCACTTGGGACCTCCAGCGTCGTGGGCTCGGCTATCACCTCGGTAGTCGACGACGCTTCAGGGGCTGAAAGAATAGGCTCGACCTCCGAAATGGGCGTGCTCGGTTCATCGACAGATCTCCCTTTCTTGCCCTTCTTTTTTTTCTTGTCCTTCTTCGACGAGATAGGAAGCTCAGAGATCTCTTCCTTTGCAGTAGGTGTTGGGTCGGTAGTAAGTGGCTGGAGCGCGATATTTGATTCTGTAGGCTGTGCTGAGGCGTCAAGTTGACTGGGTTGAAGATCTGTGGTGTCGGCTGCTGGCGTAGGGTCGCCGATGAGGGCTCGTTCGCTAGGTACAGTCGCCTCGGGAGGGACATCAGCAGTGGGTTCCACAGCAGTTGTCTGCTCTTCAACTGTCATCGGTGCATCAGCATCGACGGCTTTAGATACCACTGGCTCTTGCGCAACATCAAGTCGAACGTTATCTTGTGAAGATACATCAATCGCCGGCTCTGCGTCCGTCAGTACCTCAGGTCCCGGTACTTCTTCAACAGGCGTCTCAACACCAGTGCTCTTCTTCTTCCGCTTCTTCTTCTCCTTCTTGGATAGCGGCGCCGCGACCTGCCCAGTAACTTCAATGTCCTCGCTCTGACCCTCGTTGATAGGTACCTCCGTAGCGACGACGTCCGGCGCAGGCACGGCAACCTTGGTTTCAAGCGGGTTCTCCTTCTCGAGCAGGGTCGAAGCGTGGTCCAGCGGCTTACCCTCCAGCCAGGCCTCAGTCTCGACATCGGCCTCGACAGGTGCAGATTCCAAGACTTCTGTTGCCGGTTGTGAGATTTTGTCTGCGGCACTGGCGTCTTGCGCTGGCACATCTGTAGCGTCGATGAACTCATCGCGCGAAGTGGACTGAGACTCGTCGATCGGCGCAGCAGCCATGGTTTCTATCTTTGCATCTGGTAGACTGCGTTCGACTGGCTCGGCTACAGGTTCGGTTTGCGCCTCTTGGGCCTGAAGGCCACTCTTTCTCTTGTTCTTCTTACTCTTCTTCTTTGGTGCCTGATCTGAGGCCACCTCAAAAGCGACAACTGGCGCCTTTGTTTCGTCGGGCAGTACGGAAGTAGCTGCCTCTGTCGGCGGCTGCACGATCTCCTCAGCAGATGCGGCGACTACATAGTCAGTCAAGTCATCTTCAGCATCTGGCAAAGGCACGGCCGCTGCATCATAGAGGCTCGTATCGACTACTTCTCGAAGCGGCTCCTCCTCAAGCTTCATTGGGCTGGAGGGCCTCGTGACCACCGGCGTGTCGGAGACATTGCTCTCGCGCTTCTTCTTGTTCTTCTTGCCCTTCTTCTTACTTGGTGTTGATGTCTCTTCGACGATAGGCGTAGCCTCTGCAACGTCATGTACGTGGATTGTAGGATTGACGTCAGGTACATCCGTGACGATCTCACGCACGCTAGGAACAAGTTCAACTTCCGTAGTTGGCCGTGCAGCGTGTTCTTCTACAGCCTCAAACGGGGAATTAGTTGTCTCGGAGGTAAGAACTTGAGGAGCGGGAGACTTGAGGCGTTGAGTCCGATCGGCCTCTCTAAGAGCAGATGCTTCAGGCAGTGATTGCTCGCGCTCAGATGACACTGAAGGTGCGTAGCCGGGAAAGCTGAATGACGGAAGTCCCCCGTCGCCGAAGTACGATGTCTGCGGGAAACTGTACTGACGTGGCTCATCGTCTGTTACCACCGTTTGCTCAGATGTAGGCTCAGGTGCAGGCTCAGGTGCAGAAACAGCACCTTCGAGCGGAGCGCTGTTGTCTACATTCTCAGCGACAGTAACGTCTGCAGCCGACGGCCCCACTTCCTCTGCGGGTACTACAGCACGAGACGGGAATGAAAATGCCGGAACGCCTCCATCGCCGAAGTAAGACGTTGGCGGAAGTGTGTAAGGTGTGGTAGTCTCCTGAGCGACGACAGCTGGTTCGCGATCTTGCGATGTAGACAGCTCCTCAGCGAGAATTGGCTCTGCTGGCTGACTGACGCTCTTCTTGCCCTTCTTTCCCTTCTTCTTTTTGCTTGAGACCGTCTTGTGCGCGTCTTCTTCTGCGGCTGGGGTCAATGCTTCGACTGCAGCAGGTGCAGCGGTCTCGACAATTGACTGGTCTACATGAACCGCGGCTTCTTCGGATGTCTGATTTGATACTGCAGCAGTTACGGTGTCTGCAGTTGTCGAAGTGGTAACTTGCGGCGTGCCAAACCCGAATGGTCTGCCGTTGTCGGTGAAAATCGCGGTCTGTGGCGTGTACGTACGAGGAAGGCTTTTATATCCACCATCTTCCGTGTCCCTGTTCGACATCTCAGTATCGACCGTAAGTGCAGCGCTTCTTGCTGCAGGGGCTTCAGACGCGCTGTCCTCGGCCTTTGCCTCTTCGGGAACATCGGGGGCTGCTGCAGATAGCTCCTTCGCATACTGCGACACAAGCTGTTCAAACCTCGTATCGGGCTCGGCAAAAGCTGGAGATGAAATCGTGACATCTGAAGTAGAAATCGGAGCCTCCTCGCGGAATTGGTTCGCTTGTTGCTCCTCGACCGTGGGCTCTGCGACAGGCGCAGATTGAACAGTGTCCCGTTCAGATAAAGTTGGTGCTGGTACCTGTTCTGGCTGTACTGGCTGTGCAGCGGAGGTTGGTTGTTTCTTTCTACCCCAACCACCAATCGCGCCCCACAGCCCTGAGCCCCAGGATGATCGTGCAGGTGAAGATGAGGTTGCAGGCTCAGGTGAAGGTGAAGGTGTACGGGCCGACGCTTGGACCGCACCCTCGGTAGCTTCCTGTGGTGCTTCTACTTCCACAAATTCTGGCTCAGGTGAGATGGTGACCGGTTCCTCAACCGCAGGTATCGCAACGGAAGCTGAGCTATCCTGGAAATTGTCTGGAGAAGCCACAGCATCGAAGGCTTTCTCTTCGCCGATGTCCTTTGGCGTAAGGGTACGCTCGGGAGGCTGCATGTCATGCGAGACATCTTCAATGATGGAACGGCGGACTTGGACGTCCCTCTGATCCTGTGTCTGTGGGCGAGTTATACCGAGGACTTCATCTTGCTTCCTCTCTGCGTCGAGCTTGCTCGTCTCAAGCGAGGCGCTGGCACTGGGCTCGCCGACGAGCGTGTCATCATCCGCGATAAGAGACTCGGGTTTGTTCTTTGCCCAGTCATCCTCGTTGTCGACAAACGTGGGAACGTAGGCCTGCTCGCTATGCTCTGGTGTCTCGAGTGCAGGGGTAGACAGCGGAGACTCCAACGCAGGCTTAATGCGCTCGGTGTCAGTCTGCTTGCCCTTGCCCTTTTTGCTTTTCTTGCCCTTCTTCTTCGAGGTTGCGGATTGTAGCGCAGCACCAACAACACCTCCAGCCAGCGCACCGAGCGCAGCCTCCTGCAATAGACTCGACGATTTGGCGGGCGAGAAATCCTCGCTCCGTGTGGCAGGGTCGTCGCGCATCAGCTTGTCATCGAAAAATGGGCTAGCTGCGAGCCCAGGGCTTGCTTGTCCTGGGGACTCGGTGGCAGGCACGTCGTTCTCTGCGGCCTTTGCTTGCTCAAGCGCCGCAGTGAGGGCATCGTGGCTGGGACCCGCAGAAGTCTGCTCATCTCTTGCCACTGCGGGTGAAATGAAATCCGACGCTCTGGGCGTGGCCTGCCCGCTCTCAGTCACGTCCTCAAATTCCCTGTGATCCAGCCCTGGTTGCACCACTTCAAGCCCGGGGGCAGGCAAGATACGATCCGTTACAGTACTCAACGGGTCGAAAAACGCGTCAGACATCTCGCTCGGGCTGATATGCGGCGATCCGAACGCGGACTCATGCGCAGACTCGTACTCGCCCTCAGTCTCGGTCTCTGATTCCCGCGCAGACGAAACGCGGGATGGACTTCCGCTGGAGGGCAATGCAGGGAGATCTTCATCCTGAAGTTCGTCCGACTTGCGATTGCGCTCGACAAGATACAGCGGCCTGAACTCGCGGCTCGAAGTGAACTCCTTAGACGGCGATTTGGCATGGCGTCCTCGCACCGGCGACTTCTGGGTGACCGGACTCGACACTGGCTCCGCCTCGGGAACTGGTATGAACTCGCGCTGCTGCACAGCCGGCGAGACAGGCGGCTTGCGGAAGCGGATCGGTATCGCAGTCGAAGAAGACAGTCTCCGCTCACTAAAGGACGACGTCGGTCTTGCATGCTCTGGCGATCTTGTAGGCGAACTGGGTCCCGAGACAGGCAGTGGCGGCAGCTCGTCAGGAAATGCCTCCAACTGCCAAGGCTGCAGACCCGTCAGGCGCGTCAGCAGCGCACGACTATCTTCGATGGACAAGTGTGGCGGTGTCCTTGGTCGATCTATGCCCCCAGACGGGGCCAGGAACATGTGGGTACCGTCCTCGGCCCGATTGTCAGGGATGATCTTGAGTGCCTGTCGTGCTTGGGCATCAATCTCAGTCTCATCTTCGGGCAGTGGAGTGGCCTCGGCCACCGCCCTGTCGACTAAAAAAGCCTGCTCGTCATGATACCGTCGTTGCTGATCGTTGGTTTGGTTCTTGGCAGGCGGAGAAGCGTCTCGAGACACGGGGGTGGAGCGATCCTGTTATCACAACATTAACATTCATTCTAATTTACATTTGCGTAGTGTAAAAATAGTGGCTACTATCGCAAGGAAGAGCGATGTACCTTTTCATCATCCCGGTCCCTCCTGTCTCTGTCGTCGCCGCGTTCAGAGCGACTGCTTTTCTTCTCACTTCGGTGCGTACGGCTGCCACTCGAGACGGTGGACTTCGCGTCGTCATCGTCTGAGCCATATGTAGAGCTGCGGTGCTTCCGCCTGCGCTGCTTGCGGTCTTCTTCGTCCTCGTTGGCGTCTCTTGACTTGGACTTGGACGTCTTGCTCGGCTCGGCAACAGTCTCCTTCGACTTGCCGCCAAAAAGGCCAAAGAGGCCGCTGGAGCGCTTCTCCTTCTCCTTCTCCTTGTCTTCTTTGCGCTTGCTACCCTTCTCCTCATCACGCCTTGACGAAGTCGAGACCATACTCGCACCATCATCGAACTCGTCATCGCGCTTCGACTTCCTGTGCTTGCGCCTGCGGTCACCTTCAGATTTTGCCTCAGAGACGGTCGATTTCGTGTCGGAAATGTATCCGCTCTCATCGGCCTCTTTGCGGCGGTGGCGAGGCTTGCGCTCGCTGCTGTCGTCGAGCGAGTAGCCGCGGTCGCGGCTCGGACTGCGGCTGCCGGACTGGGCGGCACGTGCCTCACGGCGGCGGCGACGACGCTCTTCACGGTCGGGGTCGTCGTCGTACTTATTGCGTGAAGAGACTGTGCTACGCTTATCGTCATCACTGTCGCGGTGCTTGTTCTTCGATGCGACGATAGTGCTCGAGTCGTCGTCAGGGCGGCTAAAGGCGGAGACGAAAGTGCTCGCATCATCCTGTTCGTATTGGCTGTACGCGGAGGGCTCGTAGGCATTATACTTGTCGATGAGATCGGTACGAGCTCTCTCATTATCGACGTCTGGTCGGCTAAACGCGGTTACGTAAGTGCTGGTCTCGTCATAGTCACTGCGTGCCTTGTTTTGATGCGCGTTGTAGTTCTCGATCAGCTGCTCGCGCGCCTTCTCTGACTTTTCCCTCTCCCTCTCTTCAGAACCAGCGGAGAAGAACTCGTCTGAGTCCCGCTCGACGGACTCCTTGCGCTGCCGGTCGTCTGGCGCGTAGTAGCCAGAGTCCTGAATGCGGCTGTGCGATGTGTACGGTTCAGGAGGGGACATGGCGGCATACTGTGTGGAAGTCCCATGCGTCTGCTCAGGCGATCCAGACCGAACGGAGCGACCGAGGTAGTCCTCGTACTTCATTTCAGCCCGAAGAGGAGAACTAACGGTAGGTGACCACTTCCCGCTGCTGTGTCTCTTCTCCAGCTTGCGACGCGGTGTCTTGACTTCGGAAGGCTCGTCGACGCCCTCGAAAGCATAGCTCGGGATGGTTATGGCTTTGCTGCTGTCGTCCCTGGAGCGTGTGCCGTTGGGAGGAGAGATGGGTCCTTCATGACGGGGAGCATGCTCGCTAGCAGCTTCGAGAGCTTGTCTGGCGTGCTCACGCTCTGCAGCGATACGGTCGGTATCCTGCTTCGTGGAGGCGCCCATCAGTGCTGCGAAGCCTCCTGCAAGAGCTGCAGTTGTGGCTCTATTGGTGCTACTGCTCTCGCCATAGCGTGGAGCGTCCCTTGACGAGCTCGGCTCTGAGTGCACAGGTGCATCTACAGATGGACTGTCCCACTTCACATTGACTGGGCCCTCGTCAGGTACCTGGCGTTTCTTTTCCTCTTGGGGAGCAGGCGGAGTTCGGGTGTAGGGGATCACCGTCGAAACCGAGGCAGCTGACTGAGTATCATCACTAGCTCCCCATACGAAACTAGATATTTCGGATGCACTGGGAATGTACTTCGAAGACTGGGTGTCGTAGGTCGGCTCCAGGTCCCTAGGGTCGCGTTCGTAGGTCGGGCTTGAGGGCCGACTGTCATCACTCATCTCCCAGCTTTGAACGCTCATCATGCTCATGCGCTTAGCCTCTTTCTCCCTCCTCGCTTGCTCCTTTTTGCTCAATACGCGCAGGCCTTCCTCCTGTGGTATCTCCGGTGTTCGAGCCGGCTCTAGCTTGGCTTGTCGGGGGACATCGTGCGTTACTACCTCTTCATCAGTACCCTTGCTCTTTCGCTTACCTTTCTTACTCTTCTTCGACGAAGGAGCAGCCCACTCATCTTCCTCGACATTCTTCTTCGCGGGCTCAGCAGACTTGCCAACCAATGGCTCCTCAACAAATTCGCCGGGCATGTGCAGCTCAGAGACAGCTGTGGAGTCACCCTTATCAGAAGCCGTGTCCTTTGCGTATGCAGACGATCCAACTTCAGACTCGGTGATGTAGTCATAGGGCGAAGGCGATTTGTACGACTCGCCCATAGACGGGATGGAAGAAACGGCCGATGGAGCAATAGTCGATCGCGCAGCGTTCGAATCTGAGAAGGGGTTGCTGATACTTGATCGGTTGTCTGCAAGCTTGTAGTCCCAATCTGTAGGATCGTCGTCCCTGTCGTTCTGCGCAATAGCGGCAGCGGTCAAAGCACCTGCCGCGCCCGCTGCAACAGCTGCTGCAGCTGCCTTCTTAGCTTTCTTCTCCCTCTTGCTGGCCTTCCTCGACATGGCACCTTCGGTGGTATCCCACGAGGAGTCGTCCTTCTTGTCGGGCACATACTGAGTACTGGGGGCAATCTCCTTTGGCTCGCTCGACTTTGATAAAGCAGAGGGCTTAAAGGGCTGATATGTTGTTGTCTTGGAACCAGACTTAGGCGAGTCCCGCTCCACCACCACCTCGTCCTGCGAGTGCTTCTTATCATGCTCCTTCAAATCACGGTCGGAGATGAAGCCCTCCTTGTACGACTCTGGAGTCTGCACGTCGAAGTGGTGAAACTTGTTTTCACCCCAGCTGACTCTGGACGGTGCGTTCTTTGGTCTCGGCCCCTCCTCCTCCTTCACAGGCTCAATATTCGGCGAAGGAGGCATCGACACGCTGCGGATGGAGGGTGCTCGACTACCGGGAGGTGTGGGCTGGATCAGGTTGAGAGTAGGAATGGGGTCGGGCGTGCGGGGACCGCGACCATCCTTTGTAGCAGTAAAGGAGTACGAAGGGGGGTATGGAGGGCCCTTGGGTTGACTAGCACCATAGTCTTCAATAGATTCGTAAACATGTAGGTCGGGGGCTCCTTCATTGGGGTCGATGGGTCGCACCTTAGGAAGAGTGCCGTCCGCCAGAAGCTCCTTGGGGGCGAAGAAGTCTGCTTGAGACACAGGTTCCGCTGTATACCTATCTTGCCAGTCGTTAAAGACATCATCGGTTGTTGCTTTCTTCTTGAAGATGGTGGGATCGAAGATCTCTTCGTCCACATAGTCCTGATTAAGCTGGCTTGGCTTGATCTCAGTGAAACTAGGCTCATATGTCTTGACGTTGCTTGGCTTGACCTCGACCGCCTGGCTAGGCTTGTGAGCTTGGTAAGATGGCGCGACTTCCTTCTCAGAGGACGAGGTATCACGCCAGTTCTCACGACGCTGCTCACGTTCCTTGCTCTTCTTGTCTTTATGCGAGGAAATTGCTTCCGCCGTGATCGCTGCGACTGCGCCTGCAGCAACAGCGCCGGCGGCGGTGGACTTCCAGCTATCTGGCTTGACCAAGTCACGCTCACGATCTTGCAGCTCCTGCTCTTTGCGTCGAACATCGGTAGCTACTGAACTGACCGAGCTACCTGTAGGTTGATATTCCAGTCTGTGTCGGTCGCGGTCGCTGTCGTAGAGATCTTGATCGCGTCGCTGTCGGTCCAAGTCTGAGCGAATTTGGGCTTCGCGTCTTTCAGCTTCGATTGCGTCAGCTTCACGACGCTCTCGTCGCCTCTGCTCCTCTTCCCGCTCAAGAGCATTCCTACGCTGTGCCTCGGCTCTCGCTTCACGTTCTCGGCGATCGCGATCCTCGGCCTCCTGGGTCTCACGTGCCACCATCTCTTCATGGAGGCGACGTCGCTCTGCCTCAAGGCGGTCAGTCTCGATTCGAGCCAGGCGATCCGCCTCCATGTATCTTCGTGCTTCGTCCTGTTGGCGTTGGACCTCACGCTGACGACGGTCGTCTTCGTCTCGACGAAGCTCGTCCTCGCGGCGTCGACGCTCCGCTTCATCTTTACGCAGTTCGTCGTCCTTCTGTTCTTGAGCACGGCGGCGTGCATCTTCCTCGTCCTTGCGGTCTTGCTCTCTTCGTCGCTCTCGAGCATCTTTAGCAGCTTGCTGCTTGGTCAAGTTGAAGCGCACATTGCTTTGCGCACTCGATGGACGATCACTGTCACTGCCCTTGGCAGCAACAACGGCAGCGGCTCCAGCAGTTGCCGCAAGTCCTGCAATGGCTACATCCTTCTTCCAAGATGACTTTTGGATCGGTGATGAGTTTGCGCGACGCAGAGCTGGCGGTAGCGGGTATTGGTGATTATTGATTATGATGTTCTGAGCTTGAGCCTGAGCTTGATAGGGGTACGGAGGATGTTGCGAGAACACTGAAGGGCCAACAGGTGCTGTGTAGCCGTGTTGAGGTTGGGCTTCGGTCGTGTAAATTGATCCAGGAACCTGGTGGATTGGCTGAGGCTGGTGAATGCCGATTGCGCCTGGGCCGGTAGTGACTAGAGCCTGGGGTGTTGAAGTAGAAATCGTACTTGTTCGTCTGGCATCGAATGTTGTTGGGTCTGTGGAGGCAACCGGGTAGACGGTCTGCAATGTATGTTGACTGCTTGACTCACTGTCGGGGCGCGAGAGACGAGAAGCAGCAGCACCCGTTGCCATCACAGCCATCGCGCCAGCAGCAGCAGGGCGAACAAGAGAAGTGCTTGCGATGTTGTCGTAAAGATTGTCAGACGATCGCCTCTTCTTCTTCCCAAAGCCCCATCGCCAGCCCCACTTTTTCGTGCCAGAGCCATTGGAGTTGAGTGACTCTCGGCTCTGAGTCTTGCGCAGACTATGATCCCCATACAACAGGTCTGCATCACTGGCAGAAGACGAAGTGCCATCGTCAGGGAGATCTTCCCACTCGTCGTCGCCATATTGCGAGGCAGCTCCCGGTCGACGGCGGTCGTCCCGTCTGTTTCGGCGTTCACGAACAGCAACAACCTCTGCATCAGATTTACCACCGTTACGGCGGGCGGCTTTCGCAACTGCAATGGCTGCTGCAGTTGCGCCAAGACCCGCGAGAGTGGTCTTGAGGCGCTCGTCCGAGGACTGCTTCTTGAGGTTGTGGGTAGAGCGCTTCTTTTTTGTCCGTCGGACGAAGCCACTACCAAAAGCCATATCGGACTCCGAAGATGAAGACGACCCATTACCAAAGTTGAAGAAACCCTTTTTCTTCTTTATATGAGTCGAATCAGACCGTTTATGGCGCTTTTCCTTAGGTGGAGGTGCGGTGAAGAAGCCTCCAAGGAAACCGCCTTGACTCTGTTGATCCTGGGATATGTCGATGAAAGAGGCACCAGAGGCTGAGCTTCGCGATGACTTATGTCGTAGCTGCTGTGATCTCCGGCGTCGGCGCTCATCCTCGCTACTACTGTTCCTTCGATGTCCGACTTGAACTTTGTGGGCTGATCTCGAACGGCTACGATCCTTACCCTTTCCCTTTGTAGCAGCACCAAGAGCAATGCCAGCCAACCCAGCACCAATAGCAGTTCCTAGGCCAGACTTCCGGTCGCGTGACCTTGAACTTGAGCTGGACCGTGAGCCATAACGTTTTACTACCTTGTGGTCCTTCCTGTCCTTGGTGATGCCTTGCGACATGAAAGAAACCCGGTCTTGGGAACGGCTTCGGTGGCGAATGCCAGCACTGCCGTAGCTGTAACGCTTGCTGTGAACAGACTCGCGGCTGCGACTGCGACGTGAGTGGCGCGAGTGGTTCTCACGACCAGACTTGATGCTGTACGTATCATCGAAATCGTCACGACCTGAGGTGAACAGTGCCTTTCCAGCAGTGGCGAGACCGATTCCACCCAGACTAGCAGCTAGCCATCCGGCGTTGCTGCTGCTCTTTTTTCGCTTGTCATCGCCAGACGAGTACAGCGAAGTACGCGAAGTCTTCTCCTTTAGTCCATAGCGAGACTTCTTATCGATGCCACCAGAAGGACGATCGTACTCGTCGGAACGACGCCTGCGATCGTAGTAATGGTGTTTGCGGGGCGCATCCATGGGGGAAGATCGCGGGTCGAAGCAGTATCTGCATACACCAATGTACTCGGTGTATTCCTCCATCTTCTGGACGTCTTCGTGGTCTTTCCACCAATCTACAAATCTCGAGACGGGTCCAACATGCTGATGCTGGTGAGCCATGCCGCCAGACATGTATGGAGAAGGTGAGGGACCAATGCCACCGGAACCTTGGCCAGGAAAAGCACCAGGCATTGAGTGGGTGTGATTGTGCGTGTGAGAGTGAGTGTGGTGAGCGTGTTCAGCTGAAGAGTGCGAATTATGATTATGCAGCGCATAGGCTGCGAGGCCGGCCGCTCCGGCTGCGTAGAGTCCAGCGTTAGAGCTGCTCGACTGGTTCTCTGGCTTGCCAGGGCGGGGTGGCTTCGGTGGTGGTACGCCGGACTGAGTGTCGTGGAGGTTGCTGTAGCTGCCGTTTATAGCAGCAGTAGAGGGAAGGTCGCCATGGTGGTATAGAGGTGATGAGGCATTGTGACCTGCTGGCGTTGCGTTGCTGTTATAGGTCTCGTTATACGAGGTGGAATGGTGTGCATTGGACGAGCTGTGACCCATAGCATAGCCCAAAGCAGCACCGCCAGCCATACCTGCGGCAGTGGTAGGAAAGGTGTTGGTTTTGCTCGGTTTTGAGCTGCTGGGGAGGGGACTCTCGTCAACGAATGCGCCTGGCATGGAGTTAGGGCGGGGCGGCTTCGATGTAGACGCAGGTGTGTTCGTGTTGCCCCCGTAGAAGTCAGCAGCCGAGCCAGCACCCGTGTCGGCAACAGGATTGGCCTGAGCCGCGGCGGCCATGAGGTGTGGAGTGTCTTGGCCGATAATCACACTCGGCGGCTGAGGCCTCACGCCGGGCTGCATGCCCACCGACTGGCCCTGATCATTGTAGAAGTCGGCTGCGGCTCCAAAGGGATTGTTGCCAGGCATGGCGCTGGAGGTGTACTGCACGGGATCTTGGCCAGGGAACTGGTCGTGCACATGGCTCGACATGATGGGCGATACCGGGTACTGGCTGTGTGGTGTGCTCCCTGCTGGCAGTGCGCCGCTCATCATGGGCGCACCTACCTGGCCAGGGAATGGCGAGAACCCCTCACCTCCAATCTGGTCGCTGAAGCTCCGGTCCGTGTAGCTCAGCGGACGCGGCTCGTCTACAATGCTGCCGCGGTATCCGCCAGGTTGGGACGGCGCAGTGCTCGATCGCTCCGAGCGCGTCGACTTGCGCTTCTCCTTCTTGCTGTCTTTACTACGACGCTTCTCCCAACGGTGCTCCTTGCTGTCGCGCACGGTAGGAACAGACGACTCGGTGTAGCTGGAGCGGCGGCTGTCGCGCGTGGCGGGAATGGAGGATTCGGCGTAGCTGGAGCGGTGACTATCGCGTATAGTAGGGACAGACGACTCGGTGTAGCTGGAGCGACGACTATCGCGCATGGTGGGGACAGACGACTCTGTATAGCTAGAGCGGCGGGGGTCTTCATAGAGGTCAAGGTCAAGGTCGTCGTTGTGTGCAGGTGCCTGGTCAAAAGCCGTGGTGAAAGACGCAATTGTACTCGGGGGCGAATCGCGTCTGTTGCGCGTCGAGGGCCTGCGCGTCGATGTTGACGACACAACAGACCGGGGGTCGTCGTCGCGGTCGCGGTCGCGCTTGGAGCGCGACGTTGTTGTGCTGCTGCGCTTGCGCCGCCCCTCGTCGTCCTCTTTCTTTGTGGACGAACCGCCTTCACTCTTGCCTGTGAGCCGGGTCCACATGATGTGATGCAGGCGGGTGCTCTGGGGAACGAGTTCGAAAGTGGGTGCGCGGGTGGGTTGTGGTGTGGTCGGCGCTGGGGCGCGAGTCGAATGTCCACTACTGTCAAATGAACTGGCAGCTGTGCTGTCTGGGATATGCTAACAAGCTTGGGTATCGTCGCGAATCTCGAATTGGGCCGTTCCGTTGGCAATCGTATGCGTCGTGAGCTCGTCAACTGTGATTAGTATACATCAACGCAGAAGCATGGTATAGAGATGCGCGCTATGCTGAAGAGACGAAAATGCAGCCTCTCGTCGGCGGTCCAGAGGGTAATGGAGTAATGGAGATTGCGAAATGGTCGCGCAGCCAAGTGATTTGAGCTAGCCGCCTCAGCTGTGCTGTCAATGATCGACAAGATGGCTGGGCCAATCGCCTTTCATCTTACGTCTCCACTTGCAGATGCCCGACGCCTACAAGTCGTTCGCTGGCCCGTGAACTGCTGAAGCTCTGTGCTCTCTCTTACCTTGCCGTTCAATGGACGGTCCAAGCTTCACCGTGAAGCTGCTGCAGCTATCGTCTGATCTTCACATTCACTGCCACCCCATGTTTACGTTTACATGTACGTCCTTTGTTGACAGCGCGGGAGCTGAGGACCCACTGCGGGAGTGGACCAGGGGTAAGGGTCCGCTTAGCGACCTTTCTCGGCACGCCGCTTTGCTGCTCGCTGTGGAAGCCATTGGTTATGTCACTGAAGTACAATGCGGAGCTGCTGCATGATGAGGTCGAAGAATAGGGAGGGGTATCAGTTGTATTTATCACTCTTACTGCTGCCATGTGACATCGCTATGCAGCAGCAATACCAATGCATCGTTATCAAAAAGCATTCCTAGTCTCGAGGCTGCTTTGAGCTTCGTAGCCTCTATTTGAAGCACCGGCTGTCTGCACAGAGTTTCCTTCATCGTGCACATGACTGCTACTCCTTTCAACTTTGAACGTGACTGTTGCATCCATGCCTATGCGCAGTCTTCGAATTCTAGCCATATGTCGTGAGCCAAGCCTAACCGGCTACTCTTCGATCTGCGATTCAGAGCTCCCTTGGCCACAATGCAGCACTTCCTGGGGCTTTTCGGATCGTGCTTTAGTTCCCGGACCCTGCTTTGCAAGTGTTTTCTGCCTTCTTCCACTTCTGCCTATGTAGCACTGTCCTTGTATACACCGCCTGGCTACGGTCGCTGTCCGGCCATGAGCATCTGGCGAATCTGCATAATCTGGTTGCGCTGATCGGGCGGCAGCTGCGCGATCTGATCCGGCTGCAGCGCCATGACTTGAGCATACAGTGCGCTGTTGTCCGCAACTGGTGTTGGTGCCTGGGGCGGAGGCTGTGCGTAAGGGTTCGGCTGAGGTGGTGTAGGAGCAGCCTGCGGTGGGTAGCCGGGAGGCATGGGGTAGGCCTGGGGCTGTCGAGCGATGGGTGTGGGTTGGGGCTGGGGAGGAGCTTGGACAGGCGGCGCCGCAGCTGCAGGAGCTGTCTCGACGAGCGCACCGAGCATGGAAGGGTCGACGAGGTTGAGAAGTAGCAACGATTGGAAGATAGCGTACGCCAGCTGAGGCGCCTGTCGCAGCAGCTCTGTGGCCTTGTTGGGGTCCGTCATGACCAGCCCCTTCATTTGCGACAGGATATCGAGCAGCTGCGGCGCAGGCAGCGTCGAGAGCGTGCGCGAGATGGCGTCGGGACAGGTGAGGTTCGGCGGGAGGTCGACGCCTGGGGGCAGCGGGCCGAGTGTGCTGGAGGGCTGCGCCTGCGCTGGCTCTGGCTGTGCGTTCATGGGAGGAGGCGCAGTGGCTGAGGAGGGCGCGTTGTCGCCGGAGCCGTTATCGTTGGACCAGTCCACCCTCAGCTTCCTCCCCATGATCTCGTAGTCGTTCAGGTTGCGCACGGCGGATGCTGCGGCGTCGGCGTCGGCGAACTCTGCGAAACCGAATCCCTTGGGTCGGCCGGTCTCCTTGTCGTAAACCAGCCTGAAGTTCAGCACCTGGCCGACGCGCCCGAGCGTCTCTTGAATGTGCTCTTCTGTGACGCCTGCGCATATGTTAGTCAGGTCGTGTAGACAAAGCAGAGACGCCGTACCATAGGGAATGTTGCCGATGAACACAACGCGTCCAGCCTTGTCGTTGGGCGGCATTCTGCCAGATTTGCAAGCGATAAGGGATGTAGCTTTTGGCGACCTGTGCTGCGATCGAGGAGCGTTGGTGCAGGAACGGTGGTGTCTCTTGAGCTTCGTAGTGTGTCTACGAAGTACCTTACCTCACCTTGGAACATCACCAACTAGCGTGTGCATTGACCACTCACACCATGCTCGCCCATGCATCTGCGATGTAAGTATACAGTAAATCGACTATTTTAATTTTGCCCAAAGTATGCTCTAACTGAAGCTCTCGCTTTGTTCATGTCATTTATTGAGTCTATCAACGATCCACCAAGTTCATCATACCATCGTTAATTTTTTGCAAATAAGAGCTGGCCTCCAAAGCTGCAACAATCTAGTGGGTAAATTCCTTCAAAAACTCTCATGTAGTCTTCTAGTAGTCTGCAGCCGGTGCTCCTTTGAGTCGAGGGCTTGCTTCACTCATAACTTCGGCGCGCAACACTCCCCATCCTTCCCCACTGTGGCCACCACACTCGGCTGCTGGTGCTGCTCGCTCAACAAACTACTCTTGTTGAACGCCTGCTCACTCGGCGGCACGTCCAGCGCGGGGTTCTTATCGAAGAAGTTCACTGGCTTCATATGAATCTTCAGGATCTCGCACGGCATAACGGGGAAGTCTTCGATCCTCGGCACATGGTTGATACCAGCCTGCACGTACAGCACGAGATCTGTATCTACGACATTATCGTTCCTCTCGGCCCATGACCGCACGCCAGTGCCGCCGCGCGACTGGTTGGTGTACTGGCCGCCTGCGTACAGCTCGCCGTCGCGGTGCTTGACGACGTAGATGTTGTGGTCGGAGAACTCGGCGCGTTTGTAGTTGAAGCTGTCCTTGTCGGAGAGGATCTTCTGGAAGGGCGGGGCCTGGATCTTGTATGCGACTGGCTTGCCATTGATGGGGTTGCGTACGCTGGGGTTCTGGATCTTGAATGTGCGGTTGTTCTCGTAGGCCGTATCGTAGCCGCCGGATTGCTCGATGACTGTCTCTTTGACGTAGTATCCTGTGCCGTGGGGGTTGAAGTCGGATCTCGGCATGGGGAAGGCTTCGTCGTAGACTAGTCTGTTGTCGTAGCCGTCGATCATGGGATCGACTCGCAAGGAGAAGATATGCTGGTGGTGTACGGCGAGGACGCCAGGGTGAACGACAGTGCCGAAGGGAACTTCGATGCCCTCGTCGATGGGCTGCGTACTTAAGATGCCTGTAGCCCGGATTTCGTAGGTGACTTCTCCTGCCTGGTTGAAGATGAAGGCCAGGATATACTCATAGTTTGACACTGTAATGATCGACTGCAACACGAGTTCACGGGATCGTACAACGGCTGCTCGACCAGTGCGGTAGTTGGTGTGTTTCCAGCCGATTCCTGCATCCTGTTCGTGAATGCACACGACATTTGGCATATCGACAACGCCTCCCTTGTCGTCTGAAAGAACAGCGCTAAGGTAGTAGATCGAACCTAAGCAGTCGCATCCGAGCTTCAAGTCATTCGCCATGATTCCAGCGCCAGCATCGCCCAAGTCGAACGCAGACTTTTTGTGAAATGGATGCCGGGGATCCGCGTAAGGGATATTCATATCGCTCAAACTCAACCGATAGAACAAGGGGCGGTTGTCGTAACGCACGTCGTAGAGAACCATCCCCTCACGTTGGTTGAAGCCGACCCTGAAGTTCCACTTCTGCCACGACAACACACTCGAGGTGCCCTCCTGTTGTACTTGGAAACTGGCCCCTTCGGGCTGAATTACGTTCAAAGGCTTCAGGTCAGTTCGTAGTGTCTGCGCCTCCGGAATGTACTCATTTGGCGGCTGAATTTTGTACTTTTCAGTCGGCTTGATGGTGTTGTCGACTCCCGTAGGCATGATGTCAATGCGGGTGACCTTCATGTGTTCAGTGCTGACAACGGGTGAGATTGGAATCGGCATGGCGTAGTGATTAGAATCAGTCTCGGATGCGTTGTTGGGGTCGCGCAGATACATGAAGCACTGGTACATCCTGTCTCCATCGTCGACACCGTCTGAACCCCAGATCCAGGGATCACAGACGACAACGGTACCCTCTGGTAGTTGCAGCTTGGCGATCTCAGCTAGAACGGCTTCGTCTGAAAGTACCATCTTTTCGATCGCGATAATCTCATCTCCGTCGCCATTTGCATGGATGAAGGGCCCAAGTAGGACGTTTCGCTCAACGCGTCCAGTTGTCAAATTGACTGTTGCCTCATGGAATTTGTTCTGTGATCGAGTCAGCGGCGACCAGTAGATCAAGCACCTGTATTCCATACGGTGTTACGAATGTAGTAGTTGACAAACGCCCTCCTGTTTATCTCCGGTCGTGATCTTCCGGCATGTTCAGCTTCTAGGTATTGCAGAGCTTCAAGTTTGCGTGGCTCCTGTAGTGTGATAACCTTGAAATGCAGGTCTGTGTGAGCTGGCCATGATGCTTTAATGGTTGAAGCTGCGGCCGTGATCTCTAAAGCCGACAGCGGCGCCAAAGGGTGCGAAGATACAGCCTTGGTGGCGTGGGACGCTGTGTTGTTGGCGATCTCTACTGACATCGTGAACGTGGCGGAATGGCAGAAGTGCTGGCCGGAGAGTGCGGTCACGGTATTTGTATGATGGCCAAATCTCACAATAGCTGCCTAATGCAGAGACTGTGCTACCCTGCGATCCACCATTTGATAAGGAGGTGGATCTGCTATCGTCAAAACTGACGCCGCCGCCGAATTCGGATGGACTTACCAAATGTAGGCTAGCTGTGGCTCGTTAGGTGAATGCTGCAGACACATGTCCGCGGCGCGGGGTGACCCCACTCTGCTACACCCGCCTCGGTTGCATTCTGCCGCCGTCTTCTTCTCTCCAACTGCAACGAGCCTACGACAATGATAGGGAATCTCAAGTGTCGCTTGCGCAACCTCACCTTCTATGCGGGGTTCTGATGTCTCGTGTCTTCTTGCGGTCTTGATATCTGCGCAACCTTTTTCTCGATTTTTCTATTTGTATCACTGTTCGTACTCTGCCAATTTAACTGACACCCGTCACGCTCCCTCATGCTCACCAAGCCCATTATGGCTTACCTTGTACATGCCGCCATAGGCTGGCAACGCGCACTACGACAGTGATCTTCATTGCGATTTAATGCTCTTTGTTGATGGAGTTTTCAGTTTCCTGAACTCCGGAGCCCAAGAAACACACTGCCTCGTTGCGGTCGCTGCGCAAGGTCAATCTCCTCTCTCTCAAAATAAAATCGATCAAGTCGTTTAGGTGCATCCGAGACGATGACCTTAGTTTGTATTAAGATACGTAATACTGACTAGGGACAGAACCACTCGCGATAAGTGCTAACTGTTTTGGATGACTTCCCTTTTTTGTTTGCCAATCTAATTGTTCTCTCCAGCTTTCGCGCGCTCGACCGATCTCTCTGGTACCGCAGCAGGCGAGTACGCCCCGGAAAGGCTACCTAAGATAATAATAGAGCCTAGAGCAGCGAGATACATGGCTGAATGATCACGATGTGGCGTCGTGGGCCGTACTTTGCACAATGACTTTCTTTGTGCTTGTTTCCAATCAACGCACAAGGCAAGTCGGACATCAAAGACTCATTGTTATCATGATGGTATCCACGGCTTTGTCTCGAGATTTTTTTTGTTATGCATATATGGATATTGTTCGACCGTACAGATGATGTTGCATACTCACTCGTCCTCAGCAGCACTACAGAAGTTGGTCCCGACGACAGAAGACCACACGTGGTCTGTAATAGCATCGCATCTTACGAATAAATCCTACTATTATTACCGGCGATATTATGGCAGATTCCGAAGCGCAGGACAACCTCAATAAGGCGGTGGATACCCCAACAGACACTCCGGCAAGCAAAGCGGTGGCACCTGCAGCTGTCGCTGCCCCGACTACAGCGCCTGCTGACGGCACTGCACCATCAGCACTACCTCAGCATGCTACAGGAGCGAATCCCAACAGATTTGAGCACCCCACTAACAAGGCAGAATGGCTAAACAGTCACTACCTGAATGAGGATCATTCATTAACAGTGGATGCCTACACGAAGGTGACAGTTACAGGAGGTGGGGACGCCTGGTGGCGAGGCTCTCACATCAATTGGGCACTCGAACTCGTCCGCAATAGGTACTTTGAGCATGAAGACGTAGGGATCGCAATTCCTCACTGGTGCAATATGATGTATCTTGCGGAAACAGTACCCGACTATCTGCCCACTGACAAGGAGGATCAGGCCTACAAAGTAGCGTGGGGGCCTATGATTACAGACTTGGGCAATAAGGACATTGTTATCTTGCCTGTTAATGACGGCTACCAGGGCGCTGCAGCAACTTATGCGGTATATACAGGAGCATTAGAATCGGCTAACATAGCAAAGGAAGAAGTCAGAAAAGCACAAGAAGAAGTCGAGAGAACAGATAAAGAAGCTAGAAAATCACATAAGAAAGCTGAGAAAGCAGATCAAGAGGAAGTGGACAAAGAGGAGGCAGATAAGCAGGAGGTTAATAAAGAGGCTAGAGAAGTACAGAAAGCCGTGAACGAAGCAAGAGAAACCTTGAGGAAAGCGAAGGCAGATGAGAAGAAAGCAAAGGAAGCTCAGCAATATAGCCAAACGGCAGGCGCTCACTGGTCATTCATCGTGGTAGACCGACGCGATCGGAATCACCCAAGGGCACACTACGTGGATGGGATGGTCGTGCCACAACGAAGAAGCAACGGCAGGTGGGCGATCACAAATATCGAAATCAACGGAAGAATTGCGGGCCAAGTCCTTCGTGGCTTTGACAGAGTTTTCGAGCTCCCCGAGCAAGGATTCGAAGCCCATACATTAAAGTTTGTGCCGAATATGTCTCGTGACAATGCTTGCCGCGACAATGGTCCCTGTGGACCTCATTTATACGCCTTCCTGGACCACATCTTGGGGCGCAAGACAACTCTGATCGACACTGGTTTGCACACTACTTTTGACGACCAATCGTTGAGGTCGTTGCGCGCGCGCGAATTCAACTTCAATTCACGCACAACAAGGGAGAGATTCACAGAAGAGTTGTTCGCGGAACGGAAAAAGTATGAAGAGCGACGTCCAGACCTAGCTGTAGCAAACTTGACTCGCGGAGTCTTGAACGATCTCACGACAGTAAATGGTCTGATTGATCTCGTCAAATTTGTCAAGAAAGCTCCCCCATCAAAGTCTGGCACCAAGGGCGTTAGGCCGCAAGGTAATGCTGGGGGTTCAAACAAAGACGACGACGACGACGACGACGATGGAAGTTCCGACTTTGGTGATGATCTAATACCAAAAGCAATTCTTCAAATAGAAATCGACGAAAACCCAGGAGGTGTTTACACGGGCTTGTCCCGCAGGGAGTATTATGCTCTTGCATACAATACTCTGCGAGACGCTCAGGCACAGCATGATCGAAACCAAAAGACTGATCAGAGCGATCCAAAGATACCTGACATTTATCTTGGCAAACATCGGTACCGCAACGTCCCACGAGATAATCTAAGAATCTTTCCTCCGCTCGCAGCGGATGACAGATACACAAAACCTCGCAACGAGACCTCAGTACCGAATTTCGAAACTGTTCCACCGCCCACAATAAGGAAGTGGTACCAGTCGAACTTTGAGAAAGTGGCCGAAAGCGAAAATTGGGATGTTGCATGTCGAGCCCGTCTCTATGTCAAGATCAGAAAGAGTTTGCTGGGACAATCAGATGATATCTTGGAGTAACTTTGGTCCAGGGATACAGCAGTCTTCGATCCAAACAATGCAGAGTACGCCAATCTTAGGAAAGATTTCGAAAAGAAGGAAGACAAGAGGCCCATGTATGGAATTATGAGAGAAATGCTCATGCGGCACTACATGAGCAAAGAAGTGGTAGATGATTTGCTGGAGGACCTCAAAAAGTTCATGGTCAAGGAACCTGCTGTCGGCGAGAAACGAAAAAAGAAGGACGGTGATGATGAAAGTAGCGACGAAGATTCTGATGAAGGCGGTCCGGACAACGACGGCCATAAAGACAAACGCGCCAAACACAGCAAAGGCGGCCCTGAGGGCGGCTCTGGTGGAGGCGCTTCAGGAAGTAAAGCAGGTGGCAATGGCGGATCTGCTGGCAAGAAAACGAAGCCCCAGGACTTTCAGACCATCGCGAACGAAGACATTGATTTCTCATCAATGAAAGTTGGTCAAGTTTGGTTATGGAGGCAAAATGTTGCAGAACGTTCATATCCAGCTCTGGACTTTATGGATTCCAAAATGCCGATAGAGAGGGTGCGTGCGCGTCTTCACCGAGCCTTCAATGGTGAATTTACCCAGGAAAATGTTGATAAAGATACTGCCCCCATCTGGAGAGAAAGACTAGGTATGGAAAACACTCTGGGATATGATGGGATCCTCAGCGCTCTCAATGCGGGCACATATGATGTGCCTAGATTGCCTAAAGAGCTTAAATGGTACCCTGACTGTTACCTTCTGAAGAGAAATATCACTCCCGCCAAGAAAAGAAGAGAGGGCGAGGGCTCTGAAGGCAACGACGGCTTTGGAGGCGAAAACGGCCCTGCAGGTCTGTTGGACTTCCGAACCATGGACCCAGCTAGATTGGAGAAATATATGACCAAAGAGATGCGCAATGATCCCCGTTACAAAAACGTCCGGCTCCGTGGGTACCCGGTAGAGCCAAATCGTGTTTCGATGCGCGCAATGTGTTATGTTGATAGAAGGGGAAACCGCTTCGGAGACGAGAGCGACTACACTCTTGAACAACTTTGGTACGACGACTCCCTAGTGTTTACGGAGAACCAGCGCAGGTTTAGGACATTAAAGGCACGAGCGATCAGAGAGAGAATGGCAGCACACTATCATCCAGATGATCCTCTTGAGTCTTCTGGGTCTGATAGGGAAGATGGTACGGAAACTTCTACAGAAAGTACCACTGAAGAAAATACACCGGAAGGGTCTGTGCAGGGTACGTCTGAGCAGGATACATCTCCGCACGAGCCTCCAACCGAAGCGCATCAGTCTCTTACCAGCACTTCGGATACCATCGGCAGCAAGCGCAAGCACGATGGCGATTCAAACTTGACTGGCAAAAAGCTTAAGGTAGCCTTCAAACCCCTCAAGATGCCTGAATTCGAGGATGATAAGAGTGAGAAGGCAGAAGATGCGAATGATGATGAGCTCGAGGGTGATGACCAAGAGAATATCTTCCCTGACGATCTCGGCGAAACAGGAGATGAGCCTGGATGGGACAGGACATTCGTATCTTCGTCTTCCGAGTCGCCCTTTTTTTCGGAGAACACTGGTGACTAGTTTCTTTTTGTATGTAATAGGTAATGTAGACGCATGGTTTACTTTTAGAGTATGGTCATTGCCGCAGTTCGATCTAGCATGCTGCAGCCTATCCCTTTACTACTAAATTTGATAGCTGCAGCTGAGTGACTCAGAGGTGCGCCAAACAAACAAGCAACGGCTGCTCCGAAGGTCAATGACAGTGATCGTGATGACAACAAGTCTCCATCATCCGTGCCCTAAACCGTCTAGAGCCGCCATTCTCTCTTGAGTAGCGACAAGATAACTTACAACAAAGCTAAGGTATTCTGAAGGGTATGCTGTGCTACTGCGGTCCATTTCTTTATGCGGTGGGCTTCATGACTTTTCGAATACTTAATCTGCTCATACATGCTCTAATTATCTCCATCTAGGCCAGGCACGGCCGCGGCACTGCAACATAAGAGCGCTTCATGCTCTTTTGGACCTATGAAGGTCATCAAGACTTTTTACTCCGGATAACTTACAAATCTATAAAAATATATATATATATATATATATATATATATACTGATGCTGCGGTCTGTAGCCAGTCTCACCGCTCCAGGGAATCGATACAACGATGCGGCCACTGTAGGCGCCCCAGGACTAGTCTCGCCACGAAACGGCTCTTAACAGAATTCGTGCCTTCAAAATTCTTTTGAGAAAACATTCGGGTGTCACTCCTCCATAATCACAAGATATCTTCGTCACTGTCAAACGTCCCCGCAGGTCTGCCGACACGTCTGACTGCAACTGCCGCAAAGACAGGAACCGGCAGCCTAGAAGAGAAGATTCCGCGAGTGAGTATCAGCTGCGATGATTTCGTAGTATAACTTCCTGGGGTTGAACTTGTTCAGTGATCGTGCGATGGGGTGGCCTTCACAGATGCGTGCGGACGTTGCCTCCCCACGACTCGGGATTTCGATGCGGGAGCCGATGTTTGTTTCTTAATCGTTTCGCGTTGTTTGCGTTCTTGGGTCTCGACTGAAAACTAATATGGCATATTGACCCAGATATTAATCTACCCGGCACGTGTGCTGTTCGACTAACTCCATATTAGATATTACCGATCCAACTTCTTAGCGCTGGGCATGACGATCTCGACAGAGTTTGGTTCGTCGAAGTTTCGAACATGCTGGAAGCGACATTCGAGGATCCAATTTAGATTGCTTGTCCTACCAGCGCACGCCCGCAAGATGGCAAAGTCTGCTGTTTCAGGTCCAGAATGGTCCACATTTGACAGCGGATGTGAGCAGCCGCCGGGAATTGGAACATCGCCTCCGGCCCTTTAGCCGACAAGTCAGCAACTTTGCAATGCAACTTCATTTGCATGCCCAAAGCATGGTCAATTAAGAGTGGGCGTCTAATTTATCAGATCAAGATCATGAGTGCGTATGTCATAGTACGGCGGCTCGTTGCAGCTCGAAGGAGTATATAAATTTGGGGTGGTACTACATCTGCTATGTAGCATCCTCGACTACCTCCACACATCGTCATTCGCTCCATCCGACTACCAGAATTATGAAGTCCTTCGCTGCCATCGCTGTTCTGTGCGCGCTCGCCGAAGTGGCCCACGGTCACTACATCTTCCAGTACCTGACGGCAAACGGTGTCAAGGGCGCCCAGTACCAGAACGTCCGCAAGAACACCAACAACAACTCCCCCGTGACTGATCTTGCCTCGAACGATCTCCGTTGCAATGTTGGCGGTGGAAGTGGAGCCTCGACCACCACCGTGTCCGTTGCTGCTGGTTCCTCGGTCACCTTGACAGCCGACATCGCTGTCTACCATCAGGGACCCGTTTCCTTTTACCTCTCCAAAGTCAGCAGCGCAGCCAGCGCTGATGGCTCTTCCGACTGGGTCAAGATCAAGGAGATTGGCCCCACCTTCTCCGGAGGCCAAGCCACATGGGACTTGAAGGGTATGTCCACATCACGGATTGACCACTTGCACCGAATAATGGCTAACAACCGCACAGACAACTATTCCGTCACCATTCCCTCTTGCATTGCTGCCGGCGAGTACCTGCTCCGCATTGAGCAGCTTGGTATTCACAACCCCGGCTCCCCCCCTCAGTTCTACATCTCTTGCGCGCAGATCAAGGTCACTGGCGGCGGAAGCAAGACCCTCTCTCCCACCACCAAGATCCCCGGACACGTCAAGTCGACCGACTCCGGCTACACCGCCAACATCTACAACAACTTCAACAGCTATGTCGTTCCCGGACCCAAGGTTGCGACTTGCTAAGCTTTGAAACGAGATCATGAACAATATACCCATCTTCTTCTTCGCCCTAGCGGGCTGTATATAGTCACATACTTTGCATTCGAAATATCAACACTTTGTCCATTTGCACTTTCAATTATTTAGCTACCCCTTACAGCATATTTCCATTGTTTGCACTCACCACAATTTTTTTTGTAGCTGCGTGTGAAGTGGCAGAGCAGGTCACAACTCGAACTGTAATCGTTCGACACAAGTGGTGCTTGAGAATTATTTTCATACGTTTCACAAACAATGTCTTCCATACTCAAACCTTTCGAAGACCATGTCGGGCCTGCTGTGAGTGGTTGCACTGAAGAAATACACGCTAATATGTTTGCGCAGAGCATTCACAATCCCTAACTATTAGACTTGAATCACTGTATGAAGAGGATGGTGCCCACTCTGTTTACACTGTCCGTGTGATTTGGCTCCAAGTAAACGCCTCAGATACTAGCTTCTTCGTACGGCGAACAGTGTGGTCCTTTGCGTTCGCGTTGTGACTTCTCTTGCCACAACACAACAACCTTCACACTTCCAATTCAGGATGGCGACTCGTGGCAATATAACTATAGCTAGAGGCATTCCCAAGAGCGCTCATCCTCATCGCCCATCCTTCTCCTCATAGCAGCTTTGGCCACACAGTGTATGCTTCTCAACATCGCTGCGCTGCTGGCTTTGACAGCAGTCTAAGCTATCGTATCCTCCATGTCTGAACCTTGGGTTGTGAACGTCGCCAACAACCCCAACATCAACTGTGAGCCTCCACCACCGGGTCTGAACACTGTTCAGGGCAGCGCACCCGCCCCAGCTGCAGCTGTAACGAGTACTCAAACAGTAGTCGAGCACAAAGAGGCACCAATCTACGGCCCTCCCATACCCATTAACATTGCCCCACCGATAGTCCCGCCTGTTGGACTCGGTCTTCCATTCGGAGCAAGCTTTGGCATAGGAGGTATGATGATGGACCCCATGTCGTGCGGTGTCGGTGGCCCGCTGGCACCAATCCGGTCTGGTATATACTCGGCATGAAACCAAAGATTTGTTCATCGCTGACAGTAGCTTAGGAAACTTTATGCCCGGTAATTTGGGCGGCATAGGTTTCGGAATTCACCAAACAGGTGGCGTGCCCTTTCCCCCTCCTCCACCCGGCGCTCATGCTGCAGGCATGATGCCTTTCGCCCCGGTGACACCTCTTTGGCAAAGCGGAGGTCTCGCGTTCGGCAATGTACCTACAGGGGTGGTGCCGCCGATGATGGGCGGCATGATGGGCGGCATGATGGGCGGCATGATGGGTGGTATGATGGGTGGCATGGCCGGCTACCAGCCCGCGCCTATCGCCATCAACGGCAATGGCGGCTTCCCAGAACAACCCAAACAGGGAGATCTCACCGAGATGCCCGGCGGGATACCTTGTGGGGCCACGCATGTCGAGCCTGCTGAGCACACGCTTTTCTACCTGATCAAAGGCAACGTATGTCCTTGGCTTTCTCCGGGAGCTCAGTTCGTCACGGAGTTGTTTCACATTTCTTGTCCGACGGGTTTAAACCGCATGATTCAAGTATGCAACAACAACGCGCCGCCCGAAGAATGTGAGAATACGGCAATTACCGAGTGTCTTGAGCTGGGCAACGGAATGTGGGAAAAGGGGCAGACGTTCAAGTATAACGATGCAGTCTGTAGGATCCTGACCTCGAAAGACTGCGGTTGGGACAACACGAGAAATAGAGAAGGAGGTCAGAGTCTCTACCTTTGGTGCCACCAAATTTAGGGGTCTGTAGGTGTGGGAGTTTGTTATCGTGGCTCACTGTTTCAAATCTGATGGACTGCATTAGCCCACATCTACTCAATAGGTTGCTTGTTTCACAACGAATGACATTGCCAGCTCCATTCGTAAGACACAAAATCTCTGTGAGGTCGTATCACGTTTCTTACAATACTACCTTCACTAATTTTCGGCGAGTTACGTCGAAAACCATGAATTTTTCCTTTGTGGCTTTCGATTTTGTTTCAAATCTCTCTTTCCCTTCTTCTTGTCAATCTTTATACGGCTCACCTTATATGCCACATAGAGCAGGACGATAATGTGGATTATTGTTTGCCCTCGTGGTCTTTTGCGGTCTTTAGCCATCTGTAAAGTTCAACAAACATAGCCTAGCACTCGTGATACTCGAACACACACGTTCGAATGCTCGAGTTGAGCACCCAGAGGTTGTGTCAAAGTTGGTAAATTCACCCTAGATAACGGATTGATACCATCTAGTGAAAATCTTGCGTCGAGCTAGTGAAATGGTGCACGCGAGGGCGGCCTAGAAACGACCTCGGGGAAACAGCACATGTAATGAACGAACGGTTGTACCTTTCGTTCGGTCATAAGTCCAAGTGAACTAATCCTCTTCTTCCAGCATCCTTTCCGCTGCGGCCGCCCAGCACTCGGTCATGCACGTAAGCATTGACGTCTTGAGTGGAGATCAGTGATATACCACGACTGTGATGGCATACGAGGGGACCTTACGAAGTCATTGATCGGCTTGGACGCTGCTTGGACATCCTACTAACGTCACCCTGATGAGCACAAGTCAGTTATAAGAAGCGTCTTTTCTAACCACGGATACCGAAGCTCGATCTCAGCACAACCAGGGCCGGGGGGACCGGATCAATTCTCCATCACTGGAAAGCGAATGGCAGCCGTCACGTTCAGCAACGCGATCGGAGAATCGGCTCTGTTAGCTGCCGCGAGATATACTGTATGACTTGTCTTACGGAGTATCCGTTGTTGCATGCGTAATTATGAATGCAGGGTCAACGTATGATCGTTGGAAGATGGGCAAGGCTGTGTTCCACCAATCAAGAGTCGACAAGCAGCCCCACCCACAAACATCTTTCACGATCGTATCATGATCCGAGTCACACAGAGACATTTAACCAGCGAACCCCCGAGATGATTCTACATTTCGATGCACTTCCCGATTTCAGACTTCCAGGGTACCCTGACGTCCCACTTGTGCTGGACGGCCATCCGCTCAGCATCTTCAAGGAAAACTCTTTCAGCGCAGAGCTAGATGCGATACCAAAGCCTGCATCAGTACCGCACGGCATCGCAAGTATCCTATACCGGTGGTGTCCCACTACCTTGACTGCATTTCTGGATTTAGACGCCTGGTTCAGTCTCACATGGAGCGCCACGCTACCACTGCACGAGCCTGGGGCCGGAGCCAAGAAGCTGGAGATAGGCAGAGTAGGAAGCCAGGTCACTTTCGGCACGTTGGATTCTAGTGGAGACAATTGGGAGGTCATGTTGACGTATAACATTGCATTGACCTCGGATGAGAAGTTCGAGCGGGGCCAGTGGGTGCCGAACACAAAAGAGAGCATGCTGGGTGAGAAAGATGTCAAAATTGCGGAGCTCGTTGATAGGCTCGGTCAACGGTGGATTGAGAGCGCGATGAGAAACAAGAGCTGGGAAGCAGGAAAAGGCGTCAAACACACTTTCCATGTCGAGTATGCGCCCATGGACATCTTTGGAGATGGCATTCCGATGTCGCCACATCTGTTGTACGACTCTCTAGATCTCAGCAAATGCACCACCTGCGGCACGCCATCCGAGGTTAAGCCACTTAATCGGTGTGGCAGATGTGGCACAGCCGCTTACTGCTCCGCCGAATGCCAAAAAAATGATTGGAAGGTGCACAAGTGGGTTTGCACAATGAGCACAGAAGATCGAGGCATGGCCATCAAGGTTGCTGAGAAGGGCGGGCTCTACAAGTGGGATACTGGGAGGACGATGATTGGAAAAGAAGAAGAGGCGGAAAGCGAAAACCCGTTCTTTGAGGCGGTACAGTCGAAGCGCACAAGGGATGAATAGGGTGGTGAGCACTACGCCCAACGATCGTCAGGAGCGTTTCATGCTCTGCTTACGTTCAATCTGACTAAAACAGGGTGCGTGAACGGCATGCGAACTGTGACGTGCAGAGGCTGCTCTCCGTGGACCCTTTTGCACGGCCTTTGAGTTCAAAGCTCAAAAGGTAGTCAAAAGACATTGATCTTCCATCGGAGTTGGGGCCGTTCGTGATGTACACTCTAGCGCGCGATATACGATATCAAAAACCGATTACCGCTACCTTTTCGGGCCGCGGGCTCTGCTTGAGGAACGCTATAACCACAATACAACAACAATACAACAACAACATGGACGACATGTGGCTGTGGCAACTAATATCCCGAGAGCGACCTGCGATATCGTAGCCGGTACAAAATAAGCGATAATGACGGCTATACTGGAAACAACGGGGCCTATTCTTGGAAAGTCAAATAGGCACAGCACGAAAAGGCATCTAAGCCAGGGCGCACAGAACACAACTATAGCATGCTGGAACGCGCAAGCCCATGCAATGCCAGATGCACGTGGCACATCCAGGATATTCCGGCTTCTGCTGTGTTACCTGTCAGCCTACTTACGGAAGCAGCGGGAGTCGGGCGAGAAAGCCACACAGGACCGATTTACCTATATAACACATAGTAATGCGATTTCAGGCTGTAAGTCTCACCGAAGAGTCCAGCAGTCAATATGCGGTTTTCTTTGTTCTCCTTGTTGTGGATCGCCCCATTTGCAACAGCAGCGTATATCAACAACGCAAAGCCAACCAACAATACAGAGTCGAAAAACAACACGGAATCGACCAAGGTCGCCCAACACCTGTACAGTCACGATGCGAACTTCCACCCAGACTTCTATCTCAGTATCACCTATGAAAATCTCAACATAGCGTGTGAACAGCGCATGTCAGTGCTCATCAATGGCACATCGCCGGGCCCTGAGCTACGTCTCCCACCAGGCAAGACAAGCTGGATTCGGGTATGCAACGACATGGACGATCACAACACTACTATGGTATTTTGAACCCCCCAATCGCAAGAAGCACATAAGCGCTAATGTATCAAAGCACTGGCATGGTCTCTCGCAGAATACCGCCCCCTTCAGTGATGGCTCTGCTGTCAGTCAGTGGCCCATTGCGCCGCACCGATGCTTTGACTACGAAGTCCATCCCGAGGCGGATAGTGCAGGAACGTACTTTTACCATTCCCATATTGGCTTCCAAGCTGTGACTGCAGCTGGGCCGCTCATTGTTGAGGACGCAGGAGCGCCGCCGTACAAGTACGATGATGAGCGCGTCCTTTTCTTCACAGATTTTTTCAACAAAACCGACCATGAGATTGAGGAGGGCCTCACAGCAACTCCATTTGTGTGGAGTGGGGAAGCTAACGCCCTTCTCCTCAACGGAGTAGGAATCTCGGATACTGTGAAGCAGGGACGCAACGAATGTTCTTTACCAATCATCGACGTCGAGCCTGACAAAACTTACCGACTGCGGTTCATTGGCGCGTTGGCACTCAGCATGGTATCATTCGGTATCGAAAATCACACCGACTTGAACGTGATTGGCGCTGATGGGCATTACACAAAGCCACATCCAGTGGACTACATGCAGGTCACATCCGGCCAGCGCTTCGACGTACTCTTTAAAACGAAAAGCGCCGCTGAAGTTGCCGATATGCCCACCTGGTACATCCAATTCGAGACCAGAGATCGTCCCAGCATCTCCACCAACTTCGGCATCCTGCGCTACCCGGGCAACGCAACCACCACAAACTCCAGAAAAGCGCGAGACTCCGGTGGCAAGGGCAGTTCATCTAATTCCAACAGCGGCAACAACAACGGCAACAACAACGGCAACAACAACGGCAACAACAACGGCAACAACAACGGCAACAACAACGGCAATAACAACGGCAATAACAACGGCCACAGCAACGGCCATAGCGGTGACCCCAACAAGAGCGGCCACGGCAGAGACATCCCGTCCACCAAACCTCTCCAGCTCACCAACAACACCTCCTCCTTCCTCGAATACGCCCTCGAGCCCCTGACTCCCAACGACTTCCCCAGCGCCTCCGAAGTGACACGTCGCATCCACATCACCAACCAACAGCTGATGAACTCCACGGTCATCTGGCAAATGGACGGCCTCAACTGGACCGAACACGCGCCCGAGAACTCGCCCCCTTACCTCGTCGACATCTACCGCAACGGGCCGTCCGCGATGCCGGACTACGCCGCTGCGTTGGCCAACGGCGGGTGGGACCCCAAGACGTTGACGTGGCCGGTGAAGCTCGGGGAGGTGCTCGAGATTGTTCTCGAGAACACGGGCAGCGATGATCCGGGCAACCGCGGAGGCGTGGATTTCCACCCGTTTCATATTCATGGGGGGCATTACTATGACTGTGGGAGTGGGAGTGGTGTGTACAATGTGGCTGAGAACGAGAAGAAACTGGCTGGATACAATCCCGTGCTGAGAGATACGACGAACCTCTATCGCTACGCTGACAAGACGAGCGCGGGGAAGACGGATGGCTGGCGGGTCTGGAGGTTGAGGGTGCAGGATGCCGGGGTAAGTTTTCTTTCTTTCTCAACACATTGCTATCAGAGCCGGCAAGTTCTAACTTAGATTTACAGGTCTGGATGCTTCACTGCCATATCCTACAGCACATGATCATGGGCATGCAGAGCGTGTGGGTCATGGGCGACTACGAACAGATCGTGCGCATTCCTTATTCGGGAGCAGATGGCTACCTCGAGTTCGGCGGAACGGCCTATGGCGGAGACGACATCTCTCCTATTGTGTGGCACGAGTGGGACTAAGTTGGTATCTAACCGACCGTTCGGGTGCTTGTCGAACAAGTGTGAGAAGAGCTGGCGATGATATATAATGGCAGATAGAGCTTTGGAAGGCATTTTGGCGGCGTTCTGTTTAGATCTTTGTTGTTTCCTTTCGTACATCACGCATCCGTACATACATTTCCCTTTCTCACTGTAGCAAAATATTATTCAGTACTCTCGCGAATCTTCCATCACCAGGAAAATATTCCAATGCATTCCGACACCACCGATACAGGTACCATCTCTTGACGTAAAGTCACGCTCACGTCGCACAATCTGCACGTGGTCCCGCACGCGCAGTTACGCAGATCCCCCAGACCGGGGCCCCTTCCCATCCAACCGTGTGCTGACTCACGTTGTTGGCCCTTCCAGCCGGTACAGTCACGAGCAACAACTAAGTTTCGCTGTTCCGAGACCCCGTCCCAGGGACCTCTTCGAAACCGCCCGTCGGTGAAGAAAATCTTCCACACATGCAGAACCTGATGTCGTACAGCAGGTCCGCGATCCGATCTCAGCCCATAGGGGCTTGGCGGGTCACCTTCTCGTCTTTGGTGACACTACATCTCCACTTGTAATCCAAGAGCTAGATCGTGCGGTTGAGAACAGGCATTGTGGGGAAGCTGTTGGGAAAGACCAGTGGAAGGTTCCGAGCCAGGTGGCATCAATTATCGCGTGGATGGCTAGCAAGTTCGTGCTGTTGAGAATGAGGAGATTGCTTGGTCGCCACGTGCTTTCTCGGCTTGGGTAGATTCTCGCAATATATCCTGGTACCACGTTTCTCGAACAATTGTTTCAACGTGAATAGATTAGGCCACAATGCTGGAACAAATCCCTGCATACCCCATGTTCTCATTTTGATGGCTGCGTCGCGTGAATTGCAGTGATGTCGTCGATACCTGCACTGCCGGACTGGGATTATGCTGCTTGTCTTTCTTCCCGATAACGCAGGTGAGTTAAACTCGTATCAAGTCGTGACCCAAGAAGCCTGGGTACGAATCAGACGCTACTATAGCAGCAGCCACATAGTAAGACTGAGACAGGACATTATGCATGTGCGCCACTTCGTGCTCACAAAGCGGTTCGTTAGCTCCAAACTAGATAATGCAGTCCAGGTCCATCCACAGATTTGTGAAACCAATGATTCCGACGACCATGACGGCATCATGGAATGGTTTCAGTATACCCGAGACTTATAAAGCTTCTCCTGACATCGAATTACCATGACTGGTGCAAGAATTCTCAGTGTACTCGAGATATTCTGCCATCATTGGAATGATTCGATTTAGTCGTTGATCCTTCTTCATGGGCCACTGATGCATGATTCCGACCAGGATTACGGCTCCATATCTCTCAGCCACCTACATCCCGAACTCTAGTAGACACGAATTTGAGTCATTTGTTTGATAGGAATGAGGCCAGTAGTTGCACTGGCGAAGCCATGTATGGCGATTGTCGGTCATTAGGCAACAACCAATGGCCGATGGAGACACAGTGTTCCATATTCATTGAAGTGTCTAGCACCGCAGAACAATTAACCTCATTCATATTATATAGCCACTAGTAGCAGAATTGCAAAGAAGTTGCTTGAATCGGCGCTGGAGAGTATCAGACACCGTCTGCTCGAGCCATCACTGAGCGATATTGGTTCAGTACGACCCAATTTTACTGTGCTTGTACGCTGTGTTGAGTGAGGGCCAGAACTAAAGTCCGCAGTTCGCACATCACCCGATGGATGTAAAGAGTTTGCTCAGTTCGGCAGATATTGATTGAATCTCACAATCTGTAACGAGGGATCTGTCTTACAACGCACAATATCGAGTCGACGGGACCTGGACTCGCAAAGACTGTCACGCTCTTATATTAATCGTTTGGCAAGGGCCTAGTTGTGCTCAAGACGCATGCTCCTAGTCCATGTAGCATGAAATTAACGTCTGCAGCCTCTTCAATCGTAACTGAACACATACTCGAGTCTATAACCTCTGTTATCCAGCTGAAATTTTGTGCGCCGTGCGTTGTGCGAGTCTGAAGGCGAAGGAGGCGGGAAGAGAGTGTGACATATGTCTCTTGTATTGGCTCAGAGGGATACGGTTTGTGTCAGCGGATCAGTATTTTGATTATTGTACTTCAAAGTCAAGATTGGGTTCGTGTTATGTGCAAGAAGGGTGGTGTTCTAGTCTACAAGGTAGGTGCTGCGGCAAGGTAGGTGGGTGCTATGGGGGCGGAGTTGGCCATGCATTGTCCACACAAAACTGATCACTCTCAGGTCGAACAAAACTTTGGTCAGGTTTCCAGATCTCGTAGATGAAGCCTGCGAACCTATGCAGACTCTTTCGTAGATAAATAAAATTACAAGGCGCGAACCACTCCAGCGCTCGATCAGCACAAGCGACCTAATATTTCCCATCCTCACTAACCAACCCAGCTTTCTCATTCTCCGTCTTACTTTTCTGACTCCACTCGGGCGCCTCGTCAATCTCATCCTCTTCTTCTTTATCCCCGATCTCCTTGGTCTTGTGCACGCTCGTCGGCAGATGCTCTGCAGGCGCATACACCGTGATCAACTCCAATGGCTGATCACCTCGGGTGACGAACTGGTGCTGCGTGCCCGCAGGCACAACGACGACGTCACCGGCCTTGACTTCTTGGTCTTTGCCGGCTACAGTCGCTAGGCCGCGGCCGGAGGTGAACATGAGAATTTGGTCGACAGTGTGGACCTGACATATCATCAGTTCTCATACAATTGTTGAATTTAGCGTAACAGGTAGAAGAGAAGATTGTAGAAATAGGCGTATGATTGGAAGGGGCGTACCTCGTCTCCTATCTCGCAATTCACAGGGACTTCCATCGCAACAACCTGGCTGTACAGCCCCGTGTGCAGCACCGTCCTGAAATCGCCAAATTCGCGCTTACTGCTCAGCAAACCAGGGAAATGCACCATCTCGTGCTTTGGCGGCTCGTCCTTGCGGTTTCCGGCCTTCTTGTATGCGTCCATTGCTCTTGGTGTAGTCGTAGAGATATATCTAGTCGAATTGAAGGTGATGGGTCGTGATAAGCGGAGTAGAGAGGTCGTTAGACGTGTGGGTTTGAACATTGGGTTTAGATATGTGGTTGGAGGGGGTTGTGGGTGTTTATATGAGATAGTGGGAGCTCAATGGCGACTGGTGATGCAACGAGACGACATTCTAGATGCATGACGTCAGTATGCGGCAGTTCGAGATTGGTCTACAATATTTGGTCGCTGTTAAGAATCGAGAACATGTTGGCTTATGCTATGCTTATTGATAATTGAGTAATTGGGTGCATGTCGTACCTTGTTGTCGCTGTGGTGCAGAGAACTAATAGGCACTAGCGTTGCTAGATGCGGATGTCGAGCTGTCAGACCTCGACGTTGAAGGTCTTTTTTGTGCATGGAGCGAGTGCAGCAAGTCCGAGATATGTAGACGTTGCGAGTAGTGTCTTGATGTTGCGCAGTGATTCGCTTGTTGTAAGAGGGTGGAGTTGCTTCCGTAGGAGCTGTTCATGGCGAAGGAACCGCAAGAAGACATGGTAAACGGATTATTGTATTGAGAACGAATTTGCTTGATGGTAGGAATAGTTGTGCCGATGCTGAGATTAGTTGAGATCTAATGTACATATATATTTTAAACTCCACAATATGTGACTTCTTTATATTGCGTTGCGACGTGACGCTATCCTGAAAGTTGTTCTTATCACCATTTGGTGTGCTGATGTTCGTTCAGCATCGCGTGAGCGGCTGGAGTGTCACACCACGCCCATGCCATGACATGGTACTAACCCGCCACGGCTCCTGAGCGCCAAAATTGCAATTGAGTTAATTTGGGACAGGCATGTCGCCAGATAGCCTACCAAGCCTTTTGCGAGGATTGGTGTATGCTTGTGTCACACTTCCGCTTTGATAGTTGAACATTTTGGAACCGTGCTCGCCCTCTCCGTAGGGCCTACAGCCTTCATAGAACCTGCTTAGACCCTGTTCTGGCTGGCCTGCTCCGGTGTTTCGTTGTTCAGCTCTTCCTGGATTTCCTCTTCCTCGGTGGGGACGTTCCTGGTGTGTTGGGTCTCAACCTCGCCTCCGCTCATCTGCCATTCCATGAGCTTACTGAAAGCGCCGTCAGGGTTGTTGGAGAGCTGCTGATAGGTTCCCTCTTCGGCAACCTCACCATCAGCGTTGATGCAGATAATGCGGTCGGAGCGTTTGATAGTCGACAGACGATGTGCGATGCTAATGGTTGTGTTGTTCTCAGCGAGCAACTTGCTCAAAGCCTGATTCACTAGCGTCTCAGATTCGGCGTCCAGGGCACTGGTGGCTTCGTCAAGAATGAGAATATCGGGCTTCTTGATCAGCGCACGCGCAATGGCGATGCGCTGCTTCTGACCACCAGACAGCTGGGTTCCGCGAGCACCGACGTGAGTTTCAAGGCCATCAGGCTGCTGGTTGTTAGTTTCAAAGTGAGGAGAAGGAAAGATGCACTTACGAAGTCGCTGATGAACTGGCAGTTGGCCTTACGGGCTGCTGCCACAATCTCAGCGCGGGTTGCCTGGGGTGCACCGTATGCGATGTTCTCTGCAATTGTACCAGAGAACAGCACAGGCTCTTGGCCAACGAAGCCAATCTTCCTTCTCAGCTGCTTCGCGTTAAGTTTGGTGATGTCGCGTCCATCAATGGTGATAGTTCCAGCTGTCGGTACGTAGAACCGCAATAGCAGACTGGCGACAGTGGACTTTCCAGCTCCACTAGGGGCAACAATGGCGACGTTGGTGCCCTGCTCAATTCTGAAGTTGATATCCTTGAAGATCTTGACTGCTGGTCTTGTCGGGTACGCAAAGGAGACGTTCTTGAACTCGATTGGGCCACGCGCAGATCTTACAGGAAGACCCTTGGTCGGTGAAATGGTTGGCTCGCGATCCTGTAGCTCGAACAGACGACTGGCGGCTCCGACACCTTTCATCATCTCACCGTAGAAGCCTGAAAGTCCGACCATACTTGATCCAGCGTACGCAGTGTACATCAGGAAAGATGAGAGTTCACCTATCGATATGACACCGTTCTTGACCATGCCACCACCAACATACAAAATAGCAATGATGGTAAGGTTACCCATCAATCCAGTGCTACCGTAGAATCCTGCAGCGACAACAGCTTCTTTCTTTCCAAGCCCGAATATCCTCTTGATCTGGCGGTTGTAGCGAGCAGCTTCCTGAACCTCTCCAACGAACGCTTGACTGGTCCTGACATTACCAAGACGCTCCTCAGCGATTTTCGTCAGTGTACCGAGGTTCTTCTGGATCTTGCGACTTAGAGTTCGCAGCGAGCGACCTGAGAGGAATGCGACTATAGCGACGGGTGGTCCGATCAAAGCGAGGATGCCTGTGAGCTTCAGACTAACGTATCCCATCATGGCAAATCCAGCAGCACCGCTCACGAGCGAGCGAAGACCGTCTGACAGGTTCTGAGTAATGCTCTTTCCAACGATGATTGTGTCTGACCCAAGGCGAGAGATCAAATCTCCAACTCGGTTTGCATCAAAGAACTCGGCGTTCTGGACAAAGGTCTTGCGGTATAGCTGGGACCGCAGGCGTGCAACGATACGTTCACCAACGATACGGAGGATAACAATACGGCTGAAGTTGGCCGCAGCACCAGCGCAGAGGACGGAAGCCAACGCAATGTAGAAGGTAGTCATGTCCATGCCAAAGAGCAGACCATCTGTCTTTTCTGCTTGAGTAGCAGCGTCCAAAATACGACCAATGGAGAATGGAATCGACATAGAGATTGCAGACGAAAACAAGAGGAAGACGAAGGCCCATCCAAGTGTGCCCGCTTCTGGCCTGGCGATCTTAATCAACCGCCAGATCTCTCCCATGCCACCGCCAGCCGTCGATGTCCCTTCTTTGCTCAGTTTTGCGCTCAGATTGACTTCCCGCGCAGCTGTTGCCTTCTCTGACTTGACAAATCCTTGAGATTCCTCGGGCTCTCCATCGTTCTCCTCGAGGTCGATTGCGCCCTTCTCCTGCATCTCCTGCTTGTATGATTTGCGCACTCTTGTTGGTGCCTTTTGCTGAGCTTCAGAGAGGATCTTGGAGGCCGTGAACATGCGTGCGGGCTGTTGAAAGGCATTGCGACGTGTGGTGCCTAGAGCCGCGAATCGTAGGGCAGGAGACCCAGGAAATAATGACGACGCACACCGGCGCGTGCATTGTGTTGCGACATTGTATGATGAGGTTGGATTCGACGTAGCAAATGCTCTCGATAGCACGTTTATGGGCGACTTCGTTGTGATGCGCGGCTGGGCGGAGAAGGACAGAGCTCCTCCGTTACCAGAGCCGTGCCAGGCCCTGGCCGCGAACGCCGCTGTTCCGCGCATGATATCGCGGGGCAGGCGGACTTTCTACCTAGAATTGTTGCTGGATGGGCGCCTTATGGAAGCACTCGACATGGCGAGAGGTTTGCTGCAAGACGATGACAACTCGGCGCTGGACAGCTCCTAGGAGAAAAGTTGCGCCTCGGTGGTGACGAAAGGATTCCGGATGAGATCGAGCGCGGGCCACGTGAAACTCCGATTCGATGGCGCGAGATTACAAACTTCAACGCGTCAACACTATGGCAGAAGTGGGCTGCTTAGAAAATTGCAGTGCTAGAAGGCTGCTTGAACAAACGAGGTGTGTCACGACGTCACTTGTACCCGTAGTCAAGCTTTGTGGCTCCCCCACGCTTCATGATCGACCTAGGTACTTCTAAACTAGCTGCTGACTTGAGGGGTTCGGTCAAGCAGCCCCGCTGCCAGCGAGTACACAAAACCATTGTACACGTGTAGTAGATAACTACCTCAAAGTCTGTAGCGGGGACTCTGTATGTTGAGGTGACTTGTTTGTGGATCAGGCGCCCATCACGCACCCATCGAGCACCGCCACCGATATGACTCCGCGGTGAATGCTCACATCGACTCATGGTAGCATAGGAGTAAATGGGTAATATCATAACAGAGCTGCTTAGACTCTCCAATACACGATTATACTGGTCAACTTTCAAGCGCATAACAGAACATGGCGCCAATCCGTCCACAACCCATCCACCTCGAGGGCACCACTCTAGAAGGCGGCGGCCAGCTCCTCCGCATTGCCTTGGGCCTATCTAGCCTAACAAATAAGCCCATCACCATCACCAATATCCGCGGGAAACGTTCAGGAGGCGGCGGTCTGAAGGCTCAACACTTGACCTCCATGCTCTGGCTCGGCCAAGCCAGCAACGCACGCATCGGCGGCGCAGGTCTGAAAAGTAAGGAGGTCACGTTCACGCCGAACACACTTCCTGCATTACATTCCGATATAGCAGCAGGCCATGTATCGATCGGCCAGAGCACCCCGGGCAGCATCAATCTCGTGCTACAGGCAGTGCTGCCATATTTGCTGTTTTGCGGTGCACGAGAGCCTGTCCGACTGCGCATCACGGGTGGAACGAATGTATCAAACTCGCCCTCGTACGACTATGTTGAGCAAGTTCTGTTTCCGATGTTGGCTGTCGTCGGTATACCACTCATCACGTCGACATGCCATTCTCGTGGCTGGTCGACAGGAAGTACGCGGCTAGGGAGCGCTACGTTCACGATTACACCTCTTACAACCACACTCCCAGCGTTCGACCTCAGAGATAGAGGGAGGATTGAAAGCGTGCGTGCAACAGTCCTTGCGCCACGCGACACCGAGCAGGACTTCCGCGATAATCTAGATCTGATGTTCGAGAAGCGTCAGTCACGTATTTTTGGCGATACAAGCGATCCTCAGATTGATATAACTTTTGAGCCCTCGCATCACGAAAAGCGCTACTACCTCCTTCTCGTAGCAACGACCTCGACAGGCATAAAGCTTGGTCGTGACTGGCTGTATGATGGCGGTGTACGCGCCGGAAAGACGACTCAGATTGTCCCGAATATTGTACGCAAGGTCTCAGACGATTTGATTGCAGAGATAGAACACGGTGGCTGCGTAGATGAGTGGATGAGAGATCAGTTGGTGGTCTTCCAGGCGCTTGCGGAAGGAGCGAGCCAGGTGGATGGTGGGAGGAGAGACGACAGGCCACTGGAACCGAGCTTGCATGCCAGGACGGGGATGTGGGTTGCGGAGAAGGTGCTGGGCGTTGAATTCGGCGATGAGGGTGCATGTGAGGGTGTTCGATTTGTGCCGGAAAGTGGAGAGTGGAGAAAAGAAGAGCTGGTGACGAAAGCAGTTGAGACGTTGCAGCTGTCATGATATTTCACAGGTAATATATTAGGGAAAGATAAGTCACCACATGATCCGAAGGTGTTGAGAATATGCTCACAACACGCGGTACGCTGCGAAACCACCATAAATGCGGTTCATCTCCCTGAGCTCTTCTGTGCACATGAACATTGGAGACGAGCGCGCTACAACATGAGGCATCGATGCTAAGTACGTACCAAATCGATGGCAGGACATCTGCGGAGAAACACCCACAATCGCGGGCGTCGGATAGTGGGTCGCGCAACCATCTCCCGGGAGCAAGCTGCCGGTGTGCAGGAACGCAAGTGTTAACCATGCCTAAGAAAGATCAGATAAGGGAGGATAAAGTCAAATGGGCACGCCATACCCGACCCCACAATCCGTGATCGCAAACTCTCCGATATCGCTGTTATCAGATGGACGCCGATCTGATAATGGAATGGCTAGATGCATGTCTATCATATGATTCATGAGGATTGTTGCGAAGGACTTTGTGTTAATGATCTCACGACCATCCTCAGCGAATCAGTGTGAAATCACAGACTCCTCAACAGCTACGAGGGGGTGTACGATTTGCTTCACAGCAAGACACAAACATGCTTACATGAGTGTATGGGGCCGCTACTGACCGTTGAAGGATGTTCCTCGGTCGAGCAGTGTGGGAGACGTTGCGCGCTTGTTGTTGCATCGTCACCCACGTCAATGCACGTAGATGGAATCCTACGAGTGATAATGCTTCGGATTATGGGCGCAAAGGATCTGTCTGCCGCTTGGATCCTGGCGATGTGATGGGCTTTGCGTACGTCAGCACTCTTACTCTTTGCAACAGCAAGCGATTGCTGTAGGAGACGACGTGCGAGCAGTATCTTGCTGCAGCACGAAGACCGTCCGCTCAATAAAGAGGGCAAAAGTAAGAGATCATTTATATTTCCGTAGTCCATAGTGCCAGGTCTGGTCAGTCATAGTTATCAGATGCGGAGCAGGCCGCGTGCCCAGGTGGTCGCCGTCTTTGGGACCTGACGGAGGCTTGGTAACCTGCGCTATCATGCATTGAGAGAGGCTCTGCTCAGCTTCTTGGAATAGCAATGCAACGGCGGTCAGAGGCCAAGGACCGCTGCGGGCGGTGCGCACGGCTGAGATCAGGAGATGGATTGGTTTGGCGCAGACTGGCTCATCCGTGTCTCAGCAGAGAAGTTGCCGAGCTGGAAAAGAGTTGAGCACTGGGCTGGCCGAGGCGCGGAACCTGCGCCCACTTCTGCGAACCCGCCCTGCTTTGCCCGATCGAGCGCTGATGGTCGTTCAGCCTCGCAGACGGGCTGTTCGATCGGCATAGTTTTAGAAGCTCAGTGCCGTCACCAATCCTGCGCCCACACTCTGCACTTCTCCCAACCGAAACCGCATCTTCTGCACGGCACTGCTCCATCCTGCTCTTTACTTCGATACTAGTATTCAAGGTGTCGGCCCACAGCACATTGCACACGATACGGCGGCTGTCTCTCTCTCGCGTCCGTTTGCCACTTCGGCGCGCGCAGCACTCCCGAGGAGGTATGCATCAATCCCACCCACCATCTGATTAAATTCTCCAGATCAGATAAGCAGGAGCGCACAACCCCGCCGCACCGCGACGGCTGACAGAGCAATTCGAAATGCACCGCGTTGCTCTCCGCGCTGTGGCTGTGGCTGTCGCTGCTGCTTGCTGATGCGATTGCATTGCATTCATTACATTTGCGAATAAGGCCAAGCTAACCATGACGACGCTTTGTAGCCCCCTTCGTCGCTCTTACAGCCCGCCTTCCCGCCTTCCACATACCACAACTCCGCGCCATGGCTTCCTCGACCACCGTCGCTCAGCACCAGCTGCCTGTCACAGCAACCTCGCACCCTGACGACCCAATTCCCTGCGAGCCGAACGCGGTGCCACAGCTGGCCATCAACCCCAAGTCTGTCCCAACCCATCCCGAACACACATCGCCCAAGTCGTCTGGCGAGTCGATACTATGGAGCCAGAACAGCAGCGACGACTCTGAGGCGCCCATGACCCCCAACACCGAGCCCGACCAGGCCGTCGAGGAGATCGTCGACAAGCTTGAGGACCTCCCTACTGCTGCCGTCAACTTCAATGGCCAGGCGCGCCCTCGACGCGCCTCTACCACGCTCATTTCAGATAGCCCAGCAGACATCCAGCGGTTGCTGGGCTCTGGCGAGACTGCCACCAAGCTCATCAGTCAATGCTGCGGCGGAGGCTGCTGTCTGCTTAAGACCCTTCAGCCGGACACCTCTCTGCCTTCATTTGTCCCTGTTGTCGTTCCTGACAATGCCGCATTCAGGGGCCTGAACCTCAAGCTTGGCCCTCTCGCTCTAGACAGCGAACTCACTGACACCACACCACTACCCCCGGTCAACGTATCCTTCGAGCCGCTGCCGTCCAAGGAAGTCAAGCACGTTTCCGAGGTCCACAAGGCACCTCCCAAATACGTCCAGCCACACCCGCCATACAACGTTTACTCCGCGCCACTGTACCATGCACGCGAATTGACCAAGCCCGGTGCCGAGAAGAGGACAATCCATTTCGATATCGATGTAACAGATTACCCTGACGAGGGCGGTGTCGACTTCAAGGTTGGTGGCGCAATCGGCATCTGCCCACCCAATGCACAGGAGATGGTCGACGAACTATTTGATCTGCTTGGAGTACCGAAATTTGTTCGCGATAAGCCCGTTACGCTCAAAACTCAGACCGGACGATGGCCCACGATCTGGGGCGAGGACCAGGCACGCGAGCTTGTCACCACACGTCGTGAGCTACTCACCTGGTGTGCCGACATCCAGTCGAGCCCACCGACCAAGAACCTCCTCAGAGTCATGGCCGAGTTCGCAGATGCTCCCAACGAGAAGAAGATCCTCGAATACCTATGCTCGGCACAGGGCCAAGCAGCCTTCTGCGACCTTCGCACTACCTCACATCTTACCGTCACCCAGGTACTCAGCGCGTTCCCATCATCGAAGCCTCCGCTACCAAACCTCCTTTCTGTTCTTACACAGCTCATGCCTCGATTCTACTCGCTTTCGAACGACCCTCACATCTCATCCGCCCGCCCCGGCCTGCCTGGCGAGCGCCGTCTGATCGAGATGGCCGTTACCGTACACGAGACACCGGACTGGCATGCACCTGGCGCCACACGCACTGGCGTTGGCAGTGGTTTTATGGAACGTCTGGCTCAGCAATTCATCGCCGCTGAGCAGGAGGGCATCGATCCTCGCGAGATCCTTGACCTCCGTGTGCCCATGTTCCGTGGCCTCATGGCCAATCCGTTATCGAAGCAGTTCGGCGGAGAGGGCCCTATGGTCCTCATTGGTGCTGGCGTTGGCATGGCGCCATTCCGTGGTTTCATTCTGAACAGACTGAAGAACGCCAACTGTGCCAACAAGATCTGGCTGATTCAGGGTGTCCGCGATTCGATGCTGGACGAGCTCTACTCTGGAGAACTGGGCGATCACGAACGCGAGATCAAAAAGGTCGTTCAGAGCCGCAAGACCCGCGTGGGCGGTCAATCCGAGGCCAAGTACGTCCAGGACGAAGTCCGCATGCAGGCTGATATCGTCTGGTTTGTCATCAACGCACTCGATGGTCGCATCTTTGTCTGCGGTAGCAGCAAGGGCATGGGTGAAGGCGTCGAGGAGGCTCTGATCGACATTACCATGCAGAAGGGCAATCTCAGCCGCGAGGAAGCGCACGAGTTCTGGGCCAACAAAAAGAACGATGGCCAGTACATTGCTGTAAGTGCTTCATGGAATTACCCTGTTCAGATCCACCTACTAATTCTACACAGGAAACCTGGTAAACAAATGTCACATTTACCGCTGTACATACTTGGGAGTCTTTTCCATCCTTCGATCGTCGTTACCACATGGCATTGGCGTTTATTGAAAAAGCGCTTTTTAGATAAAAACTTGCACGCGCATACATTTGCTGGGCTTGGAGGCTGATTCCGTGGCTGCCTTTTGGCGCACGTAGAGCATGGCGTTATGGGTGGCGCTCAATTATTTATTCGCTTCATTGCAGATACACACTAAAGTTAGAGGAAGTAGCTAGTGCGTTGAGTGTGTTGGCCGTTGGGCAAAGCATTGTCGTAATCTACCGTAGCTGAACCAATCAATTTGGATATTGGCGAAGTTGGAGTTGTGTAGTATTGTCTGGCTTGGGATGTGAGTATGGCACATTGCTGGGGCTGACTGACTGGATGCCGAGTACATGCAAGCAAGCGCCTTGGGTGAGGTGCTGCGGCTCTGATTGGCAGGTGTTGTATAGCATAAGATGGCTTAGAAATGGCTTCACTGTTTAATGGCCGTTGGATCCTTGATTTCTTGCTACTCGATCCTGTTAAAAGCGCTGTGTGCCCAGTTGGAGTTGGAAGGGTGCTGTGTAGTGAGGTCCATCCATAGAGCTAGGAAGTGTTATGGGAACTCATTGTAAAGTTGAGGGACGTAGCTAGTGTGTTTGGCGTGCTTGCCGTTGGGCAGATGCGTTGTTGATATAGCTGAATTGATTTGGGTATCGGCAGGAACTACTGAACTCACACCCCGCATCCTTTCCTTCCTTCATCCTTGAACCTTGATCTTCGACAGTACATCCACCACGATACAGGTATGGCACCGAGCAAGTCAAGGATAACGGCACATGCATATGTTCGCCAGTCCAATCCGCAAAGGCACCAAAGTGGGGTTAAAGAGCAGCCTGGGCAGTGTGGAGGGTAGAGAGGTATCTTCCACTACATTCGCTTATGTCGTCGTCTGCAAGTAGATTCACACTCAACCTTGCCCCCAATAGAAAAACTCAAACGACATCTACAGCAGCGTTAGTAAGTATCAAATCTCGATAATTATATCTTCTTACCTATTGCAGTACCAACAATTGTAAGCATTGAGAAGCTCTTATAACACTTGATGTGCCTCTTGTCCTGCCGAGCATCGATCTCACTTTTCGTATATTTCCGTGGATGATGGTATTCGTCGCCGATTCGCAGGCAGCATCCCGGAATATACTCATGCACTTGGATACCAACACGGGCAAGGTGGCCGGGAAAACGCTGATCTATTGTGCCGCCGAAACTTTGTTTGAAGTACTTCTCGGCTCGATGATACAGCTTCAGCTCTGAAAGCCGTGGCAGAAACGATGGCTTCTGATCTTTCTTAAGCAGCAGAGTGGTGAGCGTTTCGACAGAGCAGCCACACAATACGTTGGTCAGCACCAATATCTCAAGACTCTGCAGCCTATCTTTCTTACTAAGCGTGTCAACAATGGGCCCAAAGGCCATGTAAGGTATGCTGAGCCAGCGCAAGTTAGGGAAATCCCTCGGCAATTGGTCTAGTTGCGGAACTTTGATCTCGAAGTCATCATCAGAGTGATACCCAATATTCACGGGGAGCTCCAGAGCAGTGAGCTTAGGTCTAATGTCGTGTAACACCCATGTCGACGCAGCATTGGGTGCCCGGTTGGGTGTTGTAGCGCGGATAAAACTCTTTTGGAAGTAGGGAAGGTCATTCAATACCGCGCCGCCGAGGTAGAGCTGACTGATGTTTGGTAGAATAGCCGGGAGCAGAGTGAGCAGCAGTTCAGTTTTATAGTCTTCATTGTCAAGCCACGCTTACAATCTTCCCCTGACCCAACACGGAGCGTACAGTGACCTGATGAGCCGTCGGCACTGTCTATATACGTTCATATCGATTTAGAGAGCCGGTATGTTCTTCGTGGTCTCGATTGTCAGTGTCTTAATCTTGACCAACAACTCCGGATGGATGAAAAGGAATCGCAGCATCGCCCCTATTTTCCTTAGCTCTAGCATTGTATTGATACACAACGCCTCTCGCGCCACAGGTGCAAGTTCCCTGCAAGTAAGAGCTAGATTAAGGAGGTGTCGAGCGTGGTGAATATCTTTTTGACTGTCCACTACTTGTGCGGCAATATTCAGCAGCAGCTCAGGCGGGAGTCGCAATAAACCAGAGGATGCGGCCATCGTGGAAATGGTTGAGATGCACCAATCTACATCGACTGAGGGAGTAGGTTGCAACATAAGGGACGAATGCTCTGATTGTTGAAGAGCTTAGCAAGCTACTTGTATAAGTATCCACCCAGCCCCGCACTATCCAGCAGTGAAGCAGCTTCCTGCAGGAGTAATCTCCCCCCAAGTGAAAGAAACCGTCCTCTCAGCGCGGCGAACAGCCATTGGTCTAGTTTGATAAGGAAAATATTGCTGCCTGGCGGACCGCAAAGCCTGCAACTGCATCGATATGGGTTCTGCACTGTTTGCTCCTGCTCTTTCGTACGCCATGGCGACTACCTACAAGCGTTGACTGGGTGAGAATCAACCGCTCGAGCTTAGTCACGGTATAAATGATAGCTCATTTGCACGTCAACAATGTCCGCAGTTCAGTCCTCAGCGTGAGTCCGAGGTACCTATACTCTGCCAATTCCAGACCTCTGAGAACTACAAAGAGGCTAGGCAAGTAAGAACGCCACTGATTCTTACCTGCAACTGTCTCCAGCATCTGCTTTCAAGTTATGCTTGTGGAGCAATAGCGTCACAAAGTCAACACCCCGCACTCATCTGCTCCTCGCTTTCTCCTTCGCTCCCACTCCTCCAGCCCCATCACTACCACCACCACCATTTCTCTTCGTACACAATCCCCTCACAGCGCCCCAATACCAATTTATCTAGCCCATCTGCAACAGTGGTCCAGCGGTCCTCATGGAACCCCCTACTCTATCGCTAGTTGACCAGCCGCCTTAGCCACCCCAGTCTGTCTCGAGTTGAGAACCTTGATAGGAACTAGAGTTTCCTCAGCAGCCGAATACGAAAGTATAGGGTCTGCTGCTCTCTTTTCTGGGATCTTGAGTGCCTCCTGCCTTCACTTTTTCTGCGCCGCTGTTTTTGTAGGGTATGAGTGAGTATATACCGCACTGGAGCGGGAAGGATTGCGAAGTAGAAGTATACATCTTGGACCGAGGAGGTACTTATTCATTGGTGCCGTTTAGCTAAATCGCGAAGACACTTGTGCTCTTGCGCTTCGGTACTTCGACGAAGATTGTTGGATCGTTGGGGGTTTGAGATGGACACGCACAATTGATTGAATGGGTAGCACAGCAACACTCTTTTCAACTGGGTTGATTGGAAATTTCAAGTGTGACAAGTTGATATAGCCTGCATTCTTGTTTGGATCGAAGATGGAACATAAGTAGGAAAGACAGGGAAAAAGATATTACAGCAAGACAGAGGGTGTATGGGTACTGCGGTGAGAGGAAGCCACGACAGCCAACTACCGTCTCGAGCTCTCCTCACCCCCTTCCCAGTTCGATTTCGTCTGCTTTGTAGTCCCGGATAGCTGCTCAAGGACTTCCCCGCAAAGACCAACACCGCCGCACCAGACAGTCCGACATCCTTCTCAACCTTCCCCTACGCCGCCACCCCCTCAGCAATCAACCCACTCAGCGTCTCATTCTTAACCGTCACCCCCTCGAACTCCTCAGGGTACTTGCCGACCAAAAGATCGCTAACAATCCGCGCGAACACCACGCCCCCCCACTCGTTGACGTGAGTGCGATCCTTTTGCGCCAGATTATACCCATCCGCGGCGCCCTGCCCGATCGCATTCACATACTTTGTACTCGCCTGGTTCAGATCGATCCAGTGCAGCCCGTTTGCCTCCGCGACCGCCATGGTCGCAGCCGTCTCGTTGGCGAGGTTCTCAACTACCTTGCCGCCGCTGAAGGTGCGCCGGGTCAGCGGGGTGAGCAGGATGGGTGTTGCGCCTGCGGCGAGGGCCTCGGCGGCGAAGCGCGCGAGGTTGGCGCTGTAGGCGGCGGGGGTGACGCCGCTAGAATTCTTCTGGTCGTTGTGGCCGAACTTTAGGGGGTGTTAGTGTGTCTATGCGCGCGGGAAGGGGTCGGGGGTGAGTGTGAGGGGGGGGGGGGCGGGCGAGGAGGGGTTTTGCGCACCTGGATGGTGATGTAAACCCTGTACTCGTCTTTGTGGCTTGCTGCTTCGTCTAGAACCTGGCTCCAGTCGCCGCCCGCGCGGAAGGATGCGGTCGTGGCTCCGCTGTGGCCGTAGTTCACACCCGAGGAGCCCTCTGCTACCGTGGTCGCCAGGAACCCATCGCCCCAGCCGCCGCCGGGGGCCGTCGTCGAGTCGCCGGCTAGGAGCCAGTACACAGGCTCATCAGCGCGTGGGTGTACGAGAGTAGGGAAAGCGATTGTGCAAGGAAGAAGGGAGAGGAGGGGGAGGAGGAGGCGCATGGTTGCGAGCTTGAGTCTCTACGAAGGGGGGGGGGGGCTTGAAGATTCTTGGGTATTTGGACTGGGTTATGGTTTTTGTTGTCTTCTATATAGGTTTTCATTCTGGAATGACGATCTTTACTGTCTCAGCATATGACGAGGTGTACCTGAGCGAGCGACGGAAGGGTTGCTCCGATTTGTACATGGTAGACTGATGCTGCGATCGCCTTCAAGAGGAAGGCGCAATATAAATCTGAGAAACGACGTCAGCTTCCACCAATGAATGTCTATTCAGACTCCCACCTGCATTGGTGTCGGCTCATCCCCTGTCGACAGGGCTGAACGGCGCGGGGAATGATCGACGTTGCGCTTCGGATTCGCGGTATCTTCATCCGAGCTACTTCCTCGCAGCATCCCTCGAAACTAAGGCCATCTACAGGAGAAATGTGGACAGCAGTGAACATAAGAAAATAGACATTCTGCAAGCTCGCTTAGAATGGCAGTCCTCCGCCCCCGAATCCCATCCCTTGATACGCCTCATCCCCCCAAATCCCCATGTCGAAGAACTGCTCCATATCAAAGTCCGTAGACTTCATAAACGCGAAGGGGTCATGCTCACCCTCCCCCGCGACGCCATCAGTCCCCATCTCCATAGTGCTGAAATCCAAACTCCCAAAGTCCGCAAATGGGCCCTGCGCGCGGCCATCCGGCGGCGTAGGCAATGCGCCCGTCGCCTCCACACCCCTCAAACCCCTCGCAGAGCCCTGATTACTCACCGGCCTCCTCGCCCCTCCACCGTGCTCCCCACCAATCTTCCTTACATACCACGTCCTCGTCAAATCAGTCACAAAGCGCATCGCCCACCAGAAGTCTGGGTGCGGCTGTGTCGCCTTATCGTAGGTGGTCTGGTTCTGGAAGCGGTAGCACAGCGCCTCGAGGCAGATGTCCAGGCGCACCAGGTCCTGCGCGGCTTTGGTGTCCCACCCGACGGCGGCATGGGCCGCGGACGGAATGCACAGCTTGGCCACAGTCATCATGACGGAGGGGAGGCGCATCCACTCCGGGAAGGAGATGAGGTGGTAGTCTGAGGCCGGGAAGGAGAGGAAGGCGTCGAAGAAGCGCTTTGCGGCTTCGAGCGTGGCGAGGAGGGGTTTGATGAGACTGCTGTCGTTTAAGGGGGGTTGGGCTGGGGAGGGGTGAGCGCGCAGGGCGATCGTGTGGAGGATCATGTCAGTGTACGCGTGGGAGAGGAGGAGCACTGGGGAGACTATTAGTTTGGGAGAAACTTATGCGGGCGAAACGAGAGGGGCTTACTGCGCTTGCATGCTGCACCTTCGCTTTCGCGTTTCCAGGCATCGAGGCGTGTTTCCAGAAAGCGGACATGCATCACGACGCGAGGATCTGTGAGGTGAGCTTCTGCCCCGGCGCCGTTGAAGAGTGTGTCCTGGACTTCGTCGTCGAGTTGGCGCAGCGAGATCAGATGGCCAAGTACTTCGTCAGTGGCGAATTCTCCGTGTTCTTTCAGCTCTTGGGCCCATTCGGTCATGTCGGGGCTGTGCTTGAGCAAATTTGGCTTCTGCATCGCTGCTGAGACCCTGGGATGGCGTTAGCGACTTTCGAATCATTTCATCCCGCAGATCAGTCTGGACTTACATAGATGCAAGGTAGTAGCAACCTAGGAACGTCCGTTTTCGCGCGTGCTTCTCTTTCGGATCGACATCAACGGTTTTCTTCGCATGTGGAAAGAACAGAGGCTGAAAGTCTCTATGAAGCCCGATATCGATGGCAAGACCAATGACGAGATGGTGAAGGAAGAAAATTTGTCTGTGAATGTCAGTATAGCTGGGTCAAAGACATGACTATACTAGCTTACTGAGTTTTGTGCGAAAATACGAAGTGATACCTGGGTATGTCATTAGTAGAATCATTCTAGTTGGACATCAGAAGCTCACCATGCTAGATATACAAGTACACTTTGCACAAGGCCCAGATTGCGGCGCGGGCGAAGGATGGTACGGTTTGCAAGCTCCTGTCTGAAGATGGTGTCAAGCGCCATCTGACGCTGGTGCTCTCTCCACGAAGCGGCAGTCATGGTCGCAAGAAACAGCATCGGCGAATCACCATAAAGTTGATGTGCTGTCAGCTCCGTTGCAAGAGGTACAAATGGAAAAGATGCTGACATCTTCTTGTACTCATTCAGCAGAGCGTCCGCCTCCCCAGAAGCCAACAGTCTCTGGACGAGATCGTCCTTGATGGGGTCCTCGCGTTGCTTTGAAGGCCTGAAGAGGCTTTCCGGGTACTGAGCATGATCTGTTGGATCGCCAAAACGGTGAATACTGCGGATCTGCTCGATGTACTGCTGATCAGCCGCATCGTGGCCCTCGTTCGGCTGCTGCGCCGGTGTTTCTGAGGGCTCTGAGACTTGCTCGAATGGAGACGTTTGTGGCCGCTGCCCAAGCGAAGAGGCCTCAGGCCGTTGCTCAAAAGAAGAAGGGAAGGGAAGCCACGTCCCAGGTACCAATTCTCTACTCCCATCCGCAGATATTCCGCCTGATGCAGGTGTACATCCAGAACTAGTAGTCGTCGACACAGCCACCGGCTTCGGTTCCGCTGACACAGCTGGATTAACAAGTTTCGCAACAAGCCCATCTATCTTCTGCTCGACCTGTGAGATGCGTCTGTCATTGGTCAGAACAGAACTACCCTCCAGCAGATGGGGCGTTCGATGCTTACGACGGTGCTCTCAACTTCCTGGACCGCCTCGGAGCCTCAGCCCATATGCACTCACGCCCGGCACTCAGACACCTGTGGATTCACATCAGCCTTGCGTCGCGGCATCGCGGCTCGGCACGCACCGTTGACAGGTCCCTGTCTGGCTGCTCGGCAGGCAGCGCGTCTTCAGCGAACGGCATTTCTGACAAGCTTGCGACGTGCGAAAGAGAACCGCTTGCCTGGCAGTCGGTTGCTCGTCGTCGTCCATCCGTGCCGCTTGGTGTGGGGACAGGAGTGGAGGTGTTGAAGCGGGCGTCGGATCGGAGGGTTTGAACAAAGCCGTGCCGTGCCAGCCTCGTGCAGGGCAATCCAGCCTGCTCGATACACAAAGCACTGCGATCGTGCGCTTATCGCGATCGAGGCATGAAGATCTCGTATGAAATGTAAAGACTTGTTTATTCGATAATTTTGCTTTTTCCTTGGCTATCAGGTGGTATCCCACTTCATCCCCGCCGCCAACTGCCATCCGTAGCACAACGTCGCGATGATGGTAATAAGGTTGAGATGAATGCTCATCGCATGCGCACGCGAAAACAACCGATCAAGTGCCTTCCTCTCCTCATACGCCTTCCCTGCCTCAATCTCTGTAAACCTGTCCATGGTATTTCTTCTTTTCTCGTGGCGGGTTACTACGCGTGGTCAGTCGATACCATCGAAACCGAGCTCGACAATACATACCAAGGTCTTCCCTTTCACACATCAATGCCTGCGTCCTCGGACCGTAGATGAGGATATTGAGAAGCGCGGTAATTTCAGCCACAGCAAAGATGATCATGCTAGTCTTGCTATCTATCAGAGATCGCACACCGCGTGGTGGTATGGTGAGCGCGACCAGAAGGAGGAGTAGCGTCTGACCATAAAAATACACGAGGAAGACGGTCATCTGCAGATTTACGAAGACCTTGCGTGGTAGAGCTTGGAACGTAACCTTGGTCATGAAGAAGGTTTGATACAGTTCTGTTCCGAGCAGGGTAGAGTAGGCGAGGAGGTGGAGGGGCGGCATTATCCAGGTGCGTAAGAATTGTGTGCTGAGTAGGATGCAGTACATGAAGAGGTAAAAAAGCAGCGATATGGTGATGCGGATTTTGTCTGGTGTCGGTCCTACCGAGGCAAACCAGTCGGCCAGTTGCAGACGCATTTTGCAGTGTTGAACGAGCGGTGTTACGACCTGAAATCAGATCCACACATACTTGACCTATCTTGCTGCCTAGCACAACGGATCGATCCACGCGCCCGTGCCGACCCTAGTGTCTCGTTATACAGGGGCGAGTATGTAGGCTACTGATGTGAGCTGATAGTCCAAGAACATATGACCTAGGATGGGAATCTCACAGCTTTTCATTTCTTTCTCCGTGCTCCCCTGCACCACTCCCCCTGCACCGTCTAGTAGTGTAGCGTGGATAAGAATATATATACAGCCAGAATGCCCAAAACTCGACCGACGCAAGTCAATTTTGCGCCCTATGCTCGCAAATATACAGTGGTAATAATACAACAACGTGCTAGACTCAATTCTCCCCAGTTTCTCTATCGTCTTTTGGACCATCATTTGACGTTTTACTTTCTCCGCTTGAGCACCTTGGTGCACATCTCGACCAGCCCGTTCTTAGCCTCGCTGTCGGGGAACGGCGCGATAGCGGCGATGGCCTTGTCGATGTAGTCCTCGGCCAACGCGCGGGTTTGCGCAAGGCCAGTGCTAGCAAGCACAATATCGCGGGCCTAAAACCAAATCGTCAGCATAACGTCCTTTCATCAAATCGTAATCTGGGGGAAATTCTTACCTTCTGCGCATCCCCTTTCTCCCCGAACTTCCTGCCCACCAGCTTCCCCAGCGTCTGGTTATCCTTCCACGCGAAAAGCAACGGCGCAGTCGCAAGCCCCAATTCCAGATCCGCGCCGCCAGGCTTGCCCAGCTCCTCGCTGCTGATGGTGTAGTCCAGCATGTCGTCGACCAGCTGGAACGCCATGCCAAGGTTCTTCCCATACTGGTAGCTGGCCTCGACGACCTCGGGCGAACTCCCACCCAACACAGCGGCAGCACGGCAGGACTTGGAAATCAGTGATGCTGACTTCAGGTAGGTTTTTTGCAGGTAGTAGGTGACGGTGTCTTCGGTCCAGACGGGGTTCTTCTCGTCACGCGCCGTGTTCTTGAGTTGCATGAACTCGCCCTCGACCAAGTTGGCGATGACGGTCGCGAGCAGCTCGGTGACTTCCGGATCGCGCAGGCGGGCCAGGGCGACGGAGGCGCGGCCGAGCAGGAAGTCGCCGGCCAGGACGGCCATCTTGTTGCCGAACTCGATGTTTGCCGAGGCGGCGCCGCGGCGGGCAACAGAGTGGTCGATGACATCGTCGTGGAGGAGCGAGGCGGTGTGGATGAGCTCTGTGATCTCAGCGAGGCGGCGCTGCGAGGGGAGGATGTCGGAGTCGGCGGGAGTGTAGGCTTGGTCGTGGGCGATGTCGGATATGCTTGCGTCCGGGTTATCGTCGCTTAGAATCGAGGCGCTAGTGATGGGGCGGTCGACGCTGTTGCTACCGCTGCCAGCGCGCGCAAACTTGGGGGTCAATGCCGTGGCACGGCTCATGAGCAGGACCAGCATGGGGCGCACATATTTGCCCTCGCTCTGGGTGTAGTACTTGGCGACCGTGTCCAGCGTGGGATGCCCCGAACCCAGCAGCGAGCGGATATTCCCCGTCAGGAACTTCATCTCGCGGGCGACCGTCTGGAAGGGATCCATCTTCAGCGGCGCGTCTGGTGGCGGCGCGGCCCTGATGTGCTGGGCGACACTGGCAGCCTGGGCGGCCGCAGCCCACGAGGACTGGTTCCGCCGCCGGGCAAAGTGGTGTGTCGAGGTCGAGGCATGGGGCTGGAGTGAGCGCAGCGCGGCGCTACGATATAGACATGTTGCCCAAGGTGTTGATATGGCTGTTGAGAGTCGTGACGTTGTGCACTGGGCAAGACTGCTCACAAGTCGACCTGGGCGGCGCATGGTTGGGTCTGTGGCGGAGCCGAGAGGGGACAAGGACAGTGCAGCTGCAATTGAGGTGTCCCCGGCGTCGTGGAGGTGGTCCGGAGAAGAGGGTCCGGCGCAGCCGCTATCGATGGTGCGAGGGAAGTTTTACCAGAAGTCATGATGATATGCCAAGCCTGTCAACGCGAGTAATTGTCGCCCGTGGGCGCGTCCATGTTGCCCGCTGACACCGCGTCACCGACACCGACACTCGCACATGCACCGGCACGCACACGCACGCTTCCAGTACCGCCGCCATGGTCCTGCTCACCATGACGCCCGGCATAGTCCGGGCCCTGTTGCGAGTGGAGGACGCTCTGCCTGAGCAATGTTCCAAGCTGCAGACGCCGTCTGAGCCTGCGCTCGCCAACCCCAAGCCCGGAAACCCCATCTCGCACAGCCAGCTGATCGACCTGTCGAGGTTGGCCAAGCAGCTACCTGAAGCTTCCAGTGATAAGCCCACCGGCGACGATGCAGCCGACAACTCCAGCGAGGACGTCGCGACTCCAAAGACCCTTAACGCTCTCCTGCTTGATACCACAATCTACGTCCCCCCGCCGCCGCCCAAAAAGCAGCAGACCCCCGAATACCTCGCCCTAATGGCGCGCCTACGGAAAGAGGAAGAAGCCCGCTCCTACGAGCGCATGCTGAACCCCCCTCCCACCCGCGAGACCTTCACCAGCCGCTTCCCCGGAGCCCGCAGCCGCGTGCCCGAGCACTTCAGCATCGGCGTCGACGAGGTGGACGACGTGTCTTACGAGGAAGTGCACCGGCAGATTATTCTGATCATCAACGTGCTCATTTCAGTCGTCTGCGTCGCCGTCTTCGTGTGGATCGCCGCCCGCCACTGGTCCGTGGGCAAAAGGCTAGGGCTGTCCATGAGCAGCGCGCTGGCTGTGGCGATTGCCGAGGTGGTCGTATACAGTGGATACGTGAGGAAGGTGCAGGAGGCGAAGCAGGCGGAGAAGAAGAAACCCGAGATCAAGGAGATTGTGGCAAGCTGGGTGCTGGATCGTGGTCAGGGTGGGGAGAAAGATGGCTTGGCTACATCCAAAGAGAAGACCGATGACGCCCTGAGATACAGAAAGGGCAAACACCGCTGAACCCTTGCGTCGTGCACTAAGCAAACGCCGACACATGCTCAAGAAAACTCCAATAATGCTTCTCGTATGCCCTATACGCCAAGCATGAAACAACGAGGCAGCTCGCGCCCTACTTTTTCCTATTCCGTCCGGCCACGCCTCCGGCAAACCGCCCAAGGTTGCTCAGGCTGGATCTGGGTTTATGGCCCTGTGCTGCGTTCGCCGCAGCATTCGTTGCAGGCGTTCTCATAGCTGCGGCCGGTGAGTTCGGTCGGAGCGCCGCGTTCTTCGGCGGCACTGGCGGCGGACCCTTAGTCTCCTTTTCCTGGACCGTATCGAGGCCGCCCGGGCTCTCTCCCCCGAAAGTCGCATGCTGCTGGGTACGCCTCGCCTTCTCCTGTGTTCCTTTGAACCGATCGAGAAGCTCCGTCCACTTGACGCTGCCTTCTTCCCTCGCCTTGAGCCGATTGGGACGCTCGAAACCGGATGCAGAGGGGCCTTGTGGTGCGCTGGAGGTACCGACTTCTGAGCTCTTTTGCCTCAAATGGTTCAGGGTATTGGACTGGGGTACATACGTGCGTGGAGCAATGTGCAGGTACCCGATAGCAGACACGCTGTTCAGCCTGTTCTTCAGAGCTGCGAAAGCGGACGACTGCGGGAGGAGCATGAGAAGCCCATACAAGCACTTGTAAAGGTGTGGGTATTTCTCGGGCTCAAGAAGCTGCATGCGGAGGTCTGGGTGTCATTTTAGTCCATGTCGCAGCAATAGTGCTCGTGTAGCTTACATGTAAACACTGGCGACTCCAGCAGTTGCACCAGTTTGTCGATTTGGATTAGCGTGTTCACTGTCATCTCGAGGTCGGCACTTCGGACTGTCAGTTGAAACGTCTCCGAGGGGTCGGCAAGTAACATACAAGACTTGGAGCAAGTGATATGCTTGCTCATATGCCTGGGCAAGTAGACATAGCGAGAATGTAGCTACTGCGTTATGGCACCAGGCCTTAAACAAGGTAACAAAGAACGACTGCCCGTCCTGCCAAAAGTGAGTTTTACTGGTTGACGAAACGTTGGAAAACAGGTCGCACCTTATTGTCCAGGTTGCGCAGCCGTCTTCGAAGATCAGCAAGCTCAGGTGCTGTGATGAGGTTGTTGTTGAGGTTCTGAACCATTATGCTCGCGAACTCGACATCCTCGTCTTTCACGATACAGTCAGCCATGGTGCGGTAGATCTTCTCAGCGCTCAATGTGAGACACAGCTGCCTGATGATGAGGTTGCCTCGAGTCTCAAGCAGCCTGCGGTCGGTACAAAACAACTTCAGGAGGTTAACCATGAAGGATGTGAAATATGTGTCGTCGCTGTGCATAGATATCTGTGAAAGCAATAACAGATCTCGGGTAACGACAGCATCAGATGGGTCTGAGAGTGTTTTGAGGAGAGCTGGAAAGGTTCCGTCATCGACTGTGAGTATCTAGGCAAACAGTCAGTAAACTGAAATGGCGCATCGTCGTTATTACGAACCCTGCCGGGTGCCATCCTATGCAGCATAATCAGCCATGCGATGGCTGCGACCCGTGTGGCTTCGTGTTCATTGAGAAATTGCAGGGTGAGTGCGCTGACTGCCGCTTGGTAATCTAACTCTGGTACAGGGCGGGGTGAGGGGCCACGGTCGTCCGCCGGAGTTGGCGATTGTGTGCCCGTCTTGCTCTCCACGCCATCGCGTATCACTGCCTTGAGAAGTCGGCTCGAGAGATTAGAGTCCCTCCTCTGGGCGCCTGTGAGCTCTTTGCCCAGTTCAGAGAGCGAAGGAGGTAGTTGGATCCTATCTCCTACACTGCCATTAACAGGACGATCTTCGGACAGAGACATTATGTAGTCCATCAACGAAGCATTCACTTTGATAGCTTCGGAGCGAACGTCATCAACATCGTGCGACATGCGGGGTAGCACGTGTGAAAGCAGACTGGGGACGAAGGGCATGATGTCTTCGGGACAGATTTCGAAGAAGGCGTTGATCCAGCGAAGGGCCGTAAGAACAATACTTGTTTGCTCTTCTTCTGCATCTGGGAGGGTTAATTATGGAGTCCACTTCTTGACAGCAGTGTCTTACCTGACTGTGAGCTCAGAAAACCCACAAGTATCTCGAGGATTTTGGGGTGATCGACGTGTACGTCTTGTCCAGGAATCCAGTCGCCGTCACCGTTCACGGACTTTCCGCTATCGCCTGACACTGACTCGCTGCCTGCGCTCGTGGTGTCTTCCTCATCCACTGAGGCTTGTCGGTCTTGGGGCGTGCTTCCTGTAACCTCACTCGCGTCACCTACGTCGCTGTGAGTGCTGGAAGATGTAGACTGTCTCCGCCCATCCTTGCTTCTACTCCTCTTGCTCTCTGCAATCCCCTTCTTGATTCTTGCTATCTTTCTGATTTCATTCAAGAACCTGTCTAGTGCAACGTGTGTCATGGTGTAGACGTCTGTGTTCGAGTCGCTCAGGAACTTGAAGAGACCGCCAAGGAAGCGGGGCAGGTGCGCGATCAGTTCGAGATCAGGTATCGAATCAAGCAAAGTGACCCAGGCGACTAAGAACGAGCGTGTGAAGGGGTTAATGACGTTGATGCGCTCTTCAAGGAGGGGCAAGAAGCGTTCAAGGTTGAAGGCAGTCTCGATATGCTCGGAATGGTGTACAGGCGAATCGTCTGGATGGTTCGACTTCTCGTCGGAAAGATGCAGAACAGACACATACGAGGCAGCAGACTCGGACACGATGTCCTTCACTAGGCGGTCGAGCAGCTCGGCTCCATTCTTGACTGACAGCTCAGAGTCGGCGGCAAGCTGCGTGGCCTGTATCAGCAGTCTGTCTCTTGATTGGAGCTGACATGGAGCTCACCTTGCACAGTGCATCGAAGACTTGGTTGAAGTATATGAGGATCTCGCCCTTGGCGACCTTTGCAATGTTGTACATGCTTTCGCATGCATAGTACCTCACGCGAGCATCCGAGTCGGAGAAACAGGCAAGGACGGGTGGGACAATCTCCTCGAGGTAGCGTGCCACTTCCTGCAACAATGTGAGCTGGATGCCGCAGCAGATGCAGGTGCAGGCATGTCCATACAGGTCCCAGTGCGATCGAGGCCGCGGCCAGCCCGATGAGCCCTCCATTCCGGGCGTGGGGCTGGTGGACAGCGTACGCATAGTGGTGGCAGAGCTCGTGCACAATCTTGGCTATTCGGTCGTGGTCCTGCGCCTTGAGAGCTTCGCGAATAAGGGCCTCGAGCTCGAGCGCGCCACTTTTGCGCTTATCGTAGAGCTTGTCATTGAGCGCTTTGGTGATGTTGGGGTCCATAATGATAGAGGGAGGCAGCGGCCTTTACATGTCGCAGCTACGGGTGCATCGTCGGGCGAAAGGCGGGCGAGAGGCGGGCTGGGTGCAGGTGCAGGTGCAGGTGCAGGTGGTCGTAGACGTGGGGGACTTGAGGCCGTTGGCAGGTGCGGGCGCGGGTGCGGGTGCGTGTGCGTGTCGCGCTGTGCTGTGCGTGCATTGTGCTTGCTGAGCTGTGACAACTCCCCACTGCGTCATAGCACCTGCCCTGCCGCCGCCCGCGAGGCGCAACGCCCACCCCAGCGCCCAACAACAATAGGCTGGGCGAACCAAACCCCCTCGTCCACACACAACTTTTTTTCTCTCGTAGCACTCACTTCTTTGGGACGCTCGCACGCGACGCTTGTGCCTAAAGTGCGCCATGATGCTCGAAAGCGACCAGATGCACACCCAGACAAGTCTATTGTAGCTGTTCCTCGCCCTCACTCGTCGACACCCCTAAGCGCTATACCTGACTAGTGCTCCATCATTCACCTGCACTCGTCAGCTGTCTTGCACGGACAAGATGGAGAAGATCAAGAACAAAATCCACAGCATTCGCAGAAAGCCTCTGCCAGCTCATCTCAGAGACCCTATCATGAACCTCCCGGACGGTTTTCGAAATTGGGCCGTGGCATTGTGAGTCGCCCCGTCGGCGTATGTGTTATCAGATGGAAGATATGGATTGTAGCGCACGGAAATGAACTATCCTGTGCCAGCGTGCGTGTAGCGTGAATGTGTTGCTAACGACAACAGTATTGTCTGCAATTTCAACGTCGATGTAGGGTAGGTAAGACTGAAATCACGCCGCCATAGGTGTCAACGCTGACCTTATAAGCCCAGAGATTGAGATACTATACCCGCCAAATGTCGCCTTCAGTACGTCTGATCTGACCGCAATATGCTTCAATAGGTACCATCTCCACCATTCTTCCACATATCTTCATCACTCATCTCCTCTTAGCTTCCCAGAACAACAGAACACGGAGACCGCCGAAGACCTCGCATTCAACTTCACCGTCACCAACAACTCGCCCGATCTTAAGCTGAGTTCACCAAACTCACCGCACGGTAGTGCCGACTTGTTCTTTGCGTCATGCGTGTTTCGTCAGGAATTCGACGATACTATGAAGAGGAGCTTCAACCAAAGATCAATGGTCATGATCTCGCATCACAACTTCACTAGCTTTAACAACCGCATCCTGCAAGTGATGACAGAGACTGGAGTCATCAGCGATCCAACAACCCTGGAGGGCGCCCATGCGCAGATGAACAACTGGGCGCCACCATCTGTCGGTCGACATGATCTGCCTTTCCTCGGACGAATCTTGACCCTGGACATTGCACCGCATCCATCGTTTCCCCTGCAGGGTCTCGCCGGCTCAGTACCACTCATAGCAGAGCTCCACCCGTCTATTTACGCCTACGAGCCTGTCGGCTCGTGGGATACCATCATGAACTTCATGCCGTGCATCACCGATCTCTACGTTCTCTTCGAGAAGCTGATCCTGTGCGAATCTGTCATCGTAGTTGCCAAATCACCCCAACTCGCCAGCGAAGCTGTGTCTTCCTTACTCGACATCATCAGGCCTGTCCCCTACGCTGGCGTCGTAAAACCCTACATGACTATGCAAGCCGACTTCCGCAGCATAGGCATCGATGGCGGCACCCCACGGCCATTCGTCGTCGGCATCACAAACCCTTTTCTGCTAAAGCGCATAGTCGCTGCCGCAGAGAAAACACAAGGCATACGCCCGCACATTCTATACCTACAGAACTTCGAAGGACCAGTACCTACACGGCGACACCACTCGCTGCACCACAAGTCTAGCCGTAATGTGCTTCTAGACCTACCAGGTGGAGGCATTGAAGTTCACACACCGTCGAAGCGCTATTTCAAATCAGACTCCAGCATCGTCAACCAAATCGAAAGCACCCTGAAACTAGACAGCCAGACGTCATCCCTTAGCCCGCTCATTCGCCGCCATTTTGCGGAGCTTACAGCTCAGTTTCTCGCGCCTATCAATAGATATCTGGCCACCAGCAACGTCGTATCGCCAGGCGGACACCAGCGGTATGCTTCATTTTCGATTCCAGAATTCCTTTCGAGTGTAGGCAAGCACGGAACGAGCGTGAAGCTAAGGGGCCAGGGCCCGATGCAGCGACACAAGGCTCGAGATGGTCTCTACGCGGCATTCTGCGGGAGCGAGAACTTTTACAGTTGGCTAGACATGAAGATCAGTCTAGAGAACGAGGCGAGCGCGGGACTACTAGGCGGGCCGGCAGGCGTGAAGATGGGTTGATTGATTCGCTATCACATATCGAAGAAGATTTTCCATTTCGTAATGTATAATCGACGATACATAGACATCAACCAAACAACACGAGGTCAAATCAATCACAACCTACTCAATCCCACCACTTCCCTCGGCGCGTGGTATGTCGGCACCTTCATGTCCAGCGCGGCGCCACTGTAGCCCAGGTCCTCGGCGGTCAGCACGGCGCACTTCTCGCCGATCAGGAGCGCGGTCGAGTACGTGTTGCAGCCGACGTTATCGGGGCAGATGGACAGGTCGGCCACCTTGAGGCCCTTGACGCCGTGCACGTTCAGCCGCTCGTCCAGCACGCCGTGCTTGACGATGGAGTTGCCGTTCTTGGGCGCCATGGAGCACGTGCCCAGGGAGTGCCAGGTGGTTTCGACGTGGCCTGTGGATCAGTATCAGCACGGTGTGTTTCGAAGGGGGTGGGGGAAAGGGGAGGGGGGACGTACGCTTCACCCAGTCCTCAACATGCTTGATGTCCTCCTTGGTGTACTGCAGATCCTCCAGCACGTGCTGCGAGTTCGAGTTCAGGAAGCTCGGTTTCGGCGCCTTGCCCGCTTCGATCGGCATGGTCCAGCTGCCGTGCTGGATGCCGGCGGTGAGGTTGCCCTCGAGGGCGTACTATTGCTCAATCAGCACAATCAAAAGCAGCCAGCATCCAAGAGACACGTACGGCCTTGGTGGTTGCCAGATCCATGTCCTTAGCCCGCGCAGGGCTGTCGTACGCGTAGAAGGGGTGCATGCTCTGCACCTCGCCGGCGTAGGCGTCCATGCGGCGCGCCGTCTCGCGCGACTTGACGTAGCCCCAGACTGGCGGGGCGTGTTAGCAGGTGGGCTTCTAGGGAGGGGGGGAGGGGGTTGAGGGTTACCCATGGGCGCCATGTCGCGCTTGTCGTTCATGAAGCCGGCGTCGAAGTCGGGGGCGTCGTAGGGGTCGGGAGAGGTGATGTGGGTCGAGCCGCGGGAGAAGGGGTACTGTTTGATGTTAGTTCTTGTTGAGGTTGGGGAGAAGGGGGGCCATACCTCGAGGAAGTGGAACATGGTGAAGAACTTGCCGGGCGGCATGACCATGTGGTCGCCGAACCAGCCGGCGATGACGGAGTAGTGCATGACGGGCTTGTCCGGCTTGTCTTTGAAGTAGCTGTCCCATCCGGAGCGGAACTCGGGGCAGGGCCACTTATCCATGGTTGCCAGTTCGTCCTCCGTTGGCCTGATCTTGACGCCTGCTTCGATGCCGTTGGTGGCCAGGGGGCCGGTACCGTTTATATTCCACTGATCGAAGACCTGCTTCTGCACTGCCGGGTCGCCACGAGCGAAGTCGTCGAAGGACTCGACGTGCGGCTTGGCCCTGTAGGTGGAGAAGGTGAGGTAGTGATCCTGGAAGTTGAGGCCCACACCGGGGAGGTCCACGAGCGGCTTGACACCAGCCTTGCGCAGCTTCTCCGGGTCGCCGATGCCAGAGCGCTGGAGGATGAGTGGCGAGCTGAGCGTGCCGCCGGAGACGATGATCTGCTTCCTGGCTCTGATGACTCGGGATGACATCTGGCCCGGGGTGAGAGGCTTGGTTGCAACGACCTTAACGCCTACAGCACGGTCGCCCTCGAGGACTACTTTCTCGACTTTGGTGTTGGTCATCAGGTGCAGGTTTTGGTGCACGGCGCGAGTGCTGTGGACGTAGCCGTGGGCTGAGTCGGAACGGCGTCCTGTGTCGCGGTTGATCCACTTGAGCCATTGCTCAGCTCCATGGCCAGTGGTCAGGTCTTGGAGGTCATCAGTGTATGGTATTCCCTGAGATTCAGTGGCTCTTAGGAAGTCGTCTTTGATTGGGTACGTGTAATTGCCAAAAGAGACCTTGATGGGACCTTCGAAACCATGAATATCACGATTGTTGCAGGAACGCTGGTACGTCTCGTGCTTCTTCATGAGTGGGATGAGCTCATTAGTGGTCCAGCCTTTGGCCTGAAAGTCATCGTAGTCAGATGCGGAGGCACGTGTATACATCTTTGAAATAATAAGCAACTGCGCAATGCAAACTTCATCAAGTTCTTACCATGAAGTTGATGGAGGATCCGCCTCCCAAGATGTGAGCGCAAGGCACGACAGCTCGACGTCCGTCCAGCCATTCCGAAGGTCGCGAGTAGTAGAAAGAGGCAGTCTTGCTGTCCAATTTCATGTTACGCGGGTAGATACCCGGTCTGAACACCCATGGGTTATTCAAGTTCGATTCTCCGGCCTCGATTAGAAGGACACTGAGGCTGTGGTCCAGGTTTGCAAGTCGGCCAGCAACAACACAGCCGCAACTTCCTCCACCACAAACGATGATATCGACCTAAAGAGGTCAATGAGTGAATGTTTCAAGGTTTGTGTCTACCTACCTCGTCTGGGATTGCCATGTCGATACTGTCACTACGTTGTAGTTCTTATCAGCTTAATTTTGGTTAGTAGGGACGTTACTGCAGTCGCACAGAGCCAACTGAGTTTGGCCGTGCAATTGCAGAAGCAACATTCACCTTTTATCTCCCCAAACCCCGCACCTCCAATGCTTCGGGTCCAAGGATGTCTGTTATCTGGGGTTGTGATACCGAGCGCTTCTGTGCATGCGCTCGGATGGTATCAAGTTCCTGTGTGGGCAAAAAGAGGGGATGGCATCTGCCGCCTACCTTGAAACATGCAAGTTACCAACCCATAATAGCTAATCATCCACATGTAGATTGCCTTGAGCCCGCGGAATGGGAGGTTTGACACGATGACCGTGACAAATGCATACACTGCCTGCGGATCCGCTGCGTACAATGCTAGGCGTCGAGAGCATGGGTGGTGATTTGTTTCGATGATTGGCTTGTAGCATCGGCTGAGGGAGTTCTTCCAGTGCACAGGATTCACATCCAGGGTTGTCAGGATCCGTGATGCAGGACTCGTACGCTCACTGCTGTAATCAGATGCGGAGAAATTGCGCCTCCAATCGAATTGGGCGCATAATGTCCCCTTTAGCAACGCATTTGCGGATCCGGGTCTGCGAAGGTTTAGAGTCTCGAATCGCAGCCTTGGACTCGATACCAGCCCACTGGTGATACGATCAGGGAGTTGCCAGCGTGCGTCTGTCTACGGACCGAATACGACTTTCAAGGTCGATAACAGTACCTCAATAGTAATTGTAGCAATTGATCCACCTCCTGATATCATGTACGCTCAATGCTATTTGATCGGAGCCCCGGACGTGTTTGCAAGAAGTTGAATCTTCTCCAGCTCTTGCATTTGCGATATGTCATGATGCTTAGTTTGGAACCCATGTGCGGGGGGCGTGCGGCACTGATGTTAGGGCCGCTGCGGGCGTTCCAAACGGGTCGAGTCGAGGGTCTTCGTGGGACACACACGGATGTGGGGTGCAGTGTTGGCGTGAACGCTAACGCTCGGAAGTGCGGGGAATGGTATCCATTATCTATTGCCGGTCAATGTACTGCTAAGCCCGCACCTTTCTAGAGTTCTCACGGGGATAGATCTCATCCAAAGGTGTTGGCAAAAGCGCATCCCCAACATGTTTTGCAACACACGAGGAGATGCTGAATCCCGTAAAGGTTTCTGCGTGGACGTGCAGGTGCAATACCACAGAACCGAGCGTCCAATGTCGATTTAGATATCTTTGGGGCCATGAGAGCGGGTAAACGGCGTAGCATGCATGCTAAGGCTTGGCTGGGCTGCGCGTGCAGAGTCTGGTCGTGTTCGCTGTGGGAGGAGGTGCTCGAGTCAGGTTAGACTGTGATGTAGCTCGGCTTTGACAACCACAGCGAACAATGTCGCTTGTTCTGCGTTTAGTGAGATATATCTATAATTATAATTTTCCCTCAAACCAGCTGTCCCGGTCGCGGCATGACGAATTTTCGTCGGAGACTCAGGTACAGAATACAATGTGTGAAGATTTGAAGGCCGGTGTGCCGTATCAGCAATGCTCTTGGTTCCATTGTAGAATAAAACTATGAACTATGAATGCTATAGAATCTCGCGTCCTCTACTAACAGGCGATACCCATGAGAGGTTGGGTATAGTACAACTGGACATAAACTCCTTTTATGAACGCCGTAAGCCAGGATCTTTTTAGAGTGGAGGAGAAGGAAAGTTGTGTGTTATGTTGTTGTGTCAGGTGAGGTGACCCAGCAACCTGGAGCTGCTCAAATGATCTCGTGTCGCTCCCAGCCGGTAGGCTTTGGGTATTCAAGGCCCTTGCTTGGGTGCGGCTTGGTCGCATCCTTGTACTCGCTCGCGTAGGGGTTCGGGTCTTCTTTCTGGTTGAGGTTCCCAAGAGTGTGGTTCACCTCCCGATGTTTGCTCTCATCTGCACGGACTAGATTCATGTCAGTTAAAGTACTGAGGTAGGATACAGTTGGGACATGCTTACTGTACAGCAGTAAATCCCGCATGGTGCGGTGACCCTCGGGCATGTTCCAGTAATCGATTGCAATATCGGGAGCCTGCAGCTTCTCCCATTTGGGAAGAAGACCTGCGTCAAGCTCTTGGATTTGACGAGTGTACGTGTACACAGCTTCCTCTTCCAAGTACCCAACGAATCGGTGAAAGGTACGAGGGCTTATAAGATACGCGAAGAACATGGCGTTGCACCAGACTCCCTGAGAGACAAGCACCATGAAGCGCATGAAGCGACCAGGCCGCTGCAACTTCAGAAAGGTGAGCAGATGCATACGCTCGTTGTAGCTCTCCTCAAGCAGAGACTCAATCCTGATCCGTAGTCAATATCAAGACAAGAGCATAATCGACTCGACTTACCATCCGTTATCTCGTTTCATCCTTCTCATCGAGTGCAGATGCCTGATCATTCCTGCAACCATGCCGGGTACACCTGCCACACTTTCGAGAAAAATATTTCTGATCATGTACTTCTCTTCGGTCATAGCACCTTCCTTATGCTTGTAGCCTGTTGCCAGGTCGAGGCCCCATCGTAGAATTCTTGTAGCAATCAGAGCAGCCTTATCCGAAGCCGTTCGTGCTTCTCGGTGAGCAATGACGACTGCATTCAGATGTTCTTCTTTGACATCTAATAGCTGTGTTAGTACCCCTCAGTACACAAAACCATTCGTGCATACCTGGATGAGGCCATGCTGCTGGCGTCCTCCTCACCAAGTCTGTCTCTTTGTTCTCAAAGAACTTTTGGACCTTGGGACTTTCCGATGAAGAGAAGTGGCGTTGGCTAGCAGGTGCCAGCTGTATGTGTTGGACGATACATGTGGACCGTAATGGGGTGGCGCCAAATGACTTGAGGATTTGGGACGTCGCACGTCCAGACGCGATCGATCCGCGTGTAGCCAGTCTGCTGGAGAGCATTGATGGTTATGATGTGACGTTTGTATCGTGGTAAGATAGAGTTGTGTATTGTGTAAGCACTGCTGAGCTTTGGACTGAGGCACACCGAAGGTCTTTATATGAGCGAAAGCTCCGCTATCAGTGATGCCAAATATATCTAAGAAAAGCAGCCGGTCAGAAACCCTTCCCAAACGGGTACACGCAGTCGACGTACTGTCGTAGTCATCAAAGGGTGAAGCAGGAAGCGTAGGGCTGAACAGGCCCTAGCAATGCGGCATCGTCGGCATCATAGTGTAAGTCGAACATAACGATGAAGCCGATTGGTCATTTGGACTCGCGTAAGACACGCAGGGTCGCGTGCAGAGCAAAGGTTTGGTGTCCGGTGGCTGTGGAAGGGTCACTACGAAAAGGAATCGGGTTAGCGACATCTCGGTTCGAGGACGGCGGGTTTCCGCTGAACACTCGAGAATCTGCGATCTTACGCAAAACTTGACTGGGTTCCTAAAACGAGTCACCGGTTTATGCATGGCACGTCGTATTTGGTCTTGGTATTGGAGAAGGCTCCTTTGTCGCAACTGAACGAGTTGCCTATCATTCAAGAAGCCTCCGATAGATTCTCGTTCGGCGATTCGGGGAGCTACAGTTCGCCGCCGTTGTCTCCACAACTAGGGCTTCAGCACTCAACTCGACGGCTCGATCAACGAACTGTGCTTCTGCTAAGACCCCGATGTGGATTCTTCCAGACCTCCCAGTTTCACTGATCAACTGATTTAGGTGTTCTCGCATCACATGTACTTTTCGCAGCACTGCGAGGCAAGCTCAGGCGGGGCTGGTGGCGCATGCTGACTGCTACATCGGTGCTTACGTCCATCGGCCTCGCCACTCTGGCACCTACAATCTATAAGAAGTTACCAGCGCTGACAGTTGCCCGTGGTGCCTATCTTGTCGTTTTCGACCCTGCGGCACAGTCGCGCTTTCCACTGGGGAATCCTGGCCATTGCAGTCAGAGGTTGTAACCCGAGGCAAACAACTCCGAAAACGATATGAGATACAGGACTGGAACTTGACGCTTGCTGGACTAGAAAGTTTCTCGCTCCAATTGCGTGGTAACAAGGAAGAGCTGAGCAATCTGCGACACTGGCTTCGACGTGCTTGAGGCCGAGCCAGCTTCAACTACAACCATGAGAAATATGCGAAAGCTTTACCGTTTAAAAAGTGCCGCATCTTCGTTGAATGTTCAATGTAGCAGCTAATTTCCATGGCCGATCCACGGTTTCCACGACTGGCGCTGATCCACCTCGCGAATTTTGAAGACCTCAATCAAGAAGGGGCGAAAAGAAAGCTTGACCAATAGGCCGTATAGCCATCTACAAGAGCTCTGTATTCATGTAGACTACACCAACCAGAGCCGAAGTAACCCGAGCGGGACGCTAGCTTGCGCCGATATTGTGTTATGCCAAGTGGTTGCTCCCCAGAGCTGACAGGTTGCAGTATGCTCATGCGGTTGTCAAGATGACACTTTCGAGCATTGGCAGAGCGAAACGGAAACTGGCTCTAATGCTGAGCCGCAGACAAGACATATCTCAACCTTTCAGATGAATGATGTCAATTTGGTCATTCCAAGGGGAGCGTGCCGTTGCGGCTCTGCTTGTAAGTATCAGCGATCGAGAATTTCACTCTTTGCAATCTGCTTTCTTACCTGAAATAGCGAATTGAGATCAGCGCTTTCGACTACAGCTCTCCAGTTGGCTGGCGTACATTCTCTGAAGTCGGTGTGTATCGACTGGGGGCCAAAGGCCTTAAGTGGGCCCTGAAGCATGAGGCGTTCGCTAGTACGGTGCAGCTACAACTCCGACCGACTCCCAAGCAAATCTTCTCTATCCTCAGGAGAATTTCTCCTTGTATCCAATTGAGGTTGGAGACCCTAGAATCCATCTGTTCACTCGTCGGTCGTTTGGTTAATTGACTTCGCTCATGCTGAGCAAGGCTGAAGAGCAAGGCTGACCACCTTAATGTTGCTACCCCAGCGTTTTCAGCGCGTGCCGCATCACGAAAATGGAAGTGATCAAGACATCATTCTGCCAACTTACCCCTCGCAAACCAAGACGGATACCACAAACGACAAAGAAGCCCATTACGGCGGCGTGTATGAAGCTATGCATGCTGATACAGAGTACATGGGTGGAGCCTCTGGAAACCTTCAGTATACCGTCACGCACAGGAAGACATGGGTAGAGCGGCTGGAGCATCTTGAACACCAGCGGTTCGGAACTCGTCTAGTTGCCTTCATTTACGACAACTTTGTGGCCGGATGGCGTGCCGGACTGCATCGTGCTTTTTTGCTCAGTCTGGTAGCCCTTGTTATCAATGCTTCTATTTTCCTCTGGCTGTACGTCGAGTTCGACCACCCCGGCGGGACCGGTCTGATCGTCTCATCCAATTGTGGAAACATTGGCAGGATAGAAACCGGCATCAAGGTTGGTCTGAACGTCATCTCGACGCTGATCCTGGGCGCTTCAACCTACGCGATGCAAGGAACGACATCACCAACAAGAGAAGAGGTGGACGCGGCTCACAAGAAAGGAAAGTGGCTCGAAATAGGGACGCAGAGTTGGAGGAACTTGGGCTACGTAAGAAGAAGACATGCCGCTATCTGGGCTGCGCTGGCGTTCACGAGTCTGCCTCTGCATTTGATGTAGGTCAACGCAACAGAGCGTCTGAAAGGGTGCTAATGCAGCACCAGTTTCAACGCCGTCTTCTTCCATACTACGGAAATGTATCAGTACGCGGTTGCGGTAGTAAGCCGCGACTTTGTGGACAATACAGCATTCCAGGTCACACCGGAGAACTCTTCACCGGCGCTACGCTTCCCGGACGAACAATTACAGTGGGTCTCAACTACGGATCCTTGCAATGGCAATAGCTGTTACTGGGATGTCAAAGATGATACTTTGATTGTGCAGTTTCTTAACGGCGTACGAAACTCTTCGCGGAGAGTTGATGTATCGACTTCAGCGCTTATCGATGCAGTGCAGAAGGATCAAGCCCTTGTCTATGAGAAGCTCACAGATGAAGAGTGCTTCAATGGCTTTGCCAACGGATTCATGCAAAGTTACAGCGATGTACTTGTGGTATCCAAGACGATGCAGACCGAGGATCCCATTCTCTGGACGCGCTATCCGCAACGAACGATGAGCGAAGACAAGAAAGACACGCACAGAGACCCATTTCACTGGATCTGCCACGATGAGCTTGTGGCAAGTAACTACACGAGGACCGATCGTTGTAGCAGAAACTATGCCCGAAAATGGGTGCAGCCAAAGAACTGGACAACCGATGACTGGACCGTGTATGGCCATCCTGTGGACCACTGCTTTGCTCGCATAGCGCCAGAGCTTTGTCATTTGCAATATAACGCGTCCATTATGCTTGCTGTTGCGCTCTTTAGCTTGTGCAAAGTATTGGCTATTGCCGTCCTTGTCTTCACTCACCCGGATGGCGATTTTCTGCGCACCCTAGGCGACGCTGTCACTTCTTATCTAAAAAGAAGCGATCCGACCACCGAGGATATGTGTCTCGTCTCTTCAGCTCAGATCCGAAAGTTCGGCCTACCCACCGGAGCAGACGCCCCTCATATCGTCACCAAGACGCGGCGTCGGTGGTTAGTAGGTCCCAAGCTTCAGGAGACAGCCACCATCCCCTACGCCCCCCAAGTCTTCACCAACACCCATCCCCGATGGTGGACCAGCGCCAACACCACTGAATTCTTCTCCACCGTCGGCATATCCTTCGCTTACATCTTAATCCTCAGCAGCACACTCTATTGGGCCATCTCGGAAACCAACGGCAACGCCTTCGACACGGGCCTCGGTGGCGGCGCAAACATCCAGTCGCTGGCCAGCCTCCGCCGCGACGACCCACGCGCCGCTGTCGTGGTCTCCACCATTCTCACCGCCAATATCCCCCAGCTCGGCTTCTCCCTGCTCTACGTCGCCTACCACAACATCTGGAGCAAGCTGCTCGTGGCGCAGGAGTTCGACCGCTTGACGACGCACAAAAAGGGTTTGCGGATCAGCGATCGTCCTCACGGCCAGCAGCGCCCGAGTCACTTCTTCACTCTCCCGGCAAGATACGCCCTCCCGCTGATGGCGTGCAGCGCCGCGCTGCACTATTTCTGCTCGCAGAGCCTCTTCATGGCGCGCTTCGACGGGGTCAGAAACGGCGAGGTCGACTGGCTGGACCAGATGGTGCGGCTGGGGTACAACGCTGCGGGCATGATAGCGCTGATCAGCGTCAACGTGGTGATGATGGGGGTGACGGTTTGCATCGCGGGGTTCAGGCGGCTCAGCACGGAGATGGGGGAGATGAGCATGAGCGCCGTGGTGAGTGCGGCGTGTCATCTGCAGCGATACGAGGCGGAGCCGTGGCTGCAGGCCGTGCAGTGGGGGGATGTCAGTGGTGATGGGGCGGGGGAGGTTGCGGGTGGGGGGTTTGTGAGGCATGCTGCGTTTACGTCGCTGTTGGCGGAGCGGCCTAGAGAGGGGATTGTGTATCGGTAGGTGGTGCTGTGTATGAAGTTTTGCGATGTAAATCACTGGAAGAGTGTGAAGTGTACATTTAGCAGTGTACTATACGGTTCTGAGTATTGGGTGAACAAGAAATCCAAGTATATCCTAATGGCGTGTCTCCCAAGTACAAAGCGAGTTCAGTGAAGCGGACAACAACTTGAAGATTTTTGACTAATCGTACATCCAAGACACGACAATAGTCGCAAAGCTCAGCACTAAGAATTAAAGATGTCATGGCATAGATTCATCCCGAGCGTCTATCTGTATCCAACATAAGACTCTACGGTGAGTTACCAGCCATCAACCAATAAAACTACACGTAGGCAACCTATAATCCTTCAGCACCCAATACTTCCTCCTCAACCCCTCCCACTCCCCCCTCTCATCCAGATCCGGCACCGGGATGGTCTCCCACTCAGTATCAAACCCAGCCTCAAACAAATCCATCTCCACAATCTTGCCGTACACATCATACACAATCTGCCGATCCGCGCCCATCCCATTGAAGAAGCCAAATTTGCCCCCCTCTCCCCCAACCCCACCCGCAGGATCCAACAACCCGATCACGTGCTCGGTGAAGAACTCGCGCAGCGCGCTGTACTCCTCGGCGAAGGTGTCGAAGTAGATCCCGTCGAAGAGGACGCCCTGCTCCACGAGCCCGGGGACGACGTCTTGCCAGCGGCCCGAGTGGATGACGACGCCGGGTTTCTTGTCCCAGCCCTGGGACTTCATTTTTTGCAGGACGTCTGGATGCGCTTCGATAATGTGGTGGGCTTTTGGTTGTTTCTCCTGTAGGATCGAGTCGATGATGCCCATCCCGTGGCCGACGTTGAGGACGCGCAGGCCGGGCGTGGGGGCCAGTAGCTCCGCCGAGCGGCGCATGAGGGTGGTTTCCCACTCCATCATGACGCCGTTGCCGGCCTCGTCGGTTAGCCTGTCGCGGTCGAAGGTCAGGTTCGAGGCTAGGTAGTTGGGGTTCTCCGTTGACTCGTCGCCGGGCGTGGGGTCTTCGCTGATGTCCAGAATCTCTACGTCCTCGGTTGAGACGTCGGCTTGGTCTTCAGCGTCCTTTTTCTCTTCGTCTTCATCTTCATCCTCCTCTTCGGACTCAGAGTCACCCCCGCCAAGCAGCTGGTACTGGTCCAGTCGGCTCAGCAGCAGTTCAGCGCGCACACCAGCGTCCACACAGAGCTCGTACAGCTCTGTCAGCCCCAATCTCTGCGCAATGCACCCCGGTGTCTCGCCATTTGCGTCCAGATCGTTCCAGATGGCGCCGTTCTCGAAGAGTAGCTTGACGGTCTTTGTCGCAGCTTCGGTCTGCTCTTTCTCGGCTTCCTTCGTGCTGTCACTCTCTCCATTTGCTGTACCGGTAGCTTTGTCATCCTCGTCGGGCTCGCAGGCGGCAATAGCAGCATGGAGCGGGGTGAAGCCTGTCTCGGCATCTTGGACGTTTGCGGATGTGTTGCGGAGGAGGTTGCGGAGTGATGGGATGTCGTGGTTTGCAGCGGCCAGAAGAATGCTCTGGGTGGACAGCTCTGTCTCCACGTCGAAGGCGGGGTCATTCATGGTTGCTGTGTCTGTATGTTGAGTTTGGGATTCACTATGTACACCCTCTTGAGGAATACCTCCGGGAGGGGCAGAAAAGTTTAAGTGGGGCAAAATCAGGGTCCACGCTACGTCAGCGATGTCTGGCCTTCTTTTGTCTTTCCATGTTAGATGACAACTTCGAGAACGAAACAGCATACAGGATCAGAAAAAGGGTATGCTCAAACTGGATATCGGAATTGGTATATGTAGATACGGACATGACAAACCCCAAACGCCTGTGGCCAAGGCCGTGACCACGTCTCTTACTATATTTGCACATGCTCCTACACGAAGCGGCGTAGCGTAGCGGACATTTCGTAAACGCCTTCTAATCAGATCATGCTGTAAACAACTCTCCACTTCATCCAAACAACATCTACGCTGCTGCCCGCTGAGCGTTGCGTCCAGCTCTTGCGGGCGCGCGTACTGCTCCAGGCCTGTTGAGCGTGTACTTGGCAAAGGACCTTGCCAGAGCCTTCTTCGCGCTGACCTTCTGTGAGCCGACAAACGAATCGACCGTGACAGCGATGGCACGATCGATGTCTTGTGACGAGCAATAATCGGATAGACGCATTTTGCAAAACGATTCTGCGATACGGAGGATGGCCTCCAGATGACGAACCTAGTCGTGTAAGTCTTTTTATATGGATATGGAGAGTGACAGGAAATACTTACGGTGATGGGGTAAGCGCCGGTCGCCATTGACTCTCGACGCATATCAGCAAACAGGCGAGCGACCTTGTCCTGGTCGATCTGGTACAGCTTCGGTCTGCACCTCTCGCGAGCATAGAGGATGTACTTCCTCAGAAGCTCTTGCGGAATCTCGCCCTGCTTACGTTCTGTCTCCAGTTCGTCAACCTCCATGCCCTCGCCATTCTCGCCCTCCTGTGTGGCCTTTGCCTTGTCCGAATAGCCGTAAGCAGAGTTGACAAGGGGGTGCGCTCGGCCGTGAGAGTTAACAACGAACTTGGCGAGACGCTCGTCTTCCTTTGGATCGACAGTATCACGCACAACACACAAGATGTCGAAACGAGACAAAATAGGCTCGGTCAGCTCAACATTTTGGGAGAAGGGGATGGTAGAGTTGTAACGACCGCCGATTGGGTTGGCAGCAGCGACAATAGCGCATCGAGCTTGGAGAGTTGTGACAATACCAGCCTTGGAGATGGAGATGGTCTGCTGTTCCATAGCTTCGTGAATGGATGTTCGATCTTGATCGTTCATCTTGTCGAATTCGTCGATAAGACATGTGCCCTTGTCAGCAAGCACCAATGCACCCCCCTCCAAGGTCCACTCGCTAGTCATTGGGTCGCGACGAACAGAGGCGGTTAAACCGACAGCGGAAGCTCCCTGACCAGTGGCGAAGACAGCACGGTGGGCTGTCTTCTCAACGTACTTCAGGATCTGAGACTTGGCTGTACCTGGATCTCCAAGAAGCAAAACGTTGATATCACCACGGATCGAATGACGGCCAGCAGCCTCTTTGCTGACACCGCCGAACAGAGACAATGCCACAGCGGTCTTGATGTCTGTGTGGCCATAAATACTAGGGGCGATCGAGTTGATGATCCGATCAACAATCTTGGGGTCCTTGGCCAGTTTTCGAATCTCGCGCTCGTCCTCGTCAGTAAGCCGGAAACCTGCCAGCTGATCGTGGGACTTGACGACATAGTTTGCCTCAAGAATCGTGGCAAAGACTGGGAAACCGTTCTTGTTGTTGAGAGCAGCATCGTAGTTGTTTCTGTAGATACCAGTGACCTCGATCTCCTCACCCGGCTTCGCAGAGTCGATCAGGTCCCAAAGCAGGATGACCTCGCGGTGACGGGGCAGACGACCTGCTGGAACGGTTCCTGGTGATTCCTGAAGGGTGAGCTTCTGGTAGTTCCGGTATACAGTTCGCTCCGAATTGACTGTAAAGGGACCGCGAGACTGGCAGTTTTGACAGAAAGAGATCTTGACTTCGATGTTCGAGTCTTGGTGAAAGGGACCGAGCGTTGTACCACATTTCTGGCAGTCGAACTTGACGTACTTGAGCTGAGGGAAGACTCCACTGCGACGAGTAACAACTCCGCTGACGCGGACCAGACTGTTCAGGTGTGACTGACGGAGCTGGCGCAATGTGTATTGCACGGGCACATCTGTGATACGGACGTGGATCTCGTTGTGAATGCGCTCGTAATCTGGATAATGGAGGAGGACGACTTCCATGGAGACCTGATCGAAAATCTTAAGCATCTCAGTCGGTGTGTTGGCAAGCCAGTATGCGAGTGTGGCCTTGGACTCGGCAAGGTGATCAAACGATACTTCCAGCGACTCGGCATTTACCTCACCAAGTGTGCGAATGCGTGTACCGTAGACCGATTGACCATTCTCATCGGTGTATTCGGTCAAGAATGACTTGAACTCGCGCGCAATAGTGCGAGCGACCTGGGGTTGAGCCACCCAGTCGGTCAGGTTGTTCGCCTTGACATCAGTCAGAGCCTCCAGGGTGAGCTCCTCATCCATGATGTTGTCATCCATGTCCATGTCATCCTGGTCTTCGTCATATCGATGTCTTCGTGCGCGACGACGGCCTTGCCCCATGAGATCGGCCAGGCCGTCCTCGTCGTCGTCCGGCAAGAAAGCTGCCGGCATGCGACGTCTGGCTTCTCGATCACGGGCGTTGAGACGTCTTTCGAGTTCTCTTCTTTGGTCAAGCGAGAGCTCTTCGTATTCGCCTTCATCGTCGATACCCGCGCCCTCGTATGCGTCGTTTTCACGTCTAGAATAATCGTTCTCGAAATCGTCGGCGAAGAGGTCGATGCCCTCAGCTTCCTCTGCATCTTCATCAAGGTCGTCTACATCGCGAATAATGTCGTCGTCGTCAAGCATGTCTGCGTCATCGTCGTTTGGCAGCATTGGCGGAGAGGAGGCCATAGCTGTCTGTCATCAGATGTCTGTTGTCTCAGATGGTGATTGCACTTACGGCTCGATGGTGGGAGTGCTCCAGACGACGATAGACCGTCATCGCGAGCACGCTTGTTGTTGCCCCTGCTGGGAGCTGCCCCACGGTTCGCAAAGTCCATGTTGGAGCGCAAAGGAGGAGAACTGAGTCGTCAGCGGTTGCGTGGGTAACAGGAATAGGCGTTGGGTAACAACTCCCATGTGTAGTGTTGACGGTGCTTACTTACCTCATGCTGAACCAATGTACAACCGAATATCGTGGTCAATGGTGTACAGGCGTAGAAAGGGACGTGAGTAGGTGGGGATTGTTTAATGTGGGGTGTGATGAGAATGTCACGTCCGTCGCGCGTAGCAACGCGTCCATTTTGCACTATGCCAAATCGGGGCTTAATTGCTGCTCACTCGATGGTAGAGCTCCATCGACCGTCATCACCACCAGACTCAACTGATTTTTGGGGGAGAGTATTGCAAAGACTTGTGTGTCGCGACTGCACGATCCCTAACGCGCTCGTATCGCGCCCGGAAGCGCAACCATGGCGGACTCACAATCCACGATGACTTCGGTGAAGCCGCGCACCAGCAGCATGTCCCAAATGTCTGAGAGCTCCCAGACAGCAGCAGAGTAAGAGTAGCCCAGAGGCCTTGATGTATAATCACTGATAATTTTGCTACAGCTTTATCAAGGAACAGCTTAGCCTCGAAGCAGAAGCACGCGAGGCTCTTCCTTACGTCAGTCCTCAACCCGTCCCAACTCTGAGCTCCGCAACTGACAAGTCACAGCAATTCGACACTTGCACACGCGATCTCGGTCCTCTCCGTCAGAGCCTCTACGCTTGCCTCACATGCAGTCCACCGCCTGCTAGCGCCGCCCAGGTTCACACGCCGGCTGGCGTCTGCTATTCGTGCTCGATATCTTGCCACGGCGAACACACTCTCGTCGAACTGTTCAACAAGCGCAACTTTGTCTGTGACTGCGGTACGACCCGCATGCCTGAGAACGCGCCCTGCACTTTGCGGCTCAATGCAAAGACTGGTCAGAAGGACGGCGTGACAGGCGACGAGGCTGCGAAGGGCAACAAGTACAACCAGAACTTCAGTAACAGATTCTGTGGCTGTGGCGAGGACTACGACGCACACGAAGAGAAAGGCACCATGTTCCAGTGCCTAGGCCTGGGAACGGTAGACGATGGTGGCTGCGGCGAAGATTGGTGGCACCCAGAATGTCTGGTGGGCTTCACTCGCGATGAATATGCAAAGTCGATCGAGAAAGCTAAGACAAAAGCTGCAGACGGAGCGGTCACGGTCGCTGAGGTCAACGGAGAGGCTAAGGACGATCAGAACGTAACAGCGACACGCGTGCTCGACACAGCAATGCTCGAGCGCAATGGCGAGGATGGGAACGATGTAATGGCTGAAGCAGAGGAGAATGAAGATGAGGATCCGCCCCCACCTCCGGGTTTCCCACCCGAGGACGACTTTGATCATTTCCTCTGCTACAAGTGCGTAGAAGCCAATCCGTGGATCAAACAATATGCTGGCTCGGCTGGGTTCTTACCGCCAGTGTACACGGAAAAGAGTCTCAACGCTGTCCAGCCAACAGAGAACACATCGACTGAAGCTGCTACAAGTGTCGAGTCCAAGAAACGCAAAGCATCTGATGACAATGAAGACGACCAGTTTGACGCAACCCTATCCGTTTCGGTCCCAGCTAAGCGCCAGAAGTCGGAGGATCCCGCCAGTGCATTATCCAGCATCACAGAAGAGACCTCCACCTCGACACTCCCAACCACTCCCAAAGTAGGAGACGCAACAACTTGCAAAATGGCGTCTCTCTCTCCACTGCCTGCAGCAGCTCTCACCAATCCCTTCTCCCTCTTTCTCAAACCCGACTTCCGTGACCACCTCTGCCACTGCGCAACTCACTTCCCCCTCTTGAAGTCCCACCCACAGCTCCTCGAGGAGGAAGACACGTACGAACCGCCCATCTCCGAGAACGGCAACGATGGCGCAGCCTCTGCTGGAACAGGATCTCTGCTCGACCGCGGCGAAGCCGCCTTCAGCAACATGGATCGTGTTCGCGCGATCCAAGGGGCAATGGCGTATGCGCAGCTCAAAGATAAAGTGAGCGCATTCCTGAAGCCCTTTGCGGAGAGCGGTCAAGCCGTCGGGGCGGAGGATGTCAAGGCGTACTTCGAGAAGCTGAGAGGTGACGCACAAGGGATCCAGGAAGCGGCTGTAGGCGCGAAGAAGAACAACGACGATGGCGAGGGTGAGGACGACGATGGGGCTGATGGGAGTAACAGGAAGGAGCAAAGTGGCTATTAAAATTCGAGGATTGGCGTTTGGGGGATGTGATACCAGACCTGATTACCAGAGTAATGAGGGACGATTAATATGTAGAATAACAGGCGAAACGCATTGCGGACAGCAATGCGGACATCGTATACCATTTTGTGTTTCCATTATACACGTAAATAGCTAGGACAGATCGATGATATTGCCAACACTCTCGGAGACATCCTGCAGCACTTCACGCGTTCCCACTCTTCTCTTCACCATCACACTGCTCTCCCATACCCCAAACAAATCATCAATTCTCCTGCTCCGTGCAGTTTGTTCTCACACTCCCGGAGAGACTCAACGAGGTCTGACGCGCCCAGTACTATCTAGCGGCGCTAACCGCATTCGTCCACCATGGCATCACAGGTGCGTGACGTCTACCACCTCACGACTACCATCTCCAACCATACCTTTCTACTCTCCCCCGAGACCAGACCAAATACGCTCTCTAATCATCCGATTTCTTTTCTTCTCTCACCAATACAGTCACAGTTGCATTCCATACCGTGCTCCTCGCTCCCCGGTACAGCCACAGCTGCAGCAATGGTGGACCGTCTCATCCAGCGCTATGGGCCGCGCAACCCCGCGCTCTTTATTGCTTGCAACGTTGCGGTTGTGATGGCCTGGGGCACTGTCATGGGGGCAGTGAGAAGGGCGAGAGTGAACAGGAGTGAGCGGGGCGAGTATAAAGTTGATGTGGGAAAGTGGTGAGTCGAAGCACTGTTATTTGTTCCGGAAATGTGATTCTGGAGAGATATAGCAATGGATAAAGGAGGAGACAGTGGATTGTGGAGAGATATGAATGGGTGGGGTGGGGTCGAACTGAGCTGACGGTGGGATAGGTTGAAAGAGGATTAACCCAGGGCCTGAGGGGAACGCGATGGAAGCGATGTTTCTAAGGTGAGGGTGTATCGGGTTGATTGATTGAGGAGGGAATGCGCTTGGGTTAATGTAACATCATGGGTGCGAGTTGATAGACAAAGTACTTCCGATGGGCTGGGATGATCACCAGTACCTTTTAGAGAGACCTGGCTTATTTGCTCCAAGCTCTCTTTCATTGAAGGACGGGCAAGATCTTGACGGCTTGGTACCTGCATATATGCGGCTGGAAGCTGGAAGGACTCGCCAGTGCTGCTGGGCTCCAAATCAGCAGCGTGGCAGGTGGTTGACGATCCATTTGGGTCCAGAGATCTTTGTATATCTGTTCTATGGGTGCGATGAACTAGATCAAGATGTTGAGGGGCTGGGCTAGCTTCTGCGAAAATTTCTGGTAGGCCCTGCTATCGCTTGATACTATAAGTACAAGCTTCGTGTGTGAGCAAGCCTTGTGTGGATTCATGAACATGTGACAACATGTGCTGTTGAAGTGCTTCTTTGCTGCCTTTCGCTAATGGCATTTCCAGAGGTGGAGGTAGCACGATCTTCTAGAGGCTCCGTAGGCCCAACTCTCCATCGTACCACTGCTCTTTGGTCATCGCCTTGTCCATAAGCACCGCACCTTGAAGTTAGGTCACGTAGCTGCGCGTCTATTATTAGTGCTAGAAATGATGTCTCTCTCGTGCAATCAACTTACCACTTCTTCCGATCCCACTTGAATGGTGTCCGCAGCAGGGTAGACATTGCATTTCTAGATATCACTGCTCTCCTGTTAGTGTGCATAGGTACCATGCTGGAATCCGATAACATACAGGGTCATCTTTTTCGCATGATTTTCAAGCTTAGCGAGCTTCCGGAGCCCCATCTTCGTTATGCTGAGAAATATCTTGGGCGACCGATGTTTCTTGCTTTTGTGGCTATGCGCTCCCCCTTCTTCAGCGTGCAAATGCTGCTCATTTACTTCACCCGCTTCTCCTTCACTTGGTTCTCTTTTTTTGGTTTGACCCTAGCTGAGTTAGTTACGTAGGCCTCGTGGGATGATTGATCAAGAAGCAAACTCGTACTGATACCAGATTTGCAGATAACATTCACCGACGCTACACTCGTGGGTTCAATTCGCGCAGATTCCCTTGAAGGCCTGGTAGCCTTCGTGCGTAGAGCCAGGGCCAGTCAATCGTACTTCGCCTCTCCCACTTCCTCTGTGATCATCCATATATGGCCTTTTTCGCTACGGAACGAGAGAAGTATCTCGCGCCACTTCTGTTCTTATTCGCTTCTGTCTAAATTGCGCTCCACATCTGTATCTTTTAAGTTGGCGGCGCCCAGGACTGGGATGATGTCGTCACCACCACAAGCGTCTGACATCTCTGCAGAGGTGAGTTGCGCCGTATGCCTGATCCCTGTTCGAAAGAGGTTGGTGCGACTGTGATTAATCAGGTCGAACGGTCACACACACGTCCAGGTATGGAAACTGCGGTAGTAAACACAATAGCCCAAGCAATACTAGTCTAAGTGAAAATGGAAGTAGAAGAGCTATGCTGTTGTCATGAAGACATCGCAAGTATACTCTTGTCAAGACTTCAAGACGGGCGATAAGGCAAAACTGTAAGCTATGCTTCTTACACAGTATATTTCATGGGTGCTTTTCTGAAAGATCGGAGAAAACACCATGTTACATATCAGTCAAATTTCCTTCTACTTTTGTTCCGAAGTAGAATTTTTGAGCCGCATATGTTTTTTGTCTCTGTATTTGAAGGTATCCATAGGTATTCAAGCCCCAGGAGTGATGTTCAGGTGGACCATGAGGTGATACGGAGGGCACGGTAGGGCTGATGAGGCTGAAGAGGCTGAAAAACAATGTCCCCACCGTGCCGCCGCGCTACGGTAACTCCACTCCCCCACTATGACGCCAGACGTCTTCATAAAAGCCCAGCAACCCACCTCAACAATGGCTTTATAAAACCGTACGGAATCCCGTCAGCTCCTCATCATTGAATTACAAAAACTTCACAACCGCAAAAATGGCACAATCCACATCTCTCTCCTCCCATCTCGAGTCCCTCCTCTCCTCCCACCCAAACCGCAAAGCACTGGCACGCGATGTGCTACCCTCCCTCTTACGCACACTTCCCACAATCGCCCGTGGGCTGCGCACAACCTCCGTGTCGCAGGCTGGCAGCGCCAATACCTTCGGCGACGAGCAGCTGAACGTCGACGTGCTAGCTGAGAACATCATCCGCGACGCCATTGCACAAGTCCCCTCAATCCTCACAGCCAGCAGCGAAGAAGACCCCGTTGAGAAGCGAGCGTACATCGGTTCCGAGAAAAGTGAGGAGAAGTACACGGTCGCTTTCGATCCGCTAGACGGGAGCAGCATCATCGCCCCCAACTGGACCGTGGGGACCATCATCGGCGTGTGGGACGGGGACAGCGCAGTAAGCGACACCGCAACACCGCGCGAGCGCCAGGTCGCATCTATCCTTGGCGTACTGGGGCCGCGCACCAGCGCTGTTGTAGCAGTAAGGGTTCCTGGCGGGGGTGAGGGTAGCGTGTTCGAAGTCGGTGTATCGGAAGAGGGGGAGATTGAGGTCCTGCGGGCAGACGTCAAGCTGAATGACACACCTAAGACCAAGTACTTCGCGCCGGCGAATCTGAGGTGTGCGGCGGAGAACCCGCGGTATGCGGAGCTTGTCAATCATTATATCCAGCAGAAATACACGCTGAGGTATAGCGGCGGTCTGGTTCCGGATGTTTTCCATGCGCTTGTCAAGGGTCATGGTATCTATACATCGCCCGTGACGCAGAAGAGCCCTGCCAAGCTGCGTAGGCTGTACGAGTTGACACCGGTGGCGCTGCTGATCGAATGTGCTGGTGGGACGGCGCTGGATTCGAAGGATGGGTCGTGCATATTGGATACGCCAGTGAGGGATACGGATGAGCGGGGTGGCCTTGTGTGCGGCAACAAGGAAGATGTAGAGTATGTGAGGGCGAGGCTACTACAGGAATAGAGAGTTGCGGTAATCATGGAATGAGGTAATTCCATTGCAATTTCGAAAATTGTATACTTCGTGTACTTTGCCAAGTGTCTGCTAACTCCACTATTGCCAGGCTCGCACTCGATCAACGGCTCGATTACCTGGAAAGAGCATCTCTATAACACAGGAGTAATTGATTTCAGCGTTCGTGAGGCTTCTTCAACTTCAGTTTCAACCATGTCGCCGCGGCAGGACCTGCGTTCGACAATGAAATCAAGCCTGCAATGGCACCACAGGCAATTGTAATAAGATGGCCAGTCTTGCATGCGTCGAGGTAGCCTCCCAGCACCTTCTCAAGTTCTTGACCACTGTAAAATGTCCTAATCTGCGTCGCACCCACATCCAATATTGTTTTTGGATCGATATCTGGCAGACTGTTCGAAAGGCTAGACAGTAGGCCATTAGTAAATGCCCCTTCGCTTGACGCAACAAAAAGCGTTTCTCCACAGTTTTCCATGAACAACGTAAATGTTGTTACAGCGGCCATATCGTCTGCGGAAACGGACGCTTGATTGGCAATCACTGGGATCTGAAGCGCCATGCCAATCCCGATAGCAGTGAGGATCTCATAGCCAACCCACTCACTCGTGAGCGTACGCGCGGTCGATGTATAGATCTTTGTGTTGCCAGCGATTGCAAACACAGCACCCAATAGGAGGAAAGGCTTGTAGTGGCGCCAGAAGGTCAAGAGTCCATTTGCCATCATTGTAACGGCTGAAATCCCGAGCAACAACGGTATCAGTCGAATGCCGCTTTGCGAGGCAGAATTGTTGTTGACAGACTGGAATTGAACTGGCAGAGTGTATAGCAGCGGGAAGTAGGCTCCTGCTAGGAAGAAGATGTAGCAGACGTTTGCGACGACCGATTTGTTCTTTAAGAGGCTAGACTGGATCATAGCCCTCTCGCCCATCATCCACTCGTTGGCAATGAAGCATATGAGGAGAGCAGCAGCTCCTGAGAAGCATCCTACAACGCGTGCGCTAGTCGAAGGGTACTTGCCGAGCCAGTGCATGGCCAATACGAAGCAGGAGAGAGATGTTGCCACTAGGATCCCGCCGTTGATGTCAAGCTGGAAGACCTTTTCTCGTAAAGAAGCCACCTTTGGAACAGTGGGGGGTTTGAGGCAGATGAGCATGGTGAACGCCGCCACGAACCCAATAGGCAGATTGATCCTGCCCAGCGTTAGTCATGCTTGTATACTTCGTATGTCCACAGCTGATACTCACCAGAAGCAGAATCTCCAGCCGATCCGATCCGTGAGGATGCCTCCCAGGAGAGGTCCAAGAACGCTCGCACAGCCGAAAGTGATGCCAAGCACGCCCATGTACAAGGCGCGGTACTTAGGTCCCGCCGTAAGTGCTATTATGATGAACGCTCCGGTCATGATGCCGCCGCTACCGCAACCGGCTACAATACGACCGAAGATCAATGTCTCGCTCTTAGGAGCGACTGCACATACGATGTTCCCAGCCTCGAAAACCAGAATGGACAGGAGGAAGACGGCTTTCAGACTGAAATATTTGTAGGCCTTTCCCCAACACGATTGGAATGCAGTGTGGGTGATGACCATCGACGTTCCGTACCATGCAATATCGCTGATGGTTCCAAAATCATCGGTGATGGCTGGCAAGGCAGTGGAGATTATGGTAGTATCGAGCGCGGAGGTAAAGATGCTCAAGATTAGCCCGATAGTGATCAGGATCAAGCGAATGCCACGAGGATACTGGGTAGGCGTAGTCTCACTTAGTGCAGGGTCGTCATCTTGCACATGGTCGGATCGGAGCACATCAAGCTCTACTGAACGCTGATCGGCGGGGAAGCCTCGCTGGTCCACTGCCGCCATAATGCAAGGAAGAATGGAGGATGGTGGTGGCCAGAAGATGAGATTCACCCTCCTCTTATACGAATGCCCCAGATATCATGTGACGACACGCCCTTTAACATACATGAAGGAGGCCGCAAGGAAAGTTAAGGTGGATGGAGTGGAAGTGGTTTAAAGAAGGTAAGCGCTAGGCGCTAATGAGCGGGACAGCGCGAAGCAACCCTTGCTCTTCACGCGTCAGTAGGCCAGCCGAAACAGAGTTGCCGTGTTGCCAAGTCGTTGCTCGGAGACACGACTAAACAACGGGTTATCTGATGGGTATGTTGGGAAAGACAGCTGGGATCTCATGCTGGCAAGGGGTTGGAGAGGCACACAATGTCATGAACGCAGCAACTCGTAGGACGCCATGGATGAGGTGCAGCAAGACCCGCCTCTGTTTTGCACAAACGTTGCGGATATCCTGTTATCTCTATCGCTCGCAAATTTTTCTAGTCCTTGTATACATCAATATTGCACCAGAAGGTAGAGGAGAGGCTGTGACGGTGGTCGCCTTGAGGACGTGACTGGGGTGACGTAACCGCCTGGAGCACGTGTTAGCCCGAAACGGTTAAGCCTTGTCACGCGCATCGCCCATGCGGCTGTGCCCTTGACCTTATCTATTGACTGAGTCCGCATCTCTTCGACATCAACATAATGCATACACAAGATGAGCCAGTTTGAGAAGCCCCGCCAACCCTGGGCTATAGTTTCCAAGTCTCTATTCACCATCGGCATATTCGCGCAGGTCGCGATCTTGCTGCTTATTCTAGGCTCCTACCTAGACTTATATCCATCTACCAACTCGCCACTTCCGAATCGTGAAGTTGCCCAACTATTTCGCGATGGAGGATTGACACTGCGACACGTTATACACCACGGTGCAGGCCAACCGGGACCGCGTGCGAGGAGGCTGGATGTGACAGCCAATAGAGTGGTCCAAGCTGAGGCAGCCGGCCACTTCGGACCTTTCGCTGTCAAGAAGGCTCTCCTTACTATCGAAAGGCCCTCGAAAGTTCACAAGTATGATGGACAGAGACCAGTATGGTCCGAGATGTCGCCAATCTGGACTGCCGAGGAATTCCAAGGTCCAGATGTCGAAGACAAGGACACCATCATCAGTCTTGCATCAATGTCTGAGGACGCATACAAACCTGGCCCCGAGGATCCGGAGTGGATGGATGTAGATGAAAACTTCAACTCAACTGTGCCATTCGGCTGGGATGACAGCGGCATCCGAGGTCACGTGTTCGGTGATGAAAAGAACAATACCATTGTGCTCGCCGTAAAGGGTACCACAGTGGCTATGTTCGAAAGTAACGGGACCTCAGGTCACGACAAGGACAACGACAATCTCTTCGGTTCCTGTTGTTGCGGTCAAGGCGGCTCCTACTGGTGGAAACAAAGCTGTGACTGCATGACTGGAACCTACACGTGCGATGACAAGTGTGTGAGGCACGAGATGAAAAAACCAAACAGATATTACCAGGCCACTGTGGAGCTTTACGAAGAGGTATTGAAAATGTACCCGGATGCGAACGTCATCACAACCGGACACAGTTTGGGTGGCGTCCTCGCCTCCTTGATCGGTCTCCAACATGGTATTCCCGCGGTGTCATTCGAAGCGTACCCACAAGCCATGGCAGCAAAACGTCTTGGGCTTCCGGCGGCTGGTGATGTTGCACCACTTCGAAAGAACACTGGTGGCTTCCACTTTGGACACACGGCTGATCCAGTCTACATGGGCACATGCAATGGCTTTTCAAGCTTCTGTTCTATCGGAGGATATGCGTTCGAGACGTTATGCCATACAGGGAAGCGTTGCGCTTATGATGTTGTCAAAGACTGGGGATGGCGTCCGAGTACGAATACTCATCGTTTGAGGTAATGCCTCCCTTTTCTCTTGTTAGCGTCACTAACACTGACTTTTCAGGTACGCGATTGATAATGTCTACAAAAAATACGAAAAGGCAGCCACGTGTGTTGACGAGGATGTCGATTGCGTGGACTGCTTGCTCTGGAAGTTTGAAGAAGGCACACACACCACGCCAGTGACAACATCCACACCGACATCCTCGACGCACACCAGAACGAGGACCGAGACTTGCAAGACGCCTGGCTGGTGGGGTTGTCGTGACGAGACAACAACTACTGCAACAGCAACCGCAACAACGACGTCGACAGAACCCATCATTACAACCACCTCAGAGTCGAGCACCAGCACATGCAAGACTGTAAGTATTCTGTGAAGCTATTCTCATATCAGGAACTGACAGTAATAGCCTGGATGGTTTGGCTGCAAAGACAAAACCTCAGCAACAGGAACAAGTTCTGCGCCGGATGCGACCACAACAACATGTACGAGCAAGGGCTGGTTTGGTCGATGCAACGATGCACCCGCCACAACAACACCAGCAGCAGAAGCATATGCATATTATCGCGCAGCTGCCACAGCCACTAGGACGGCGGCATAGATTCACACTAGAGTAATAGACCTTCTTTTACATCGAGACTTCTGAGAGCTTATACATGCATCTAAGGAAAGTTGGACAACGTGCTGCCAATCACGAAACCAGCCGTGTCGTTCCCTCACCACCCTCCAATCCTCAGAACCCTCCCACCTCAAATGCCACATTCCCGTTTTCCCCTAGCGCTTACGTGTACATCCTCGATAAGAGCGATGCTTCCCGCAGTCTCGCATGAGTCACGATCTGATCCCCAGACCCCAGACCCCAAGCACAATAAGCACAACCAAGCATCAATCACTGCAATTAAGCTCCCCAACACCACCTACCCAAGCTTTCCCAAGGAAAGAAAGAAAGAAAGAAAGAAAGGAAGGAAGGAAAAAAACACGCCCGTCAACATGCCCAGCTCACTCGACCCAACCTTCCACATCACCACGCCCCGTCTCTCCCTCTGGTACCTCGACCCCTCCAACGACGCACACATGTCCTTCCTGTGCACCGTCCAGAACAGCCCAGAGAACATCGCCGTCGCCCAGCTATCCGGCGTCCCGGCCCCCAAGGAACCTTTGACCATCGCCTCCGCGCGCGCCAGCTTAGTCGCACGTACGGAGAAGCTGGCCGAGACGGGGAGCGGGCGGTATATCATTTCGCTGAACTCGCCCACCCGCGGCTTCGAAGAAGAGAAGGCGGAGGAAGACAAGGAGAAAGAGAAAGAGTTCGTAGGCTACGTCTCCATGCAGCTCCACCGCTACCCCCACCTCCCCTGCCCCACCATCCCCGACCTGGGCTTCGTGCTGCTGGCCAAGTACTACGGAAAGGGATATGCGACCGAGGCGTGCGAAGCGCTGATGCGGCATTTCGCCGAGACGAAAGGGCACGCGCGGTTCGCGGGGTTTACGCATCCGCTCAATGTGAATAGTCAGAAGCTGTTTCGTAGGTTGGGGTTTGAGGATAGGGGGGTGCTGGATGTGCAGGGCGTGGTGGGAGATGGGAGTGCGGCGCGGATTGCGGTGTGGACTAAAGGTGTGGAGGAGGGGATGGAGTTGGGGGAGTTGGGGATTGGGGCCGGAGAGGGTGGGGGGAGGGTGGAAGGGTAGAATAGGGAATGTGTTTATATGGATAGTATGTACTTATCATGGGTTTATGGACAGTATGTGCCTATGTTGATTGCTCATGTGCACGATTTTGGCTCACGGCTGGTCAACGCAGTGCGCATGCCAACATAAGCAACGCCTTGTGAACCGACTGCTCGAAAAGACGCAGGCTACATGCTACCTCCTCTCTCCCTGCTTCGGACTATACTCGCTAACAAACTCCCACCCCTTTCCATCATGCGTAAGACGAAAAATCAAGTTGTCGAGGTCCGCATTGGTTCTGTCCAAGTCACGGACAATGATTTCAGATCTGATCTGGTTACCAGCGAAGAACAGGGGAAGAATAGACGACTTCCACGCAGGAATCCCATGCCTGTCGCGTAGCATCTTACCGCATATGATGCAGAGCAAAAACATCGTCGAAGCAATCAGAGCCACCGGGAAGGCAAGCTATTTCCAGTCGAACTGTGTGCAGACCGCAGTACGTACGACCGTACCTCGCGCATAGATCGGTGGCAGATTGCCAGGCAAATCATCATTGGGATCGTCAAACGGTGGTTCAGAAACGACGCCGTCGTAATCGGTGCCCTGTTTGCGTATCTCGCTAGTGATAGCGAGTGCAACAGCTTGCATACTGGCATCGTGCGTTTCAAAGCTGGCGTTGCGTTCTGCAGTCAGGCCTTCGACGTACCACGGATGGCACAACTGGGTACTGTCGTCGTTGATGCAATCTCCAAGCATCGTCTGGGCCATAAAAACCCCCAAGAACGATGCGTATATACCGACCATACCGAAAAGGCATTGAGTCGGAACGCTGATCTTCTCGTCGCCCACGAAAGCGTTTGTAAAATTGTAGTCGGCTTTCGGAATGGAAGAAACGTTGTTGGCAGTGTATACTCGACCGTCAATCTGACAAGGCATGTGGAAGTGTTGAAAATCTAAGTACTTGGATTCTACCTGTCCTGGAGGCTGCCATACTGGCGTTTCACCAATAATGGTTTCGTTGAAACGTGAATTTTGCACTGATCCATGGTAATCTCGTACACAAGGGTAAAACGAGCACGATGTCGCTACAAAGTTAAGTTCGGATGTACCGTAATACGAGGTTGGGACACCGTTGTTCAAGCACTTCGGTGGGGATGGATCATCATGGGCGGTATGTTCGCACCCCTTGTTTGTTTCTGTGATGAGGCTTACGTTGAATATAGACGATCTGAATACATCTCGGAATTCGTCTCCAAATGCGGCCAAAAAAGATCCGTTCCAAGGCCCGTTCGCAACGGGATACTTTTCTTCCCAGTTGCGGCCAGTGATGCTTTGGACGTGTATTGGATACTTTGTGCTGTTGCCGACGCTGGAACCGTGAGGCAGGACAATGTTGATCATACCCTCAGCATCCTTTTTCTCGACAAGCCAGGGTATCACATTGGCGCATTTTCTGCACATTCCTATCGATGAATGTGTAATATCATTGTATGATGGTAATGTGCAGTTGCCAGAGCTGCAATCCGGTATGAGTGTATATCGTGCAGTGTTGGAGCTGATCAAACCATCAAGGATTGTGACCCTCGTGTCCATGTCTAGACCCGGGAAACCTCTACGGTGCGTAAGATTAGTTTCCTGCATGTACCGTGCGATCTTGATAAATGCTCCTGCAGACATCGAAGGTTGGTCACAGGGCACAAATTTGACCGCTTGCTGGCTAAGTGGACCAATTCCAACGGAAAGAACAAGGACGATACACTCTATCAGCGCTGGGTCTCTGTTTAAGATCAGCGCAAGCTAGGTTAACCACATCATGCTTGTGTCCATACAGTGCTTTTGTTCTGAAGAGAAGACGCAGCGAACCCCATGGACCATGCGTAGGAGCGTCAAAATAAGCAAGCTGCCGTAGTGGCATTGATTGACGAAACAGCATCCACTTGAACTGGCTGATGACTACCTACCTGTGCCCAATCCTCCGGAAGTCCTGCCAATCCTGTGGTCGTACTCGGGCCCCACACACAGCAGCACGACATGCGTGTTATCAGTGTGGAACCATGGGTATCAAGCATGCAACCGCAAGGCGTCACCCAAACGTTATTCGAATGCATCAGGTGTCAAAACAACCTCGAGCACACACGAGCAGACGTCCCGTAGCAAGACGCGTAGTCTGCCTGATGGGAAGAGAAGTGCTGCTTGCCGCCTGCACCATGCACCGCACCTCACCAAACCAACACAGACAAGAATAGTAAGAATACTTAACATTACGCCTACACAACAATACCCAACAGCAATCATCCATCATCCCTCATCCCTCGTCTATCTGTTGTCTTCCTTGGGGGGTATACAAAATGCCAGCACATATTTGACCCAATCCATCCGCCCACACACATACGTACATATATATAATTTCCTCTTCGGATCCTTCGTACCCAATTCCGTAGCACATTAAGCTCATCATTCATCCGCAGCGGGGACAGTACTCGAGTCGCACCGGACCCGGGCTAGCTCACGCCAACCCGAACCCAGTGTCATCGAGTCACTGCTGATCCTGCTGCTGTTGCTGTTGTTGCTGCTGCTGCTGTTGCTGAGCAGGGTTGCTCGCGCCAAACAGGCCGCCAAACCAACTCTGGCGGTTCGCCGCCTTGCGCGCCTTGCTTGCTTCTTCCTCGTTCTGCACGAGGCGTAGTGGCCGCATGCCCTTGCCCGTCATCGGTCCTGAGGTGTCGCTGCGCTCCAGGCGGCCGCGAGGTGGGGATGGGGTGTCAACGTGGCCGCTTGCGCCAGTCGAGGTAGTGGTTGTACCAGACATGATGCTTGCGGTGTCGATCTCGCGGTCCTCGGGGATGTTCTGCTGGCCCGAGGGGGCGCGCGAGGCGGCGTTGCTGCCGGCCTGGATGCCGAAGAAGCTGTTGCGCGGGCTGACGAGGCCAGGGGAGGTCGGAGTGACGGCAGGCGGGTTGCGGTACATTGTGTTGACAATGTTGGCTGCTTCGGGGTTGATGGAGGCGGAGCGGCGGTGGGGGTTGCCGCCGCTAGGGGCGCGCTGGGCTATGGGGATGCTGGGCGCGGTAGTGGGATCTTCGTGGACCCCTGAGGAGGTGGGGCTTTGAATGGAGGTAGGACGTTGCTTGCGAGGCCCAGCACCAACGACAGACTTGGCGCGCTGAAGGAAGCCAGTGGGTTGCTCATCCTCTTTGGGTGGGGGAGGGGGAAGATCCTTGTTGGTGTTGGGCTTCTCCTCCATGTCGTTGCCCAGGACGGATTCAAAGCCTTGATATGTGAGAAGACGGCCGATGATCTTGTTGATGTAGAGAGTCAGGGCCTTGTTCTGGTCTTTCATGCCGTTGAGTTCAGCTTCAAGCTTGCGCACAACCTCAACATCGGGTGCTTCTTCGGCTTCCTCCAACTCATCGGCCAAGCTGGTGAGTCCGCCCTTGCTTGACGATGGGCGGTCCTCAGCATGGGACGACTCGCGCAAGAAGTCACCGCGGCTCAGGTCGCCGTTCAGCGTCTTCTCGCCCAGCAGAAGCTGGAAGCTCTCGTTGTCTTCCATCAGTCTGGCGTTGGTCATACGCGTCTCGAGCAGCTGCTTCTCCAACTCGGCGAAGCGGCCACCGCCAGCATTCTCCACCTCAAGCATCTTGACCTGGTACTCGGCGAGCTCCAGACGCAGATCCTCGATGATCTTGTCTTTCTGGTGAATCAGCTTAGAGTTGTTGCGCGAGTTGCTGCGCTGAACCGAGCTTGGTGGCGCAAAGTTCTCGAGGTTCTGGGCCGAGTTGGAGCGCGAAGGGTTGTTGCGGAAGCTGGCTGTCACACTGGTCAGGGTCACACGTTCATGCTGTAGGGTCCAACTTACACCTACGCGACAATGGGGCTTCGCCCTCTTCGACACCCTGGACATTCTTGGTGGCCATGGTCTCTTTCAGCCTCTGGATTGTCTCTTGTAGTTCCTCCTCGCGTGCCTGTGTGCTCTCCTTCTCCTTCATAGCCTGGGCGCGCTCGGCCTCGTAGATGGCCTCGAGCTCCCTGTGCTGACGGGTCGCCTCTCTCTTCTCGTTCTCGAGGCTCTCGACCTTCTCCTCTTCCTCATGAGCGCGCTCCTCGAGCTTCGCCTGCTCGGCGTGTGCCTCGTCCAGACGTGCATTGAGCACCTCGATCTGCTTCTGGCGCTCCTCGGCCTCGGCCTCGATCTTGGCGAGGCGCTCTTCGAGATCCTGCAAATATGCGGCCTTTGCCTCTGCAGCTGCGTTGTCCTCCTCAGACGGGCTGTCGACCTGCGATGAGTTTCGCCTGAGCGTCGAGGGGGGAGCGGGCTTCTTCACCGAGGCGCGCGCGGAGACCGGTGTACCACTCGCTCCTGTTCTGACTGACCGTGTCCTCGCAACGCCGCCTGCTGTTCCATTTGATGTCGGCGTAGAAGTGCGACTGGGTGTGCGGCTCGCCGCAGCAGGCGACGACGCGGAGACTCGCGCGGGGGTGCTGCGCCCAGGGGTACCTGTGGCGGGCGGCTTGCTTGCTGTCGCTGTCGCCATGATGTGTGGTGTGTGTTGTTGTCGTTGTTGTTGTGTAGATAGCAGGACACTCCAATGCAACCCAAAAGAGAACCAACGGGTCGGTGCGAATCTCCAACGGCGGCTCACGGGCGATAGTCGCGGCTGTGGAGCTTGGCTTGGTGCGCTGTCTTCTTGCGGTACGCGTGCCTTCGAAGTGCGTCAATGTGGCTGTGAATGACTGCGGAAAAAGCAGAGAGCGTTGAGGCGTGACAGAATGACAAACAGACTGCGACTGCGACTACGCGTGTTTACAAAATGCGAAATCACCCCGTATCAGCTTGACAAGGTGACCGCAATCATATGGGGCATCCTAATTTCACGCAACCAGCGTCCAGTCCACCGCCTCTAGGATACCCTGCATGCAGCGCTAGTGCACCTTGCGCGCGCCGGCTGCCCTGTCGAGGGCTTCTCGGCTGTCGCTTCAGAAACCTTGCGCTCCCCTGTCACCTGGTGACTCGCCGCGGATTGTGACAGCGCAGCGGTCACTGAACGCCCGGGCAACGGTGTGCTGGAGATTGCTCAGAGCGGTGACCGGCAAAACTTGCAACTCAACAGGCTCAATGAGGGGCACTCAGCTTCTGTTGGCTGGCTCAGCACGCTGAGCTACTGTTTTCGGTTCCTCGACCGCCCTCAACGCTCCAGTGGAGACGGCCCCGACAGCGTCTAGAAGGTCACGTGCCCTAACGCTTTACTGTGTAGGTGCTCAGGATTATGCCCCTGAATGTTTAATGTTGCTGTTATACATAGTATGTACAGAGGCTCAAGTCTTGTGATTGTGCCCCACTGGCCGTCTATCTATCCAATGCTATGCTTTATACAAATGAATTATACAACAGTGCTATACCCTCCCCCATACCCTCTCCTCGCCTGGTATCTCACGTACGCTTTCCTTCCTTCGTCCACCCAGAACACGGTACTAGCCACCGCAATGAGATGCAGTAGGTCGGACAAAAACAGTGCCTCTGTCTGGAATACATGCTGCAACGGCGGGAAGTAGATGACAAACAGCTGTCCGATCAGCGATCCAGATACGGCGTAATTGAACATCTTGTTGTCGAAAACACCAATCTCGCCTTTGAGCACTGACTTGGTGGATGAGCGGCACGTGAGGGCGTTAAACATGTCGAAGAGAACGAAGCAAGTGAAGGTCATGGTTGTGTCGCGTGCAGTGACCTCGTTGTCGATTGACATCTCGCGGTAGTACGTCGTCAGGGTGCCGAGCATGATGATGGTTGCAGATTGCAGTACGCGCTGGATGAGCTTGCGCGTGAGTACGCGGGCGTGTCGTGGGCGAGGAGGCAGAGCCATAACGGCAGGATCCACAGGTTCTACACCCAGCGATTGGGCAGGCGGTCCATCCATGAGGATATCTATGATTCGTTAGCATTACCATAACAGCACGAGCAGACGGGAGACGAACTGATCCATAGAATCTGCATGGCGTTGAGTGGGTTCTGGAAGCCAAGGAAGGTACTCAGCAACACCAAACTCAACGCGGCTGCACTGGTACTCAATTGGAACGTGAGAAAGTTCTGAATGTTGTAGAAGATACCCTTGCCCTCTTCCATAGCGTTGAGGATGGTGGCAAAGTTGTCATCGGTGAGAATCATGTCGGCAGCCTCTTTGGCAACATCTGTGCCGAGCCTGCCCATAGAGATACCAATGTCGGCCTTCTTCAGGGCCGGTGCATCGTTTACACCGTCGCCAGTCATGGCGACAACATCTCCTCGTGCCTGGAGTGCTCGAATAATCTTCATCTTATGTTCCGGACTGGTGCGTGCAAAAATGGAGGTCGTAGCGATGGCCTGGGAGAGCTCGTCATCGCTCATTTGATCAAGCTCATCGCCACGAATGACGGAGCGTCCAAGGGCGGAATTAGGATTGACAGACATGCCTAAGTTCTTGCCAATCGCCACTGCTGTTGTTTCGGCATCACCCGTGATCATGATCACTTTGACTTTACCAGCCATCAGACGGCGAATGGCTTTCTCCACGCCCTTGCGTGGGGGATCACTCATACCTACGAGACCGGCGAAAACTAGTCCGCGGTAGTGTTCGTCATCGCCCATGGCAGAAGTTGAGGAAGCAGCTGGAGTCGAAGCGCCGCTGCTTGCCTTCTTGCGTGGAGGCCCGCTTGCAAAGCCCAGTACTCGCAAGCCTTCTTGTGCCATAGAATCTGCAGCTCTCAAAACCTCCTGTTTCCGTGACTGGTCCAGATTGGCCTCTTTTCCTTGAGCGTTGACATATGTGTCGCATCGATCGAGCACCCTTTCAATTGCACCTTTGATGTAAGACACTTCCGAACCGGAACTGCCGCTGATGACGACACCCATCCACTTCCTCTCAGAGCTAAACGGTGTCTCAAACTTGCGAGCGCCCAACCTCTCCCGAACGTCATCCTCGGAGAAGGCGTCGAGAAGGTCTAGGAGTGCGACGTCTGTGGGTTGGCCGACCCATCTACTCTTGGCCAATGAGTTATCATCACCCATTGTCGACGATAACACAGCCGCTGTAGATGCAGAAGCAGCATCTGCACTCAACAGCCGTCCATTATTGACAATGTTACCAATGCGCAGAATGTTACGGGTTGGAGAGTCCAGATTATCAGTGTCCTTCTTTTTGATATCAATGGGCGCCGCCTCATCGAAGTGCCATAATTTGGTGACCGTCATGTGATTTGTCGTGAGAGTGCCCGTTTTGTCTGTGCAGACTACATTGACCGATGCCAGGGTTTCGACGCTGGGCAGGCGTCGCACAATTGCATCTCGCTTGGACATTCTCAATACGCCCAAGGCGAGCGTGACAGTAACGATGATCGGCAGTCCCTCCGGAATGGCTGCAACAGCGAGCGATACGCCGATTTGGAATACCTCAAGAAATTTCCAGCCTCTCCACAGCCCTACGAGGCCAATGAAGGCAATCACGACGAACGACATGTAACTGAGGTCCTTTCCAAGCTGGTCCATGGAGAGCTGGAGCGGCGTCCGAGGACTCTCAATCTCCTGTAGGGAAGCTGAGATAGCGCCAAATTCTGTGTTACCTCCAGTGCCAATGACGATGCCTTGTCCATATCCTGAACGAACTAAAGTGCCCATGAAGGCAATGTTCTTCTGATCATTCAATCGAATATCGGCGCCAACAGTCCCGGCGCCTTCGGAGGCGTAGAAGGGCGAGGGCACACGCTGAGACCCTGATGGCGGAGTAATTGTGTCTGGCGTCTTGCTAACTGCTTCATTCTCTCCAGTCAGATTCGATTCGTCGATAGAGAGGTCGGCAGCGTGGGTAATTCGAATGTCGGCGGGAATACGGTCGCCAGTATGGAAGAGGACCAAGTCGCCAGGCACGAGCAATGTCGCCGAGATGGTGGTGGACTTGGTCTCGGCAGCCGCCAGCGCTGCTGGTGTGTCCTTCAAGTCATCCAATTCGATGCTGTCTGTAGCAGGACCTTCCGTACGCGACTGTTCTTGGCCTGCCCGAATGATATGCGCGGAGTGGGGCACGAGCGAGTTCAGTGCTTCCAATGACTTCTCTGACCTGTATTCTTGCACGAAGCCCACGGTCACGACGATTGTCACTGCTGCTGTGATACTGATCGCATCCTCTAGGTTCCCCAGCATCAAAGACACGGCCGCTGAGCCCAATAGAAGCAGAATGAGGGTTTCCTTGAACTGTTTTACAAAACGCAGCCATAATGGCTCAGGTTCCTCGTGAGGAAGCTCGTTGCGACCGTGGATGTGTATGCGCGCCGAGGCGTCTGAAGGGGATAGACCGTGTGTCTCTGACGTTTGCAGCCTTTGTGCGGTTTCTTGGTGAGACAGTATCGAGTACGAGGCTGTTATTGACTGCTTGGGCTGGTCCTGTTAGCAACTGCGTCAACAGCTCCGTTGTGAGAAAAGTACCGTAGGTGTGCCACTCCGCTGCGGTGTCGCCGGCGGCTGCAGATATGGAGAGCCGGGGCGCGACGCTTTGGGGCCTCCATTGGCGGCATGGTACATTGGCAATGACGGCGAGGCTTTGGACATATTGGCATCTCACAGAGATAGCTACAGCGCGGCTGTCGAAGGTGGCCTGTTGGGCGCAATAGTGGTTTATGTATAATTCCTGTCCGTCTACCGCATTGGTGCTGCTCAAGAAACAAATGCGAAGAATAGCCAGGGGTATCACAAGAAAGGAGCTCGCAGAAGCGTTGGACGTGGTGTTGTTTCCTGTCCAAAGGGCCACTTGGACGTAGATCACAGTGCTCAAAACGTCAAAGCACCGGCTCTGCGGCAGGGGTCGTTCGGCGGCGATCCGCGGGCCTGGACGCGATTTCACGGGTTTCACATTGCCAAGTCGTCAAACCAGATGCTTCGCAGGTCAGCACCAATGGCGAGCTGTTTGCAGTCTGTCTGAGAAGTGTTCCCTGAGGGATGCAGGGCTGCGGTGCTTTGAGTCTTTGAGAACCCTGAGGGCACACGGCATCAACCTTGGCAGGCATTGGTGAACGTGGTCGGTCGCTCCCGCGCGTCAAGTGATGGCGCGCTTCTCGAATGCAACCGTGATGTCATGCGCTTTGCACCTGAGTGAGCCTGGTATTAGGTAGATAGAGTAGCTGCAGCGCGAGAGGTGTCTATGTAGTTGTCTAGAGTTGTGTGCAGCAGAGTCACAGTCACGATATCTATGGCAGGGACCCCTGACTTGCCCGTTTCGTGGCTTTTGTACTCCTTCAAAGACACCACCGATGGTCCTGCATGTACAGTCTTGGGTGTCGTCAGCCCTAAAGGGCGCAGCGAAAAGCAATGTGGTGGTGGACGTTTGCGGCTTGCTATCGGTATCGGTATGGCAATGCTCAGCTGTGGCTGCGAGGCAGCTAGAGCTCATGACATAAGCGAACCGTTCGTGCTTGCCTCCAGCCATCACCCAACCAGCCTCGCGACACAGACCACCCACCCCTACGCGCATCCACATCACCATCGCTGTGCAACTTTTTGCGACCCCCATTTCCATTGCTACCCTTACGCGCATTCTTGGTGAATTAATTTGCAGTCGTCGGCGCGCGCATACCCTCTGCGCATCCACCTGCTGCCGACGCGCCGACGTAAACAACCACGCCCTCGACGCGTCAACTCCTTCACCCCGCGCGACCGTAGCTTCCATCCTCCACCAAAATGTTTCTTCCCGAGGATCTGCTTTTCAAGTCGGGCCAGCTTGCTCGTGTCTGGCTGGCCGCCAATCAGCACAAGAAGCTCACCAAGGCACAAGTCTTGCAGGACAAGATCGACGAGGACATCCAAGTCATCATCCGGCCCGAGGGTGCTGCCGGCGGTCCTTTGGCACTGCGATTGAACGGCCAGCTGTTGCTCGGTGTAGTGCGCATCTATCACAGAAAGGCGCACTACCTCCACGATGACTGCAACGACGCGTTGTGGAAGATCAAGATGGTATGCTGGGCCTCTCACTGGTCGCAACGCGTACTAACGTACATATAGGCTTTTCGTCCCGGCAACATCGACGCACCAGCTCAGACACACGTTGCCAACCCCACTAGTTTAACTTTGCCAGATATGATCACAGATCTTGACCTGCTGGCCCCTATGCCGGACCCCTCAATGCTCTTGTCGCACGCATTTGATGGAGATATGACCATGGGCAACACCACATTGCCAGACTGGGATGCCAGTCAGTTCCTGTCGAACAGTGTCGAACAAGCGCGCCACGAAGAGATGGAGTTGCAAGACATGGACGATATCGAAATTGATCTTGGCGAAGATTTGGAGCCTGAAGTCGGCCGCGACGCGCCTGATGAGAGACCATTAGAAGAGGAGTTTGGCACCGAGCTGAAATTACGCGACGACGTCGACTTCGATCTCGACGTTGGTGACGACCTGACCGATTTGCCTCCTCAAGGTGGCACTGAATTGAACATCGGAGATACTGACATGGGCGGTATGGGCACGGAGCTTCCGCTATCAATGCCGTCTTCGGTGGCAGGTGATGACGTTCCAGCGCTCACTCGCGAAGACTCCCCGCTGTCTGAACTTGGAGAAGAAGAAGAGACCCGTCTTGCACAAGAAGTTGCCGACCAGGATCCGACCATGGTAGACGAAGAGGAGTCAGTTCACCAGGCTCGGGCCAAGCGTAGAAAGGTCATTATCCAAGACGCCGAAACCATGATCTCCACTGCGCAGCTGAGGGACCAGCAAGCGAACCGCGACAAGATCCTCAAGCAGGCCTCATTCCTTCCGCGCGACCCGGTTCTGATGGCTCTGCTCAACATGCAAAAGTCAGGTGGTTTCGTCTCCAGCATTCTTGGTGACGGGCGAAGCCAGGGCTGGGCTCCAGAGTTGAGGGGCATTCTCTCCTTGGAGCTTGTTTCGCGTCCTAGTAAGCGCAAGAGGGACATTGCCGCCGCCGCTGGTCTCGAGGCTGAGGAAGATGCGGAAGCGTTGCCAGAGCTGGATCTCGAGCAGGACGAGCCCACTTTGGGAGCTGGCGACATGCACCCCGGGGATACGACTCTTGGTGGCGACGAGCCGATCATGCAACTGCCCAGTGATATCGGCATTCAACTAGAGGAGGAAGAGGCCTTCTCTCCAGTTCCCGACAACTTCGATGACACAACAGTGCCGCTGTATCACCCAGCTGAGAGTGGTCCCATTTCGTTAGGCACAAAGCACGCTGTCCACCTTCTCCGAGAACAATTTGGACCTGAAGCAGAGGAGAGCGAGTCGATTCGACAGAAGAACACGATCGTTTTCCAGGAGCTCCTTCCAGAAGCTCAAACGTCGAGAGCGGACGCTACCAAGATGTTCTTCGAGGTTCTGGTTCTAGCCACAAAGGATGCGATCAAGGTCGAACAGCCAGGCACTGAGCTCGGGGGACCGCTCCGTATTCGCGCGAAGCGTGGTCTCTGGGGACAGTGGGCTGAGACTGCCGCCAGCGGCGAGCTTGCCTCTCAGAGCCAGGCTGCTCCACAAGGGACGGCTATAGACGCACCTGCGGAAGGCATCCTTGCTGGACCAGCACAGGTATCGGTATCGGCATAAGCATTTTCATCTCTTGGTTCGATTCTGCTGATTTAGCGATTTCGTTTGGGGTCTGGGATGCACAAAACGGCGTTGGCCGGATACCCTTTGTGTGTATGGCTGGGTCATGTTTGAACAGCTTCTGGGCAGGCGTACTTTGGCGTTTGTGAAGTTTGGGGGGCGCACTACAGTAGGATAGCAATAAATGAACACTCGGTAGCAATGCAAGGCATTGCAAGACAGTACACGCTCTCACCACAACAAGTGCAAACTTTTAGAAGTTCACTCTCACCGACCACAGGTGCCCTCTCAGAGGAAATCTTCAACGATACTTTGATATCGAACATGACGTCGGGCGCCAAGGGTCTGGGTCGGAATGGTTCCGAAAAGCACGAAAAAAATTGGGCTTCATTCACCAGTCATCACTCTGATGCTAACGCGCCATCCCCGCATACCAAATGTCAAATTCGCAAAACACGCCTTGTTCCATCCCAAAACACGTGCTCTGGTGCCAGGCGTTGCATCGGGGTTCCTATATCCCTCTCTTACCGCGCTGAGAGGCTCACTGGTCTCGCCAGAAGCTATATTGCCATTTGGCTTCAGAACCATTACAACCTACCCACAAGCAGTCGCAACCATGGATACTAACATCCTCGCGGTCGATCCCCAGAAACTGGGCAAGATCACGTTTACGGAGTCGAAGACGGACCTCATTGAAGAGTGGGACATACAATACGCGGACGAGGGGAAAGACTACCAAAGTCTCCAGAGAGCAGCCGAGGAGATTGTGAACACAGACACACCCGTCGCCTTCCCGACAGAAACAGTATATGGCCTCGGCGCCGACGCGACGCGAAGCTCAGCAGTCAAGGCCATCTTCGCAGCAAAGGGCCGGCCCTCGGACAACCCTCTCATCGTTCACATCCACTCGCTCTCCCAGCTGCGCTCGCTCCTTTCCCCCAAAAGGGCATCGCAAACAGACACCGACCCCATTCCAGCCATCTACAAGCCGCTGATCGAGCGCTTCTGGCCTGGTCCGCTTACCATCATCCTCCCCGTACCCGAACACACCACCCTAGCCCCGGAAGTCACCGCCGGCCTCTCCACCTTCGGTGCCCGCATGCCACGCTCCATCCTCGCGCTTTCGCTGCTGCGCCTCTGCAACCGCCCGCTCGCAGGGCCTTCGGCCAACGCATCGACGCGGCCCTCCCCTACCTGCGCGGAACACGTATTCGACGACCTGCAGGGTCGAATCCACACCATCGTCGATGGAGGGCCATGCGAGGTTGGTGTCGAGAGTACAGTGGTTGACGGGCTGAGCAGTCCGCCCAGCATCCTGAGACCGGGCGGCGTGACTGTGGAGCAGCTGAGGCAGTGTCCGGGATGGGAGCATGTGGCAACAGGGTACAAAGACAAGCAGGAAGGCGGCGCGAGCAGGCCTCGCGCGCCGGGGATGAAGTACAGACATTACAGTCCGAAGGCGGAGGTTTTGCTGTTCGAAGCTGGGGCTACGAAGCCGACGGATGAGGAGATCATGCGCAAGAGCAGGGTGGGGATTATACGGACGAAGGGCTGGAAACCAGCTCTGGGGCTGGCAGGTGGGAACGCAGCGGCAGCGACAGCCGCTGACACGAACGGTGCTCAATCAAACGGCACTGCGCAACTAGACGCCTCCACACACACACCTTCCCGCCTCTCCAACCTTCTGCGCTCCGTCATCCAGCACCAAATCCCGCACGCCCAACACCACGCTCTCGCGTCAGGCACCACAGAGATATGGGACATTGCTCTCGGCGCGGAAACAGAGGGTGTAGCGCGAGGGCTGTTCTCCGCGCTGAGAGAGCTGGACAAGAAGGGCGTGGAGATCATCTTCGTCGAGGGGATTGACGATTCTCTGGGTGATGATATTGCGGCCGCGGTGATGAATCGGCTGAGGAAGGCGGCGGAGATCAGGGTGTGAGCTGGAAAGTATAAGCATGTGGGAGGTGAGGCTCGCTATCAAGCAGTACGTAGCCCCCGATCGTCAATCATACAAACCTCGTCCTCTCCATTTTTGCAGAATTAAAAACAACAGACCTTGCTCTCGTACCCCAGTGAAACATGGCTACGGTCAATCAATCCTACAAACTTGGCGTCTCCATCTCCGCAAAAAAAGAAGCAGCAGAATCTTATGTTTAAGATGGGTAGAAAAAGAAGAAGAAGAAAATCGCAAAAAGAAACAGCCAGACCTATGTCCTGCAGAACCTATGTCCTGAACAGTGATCCGTCTTACTGCCGGAAAACCCCTAGTTTTAAATCCAGGTCAGCTTTTTTTATGCATTTGGTTTTCATCACAATTCGAACTTCTGACCCCCGGGCAGGCCAACTATTAATAGGCGTTTCGTTCGAACCGCTAGACCACCGTTGCAGATGGCCTAGATTGATTAGGAGTAGGAGTTTGGGAGCGGATTATATACGGCGAGAAATGAGAGTGATGACGGTGGGAGAAGGTGACGGTGGGAGAAGGTGACGGTGGTAGTGAAGGCGATGCTGGGCGCAAGGAAGCTGAAAGAAGACCGGAAGCGTGGAAGGATGACACCGAGGGAAAGTGAATGGAAGATGAACTTGTGCGTAACACGACAACAGCACCCACACGATCCACGACGACAACAAGAACCGCCAGCCTATTCACAAACCCCCGCCCATGCCACGCCGCACCGTTCAATAACCACACTGCGTATCGACCCGACGAACATGTCACACCCACTGTTCCACAAAACCCTCCCTCTCCCTCTCCGCTCCCCAGTCTCCCTCCTCATACAAAGCAAACATCCGCACTCGCGCGCACAACATGGCCTTCATGGCAACCCTCACCATCACGCTGCTAGCCAGCGCCTTCACCTTCTCCCGCGCGCTCGACCACCCCTACGGAACACGCTCCAACGCCACCCTCTCTACCGCATACAGCGCGCACCGCACCATCCCCGCCTCGCCGCTCGCGGAGAACCAGAACAACCGCGCGAAGACAGGTGCAGGCGGGATGCACTGCCTCACCCCTACTGTCACTGTCACTGTCACTACTAGTACTAGTACTAGTACTACTACCATGGACACGCGGCTGGCCAGCACCAACACCACCACCACGCTCGTCACACCCCACACCCGCTGCGCCAACACGACCATCACGGGCCTCCCCATCGGCCCGCTGATCGTCTGCGCCCCGCCCTCCACGACTGCCAATGCGCACGAGACGAGCGCCTCCTCGCCGCTCCCCGACGACACTGATTCGGTTCCCACGAGCGCACTGCCGGAGGACGCTGGCTCTGAATCCAAAGCGGCGGCGACGGCGGCGGCGCGCCCGGCAACACCACCGCCGACGACCGTCTTCGTCACCGTGACGCGCACCGCGGACCCGGCACCCGTCCCTTTCGAGGATACGTCTGCCTTTCCCCACGTCTCGCAGCCTTTCCGCGGCTCGGAGACGCCTGCGCCCACACTGTCCGCTACGACGCCAGCGGGTGACGAGGAGAGCAGCGGCGCGGGCACAGGACTGCCTCGGTTCACGCTGGAGCCGGAGCCTACAGGCGCACCACCAGGTGAGCTGGAAACCTCGAGCGGGCTGGTTGAAGGGGCGGCTACGCTTGCGCCCGAGCCCAGCACCTCCACCCCCACCGAGACCGCTGCGACGGGAATGGAAACGGAGCAGAACCAAGACACCGCCTGGTCCGGCGTCGACGGCGCCTTGCCCTGGCAATTGCTAAACCCCCCTCTGGCGCGGCGCGGGCGCCGAGCCAGCAGGGTAGGGGCGGGGATGAAGGGGGTTAGTAGGGCGGGGGCGCCGCATCTTGAGCCCGCGAAGGCGAAGGCGAAGCGGGAAAGGGGAAAGTGGATGTGAGGAGGACTGAGGCGGGATGGATTTGAGGGAGGAGGAGGAGGATGCAGGCAGTTTTTTACTTTTGCTATGGACGACTTGGAAATCACTAACTGTGTGAGATGGCAAGGTAGCGTACGTAGCTCGCTCAGCTCAGTCCGGGCCAGCCTGGATATAATAGTCAGTAACTGCTGGCTCAGTTCGGTCTCGTGATGAATGGACTTACTCCATATAGTCAGCCCCTCATTCACCTTGGTGACATTGACCCGATCCCCCACCCTGATAGTCTGACTCTTCGGCGCATCAGGCCCCCAGAACGTATACCGCCCAAACACGGGGCTCCACTTGGCGCCAGCATCGATCCTCCTGTCCTTCTGCAGCCGCTTCAGCACCTCCCCACTAGGTCCCACGCCCGGTTTCCCCGTTGTATAGTCGAGGTTGATGCTGTTGCAGCGCACGCAGTTGTGCGCCATGATTAGCTCCGTCTTCTGGTTGATTGTAATCTTGCCCCAGTAGTCTTCCTGCCAGGGCTCCGAAGCGCCGGACAGCACCATGTTGGGCCTGAACTTGCGCATGTCCATCTTCTCGCCATCGAGGCGCGCGGACACGTCGTCGAGAGACGTCTGCGAGGTGACCAGGAAGGGCGCGCAGTCTTGGAACTTGATCCGCCAGGGCTCGGTTTGCCGGATGCCCATGAGCTTCTCCACGCGGCGGCCGAGGAAAGGCATGTTCTTCTTGAAGAAGGCGGTGATGGGGTCTGGGGTCAGGGGTTGCATGTCTTCGAAGATGACGCGGCGTTTGTTGTCGGACCCGATGTAGACGAGGACGACTTCGTAGCCGAAGCAGGAGGTGAACCATTTGCTGTACTTCTCGCCCATGTGGAAGGCGTCGGTGGGGCTTTTGTGCATGTCAACGTGGACGGTCTCGAGCTTCTCGACATCAGGTACAAGCGGGACGCGAATAGTTCTGGTCTTGCTCTCATCTCCGTACGCGCAGTAAGTGACTTTGATGGTGGCGTCAATTGTGCCGTAGTTCTCAAATTCCTGTATAAACTGTGTCATGTCAGGCATGTGACCGATAGTCATGTTGCCCCAAGTCCCATCATCCTTCTTCTTCAGAAGCATAAACGTCCCTGCGACTGTCAGCAAATGACACACGGACGACATTGAGATGCATACGGTCATGTTCGAAGCCATATTTGGTGGCGACTGCTTCTTTGAGAGGCACCGCGCGGAGTGATTTGATCGGATACACGTATATCTTTCGAGTTGGTTAGTCTGAAGGACCGGGCTTGCTATTGCAGAACGCACCTCGGATATACGCATAGCTTGGAGTTTATAGATGACAGAGCTAAGGAACCCCAGCAGCTGGTAGATCAAGAACGGGAAGACGACGAGGCCAGTCAGCAGCCATACTGTCGGTATGTGATCCAGCTCTGAAGTTGGAGGGCTTTGTTCATCTGCCATTTCAATTGATTAGATGTTGTTGGTGAGCAGAAACTCTGACTGCTGAAGGAGATGTCGTCTTGGAACCCCACGTGCGCGCCCTACCAAGCCGGTAGCGACAAGCGGAGGAAGCACCTTAGCCGCTTCCGCCATCAGTGAGCGCTACGGGACTGCAGCCCAGCGAGTGATATCTTTGCTGTAACTGCGTGCATATAATTACACCATTTGTGTAGTCGAGCTCGAAGATTGTGAATCCGATCAGATCCATGAGTTGACTGAAATCACCTCTGGAATGAGTGCAGATAGTCTATGGCTCAGTGTATTGTACCAGGACTTCAGCGGTGTCACCATACTAGCCGTGTCCGTACATGAAATGTTCAACCTTGCGATGATACAGTCGAAATGAAGATCAAGTTTTCTTCCCTGCTGGTGGAAGAGTACTGAACACTGAATCAGGGAGGCACAGAAGGCAAATACAGTAGCTATTCCCGGACACGGGTTCACGAACGTCAGCTACCTACCAAAAGCTTGCTCGGTTGTAAAGCGACACCGAGAGAAGAGAAGATATGCGATAACTGGAACCGTGGTGATCCCAGAGGATTCCAGCATGGCAATTCGCTCGGCCGACGCGAGATCTTCTGGAAGCATGACCTGCCTAAGGTGGTGGTGCGCCGAGCGATTGGATAGGGGTAGGCCCGCTAACAGGCGGTGGAAGAGTGTTCCTGAGGGCGAAAGCGGGTCAGTACATAGCCGCTGCAGGCACGCGTGGTGATCTGTCTGCAAACGCGAGAAACAGGTCTGCCGAAGCTGGTTTCGCCGATTTGACAGCTTCACGACGGTGGCGCTTGCAAGGATGGGGCGCGAGGTGGAAGGCAGGCCGGGCGTTGGTTGGCTGTTCTGGTCATGGAATCGAGGTAGCGTGTGGCTGTGCGCTCGCAGGGCTCCGTTGCGGTGGGGTTGGCACTGTTCAAGTGTGACGTTGAAGAAGATGGTGAATGCCCAAAGAATGTCAGGTTTCAAGCTCTTTCATAACCACGTGCGAGCTCCCTCTTGAGTGCAGCAAACGGCCTGTGACTCCTCGACACGATATTTACGTCGTAGTACCCTGCAGAACGACCTCACAGCAGGTCATCTAGGCACCTGCCACTTCGGTTCAGCCACACGCGCCGAGGCTGAGAACCAGAACCTTAGCAACGGCTCAGCTCTCAACCCGCGACACGCATACGACGATTCTGACAAAAGCTCGGCGACCCTCCTCCTCCTCCTGTCTTCTGGACCGTGATTCACCTGGACGCGACCCGCCCTCCCGGAACTCAGCATCTCCAGGCGCGCATCGCGCACAACTTGAGTTTGCGCCTGCCCTACGAGGCTGCTGCTACCACCACCACCACCACTTGCGCGCGCCCCCGACAGCAGACTCGACAATGTCGAACGCACCCATCCGCCGCAAGGACACCACCAAGGGGCCGCCTTTGCGCATTCTGTCACTCGGTACGTTCCCTGCTTAATCATCCAAGCCGCGCAATCGCTGACGAGAGGGGATGCCAGATGGCGGAGGCGTGCGGGGGTACTCGATGCTCATCATCCTGCAGGAGCTGATGCACAGGACCTTTGTCGAGACCGAGGGGAGAGCGCCCAAGCGACACGAGATCCCCAAGCCATGCGAGCACTTCGACCTCATTGCCGGCACCGGCACCGGCGGCCTGATAGCCATCATGCTGGGGCGGCTGCGGATGGACGTGGAGACTTGCAAGGACGTGTACGTGCGCATGACGAGGAAGGTGTTTGAGACAGATAAGACATTTGCGGGCATTCCCTACCGGTCGACCCTGTTCAAAGCCTCCAAGCTGGAGGAGGCCATCATGGAGTGCGTGCGAGAACACACCATCTACGACGACGAAGGCAACGACAACCACGACGGACTCGGATCCTCGGCAGACCTCAACGCCGGCATGACACCGGGCAGCGCACTGCAGCATGGGCGCGTCAATCGGAGCGCCAGCAATGCCAGCCGATACAGCCAAATAGGCATGACCCCAGTCAACATGCGCGTAGCTGCCATGAAGTGGGGCAATCCACATGCTCTGCTGTACGACAACCGTGAAGAGCGCACCAAGACGTGAGTGGATTCGGAAATTGCAATTTTCCGGAAATAACATGCTGACCACTCCAACACCAGGGCCGTCACAGCCGTATACAAAGGCACCAAGAAATCTGGTACTGGGCAGGTCTTGCTCCGCTCCTACGACTCGCGCAAAGAGCCCGCCGTAGCACCGACCGCAACCATCTGGCAAGCTGGACGGGCGACGGCCGCGACAGCACTCGCTTTCAAGCCCATCCAGATTGGCCAATCAGTCTTCCTGGATGAGGGGAGCGGGAAATACAACCCTGCCCCTATGGTGCTCGATGAAGCTGCCTGCAACGAATGGCCCGGCCGCGATATTGGCGTCTTCATCAGCATAGGCACGGGCAAGCGCCCTGATGGCACAAAAGGCCAAGAGCATCTGTGGTGGGAAGGCTTCGTCTCTGGCGGCATTGGTGACTTCGCCGAAGCACGGCGCAAGCTCATTTCGAAGATCGAGGGTTGCGAGAAGACGCACAAGGAGATGAAGGACCACCTCGCGAGACGTCAAGTCAACCCGGAGAACTATTACCGCCTCAACGTCAACGTTGGCGTAGGCGAGTTTGGCATGAACGAGTGGAACGCACTCTCCGAGATCAGCACAAACACCCGCATGTACCTGGCCGAGAAGGACGTACAAGCCATGTCCCTCTCCGCCTCTGCCAAGATTGCACGCATCCACCGGGCCAAAGTGCGCTGGGAACGAGCAGAGAAGGGCCAAAACCCAGGCCAAGAGACCTTCCCCGGAGCAACCGGCCCACCACCCACCAAACCGCTCCCCACCGTCCCAGAACCCATCGGCTTCGCAGTCGAGCTCCCAGCAGAGGAACTCACACCCGAATACGTAGCCACCATGCAGCAGTCCGACCTCCGCCCAGCGCCTCTGCAACCCCACCGCCCTCATCACTCCGACAACGACAAATACCTCGTCGTCTCAGACGACCACCCCCAGCCCGTCGGCGGCCTCAACCACGGCTCCCCCCGCCACTCAGGCGAGCTGCCCTCACCCGGCCGCATCTCAGACGACGGGTCGTGGGACCGCCCCCTCTCCTACATGGACTCGCCGCGCATCAGCTTCGAGCCGCCCGCGCCGCCGCGCCCGCCCAAAACCCCGCTCAAGGAAGGCAAGGTCCCCCCGCCGCTGTCCGGCCACCCTGCGTTCAGAGTCTCGCCCGTGTCCCCGATACATCCGCGCACCGCGTCGCCCCCGGTGGGCTTGGGGTTCGCGAGACCGCCGCCCGGCGCGCCGCTGCCGTATCCCGACGATGACGGGCCGCCGCCCGTGGTCAACAAGGCGAGTAAGCCCGAGTATATGCGGTAGGAGAGCCTTTCTGGTATCCGTGAGAGGGCGAGGCGGGTTATGAGGATAGGACGAGTTGAGGGCGCGGCGTAATGATGTTAACGACCATATCCGTTTCATTTTCTTGGCACATTGTGAATATACGTAGAAACCTTGTTGGGAACCAGTCCGTTTGCTCGGCATAGCAGGATTTGTGGAGAGAGAGAGAGAGAGAGCGAGGGAGAGAGATGTTGTTTGTAACCCTTTATAGATACCCTTTGCATATTCTTAACAACTTGGAAGAACGATACTCGGTTCTCCCTTTTTCGTCTCGTTTCAATGTGAACTCTGTAGACTAGTGAGGTTCAACCGTGTTTTTTTTTCTTTTTTCTTTTTTGCAAAATGTGGATCGTACATGATATGATATGATATGACATGATGGGAATCTATCTAGCGGTATTTGTTCCCTTCCTCCCTGCAGTACAGCAGCAGAGACTAGATTACACCCAATTCATCTTGTCGTTTTGCCTACGTGCGGGTAGTGAGGAATCTTCGTTTGCAAGAAGGCAAGCACGCACACGGTACTTTTGATCGATTTCGGACCCACGTCCAGCCCTGCACGAGGATTCTCAAGCTAGCTACCTACCTACCTACCTAACCTGTGTAGAGAGGGCGTCTTTCACACCCTCCGCCCGAAGACCCTAAACCGCTTCACGCCGCCATCCGGGATGATGACCAGCTTGGCGTGCGTGTACCGCTTCCCCTCGACCTCCTTCAGCTCGCTCTGATACGCCGTCTCCACGTCGGGCGCGCTCCTCTGCGGCGCCAGCACCTCTGTCCACCCGTCCTGCGCATGGGCGGGGTCTTGGTCGAATTCGCCGGCGAAGACCTGGACTTTCTGGGGGAAGTTGCCGCGGAAGTGCGCCGTGTCGATGACGACGTGGTCGATCTCGCCGGGGGCGCCGAGGCGCACAATGGTCCAGTCGATGTGCTCGCCCCGTGTGCGCTTCGTCTCCCAGCCGTCGCCCATGTCGTGCCCGCGCCCGGGGAGGAGTAGGTTGTCCTTTGTGCCGAAGTGCTGGTCCGAGCACGCGGTCGCGACGCCGCCCATGACCGTGGCGCTGAGCTCGAAGACGGCGGACGCGGAGGCGGGGAACACGGGGACGGCGTGCCCGTAGAGGCGGAACCGCGCGATCCCCCCGTCCGGGTACATGAGGAGGCGCGCGTGCGTGTAGGCTTTGGGGGTGGCGGTGTCGAGCAGCCAGCCGTGGCGGGCGCTGGGCCCGCACTCCTGCCGGGAGAGGATCGTCTCCCACCCGGTGTACGCTTCGAGCGCGACCTCGTCGTCGCTGGCGGCGAAGGCGCCCTGCACGGCGATCTCGGGCGCGTGGTTGCCGTTGAAGAAGGCCGTGTCGATTTCCACGCCCGCCACCTTGCCGCTGGCCACCCCGAGCCGGATCACCACCCAGTCGAAGGGCGCCGTGTTGTGCCGCCGCGTCTCCCAGCCGTCGTACCAGGCGCCGCTGTGTACGAAGACGCCTGGGCGCGAGATCGGCGCCGTCTTGGTGGTGAGGTTGGCGGCTGAGGCGAACCACTCGTCGCTGAAGGAGACGATCTTGGAGCCCAGCGGGGCGGAGATCAGGTCTGTTTGCGGGATTAGTTGTGCTGGTGCTGATAGCGGGGTGGGGAGGAGGGAAGAGGGAAGAGGGGAGGGGATGTACCGGTGTATTTGGACTTGAAGGTGTCGTCGATTTGGTCGGCGGGGATGAACTTGGCTGGGGTTGCTGGTTCTGCCATTGTGAAGGGTGAGGTGGGTGAGGTGGGTGAGGTGGTATGTAGGCGTGTATGAAAGGGAACGGGTTCAATTCCTCTTATCTACCAGGAAAGAGTATCGTATCGTGACTGGAGAGAGAGTGAAGTCAAAAGCCCCCTCGACAGAAAACGCGGGGCACCCTCCTTTCTATACCTCTGCTCTTACCCCACATCCTCATGATACAGCTACCTACATCGGAGCCCGCCGTGAGGTCCTATCCGACCCGAGTGCCAGCAAACTTGTCGCCGAGTCCGGAGATATGCATTTCACCACCTGAGCGAAATGGTTCCCATCAGGTAAAAGAACGCATGTGTCGGCCGCAACTGCACAGCACGGCGGGTGGACGGCCTTGTTTCGACACCTGATGAATTCGAGTAATGTTTGGGTAACGCCCGCGGTTGCGCGCTAGATACGTGACATGATTCCACACCTGATAGCGTGATGGCATCTACGCTGCTGGCCCGCGTGTTGCCGACTGTACCACACGTCTAGTCGTGAGACACCTACGATACTCCTTCGACAGCAAGTACGTAGCGAGTGCGCAGGCACGACTGGTTCTTTGTGAACGTCACTGCTTCACGACGTGTCGAGCAGATCAGGCGAGATACGAAGTCGACAAGGTGAACAAGTTGCGCGTGGCCATGTTCGATGCAAGTCCTATCTAGATGCGCAGAGTATCCCTTGAAAAAAAATTGTTGATGCAAGTCCTATCCAATATGCAAAGCCCCTTCTTTAATCCATCCTGCTTTTCGTTCTTCCTTCAGCGTCAGGTACAACATCAGCACTCGCGTTCAGAAGTAGCGGCTACCCTCCGCGTAGGTCTCTGTCCGACCCATCGACGGTGGGAGAATCTGCAGCGCCATGTGCTGTCAGCAACAGCACCTCGACTCAGTAAAGTCAAGTCAAGGAAAGAAAAGGACTTCACCCGTAATTAGGATCATTCCACTGCTCCTCGTAATACGCGCTGCCATTCCGACTCCCCCCGCTGAATTCCAGTTTCGCCATGAACTCCGGCGGCACCGTGGGTATATACTTCCTCTCGCGCTCCCTGTTGACGCCGCCGAAGCCCGCACCGTAGCTGATCAGCATGTCCGTCGACGTCGGTAGCGTGAAGGGCAGCATGTACGCCGGGTCGAGGAGGAGCTCGCTTGGGGCGTCGTCTTCTTCCCTTTCCAGGTCGCCTGACTTGCGCGACTGGGCGGGCGAGGGCTCTGGCGCTAGTTGCGCGCCGGACGATGGGTTGACAGGCGTTGTTGGTTCTGCAGCGTCGGCGTTCTGGGGGTTGGGGGATCGGGCACGTGTTTTGCGGTCTGCGGCGGCTTGTTGGAGGTGGACGATGTATTTTGAGGCGCTCTTTGGGAGGCCCTTCTCTCCCACTTCCGGTCGGTAGAATTTTGCGGTGTGGAGGAGCTGCTGGGGTGACAGTTTTGTTAGCTGCTGTATCGTGCCAACGAGAGACTCCAGATCTTCTCCAATGGATGTGAAGCACTGCAGCCACTGCAGCAACTGGATGAGCGGCTCGATGTGTTTCCTGGTTGAATCGACAGTGTTGTCGCCTGTGGAAGTCATGGACCCGTTCTCGTAGTGCTCGGGTTGCCGGTTGTTCGAGCGCGCCCAGTCCTCGAGTGTGGACACGTTCATACGGATCTGCATAGCTTTTGTACGCGCCAAATATTTCCGATTCGACATGATGCGGTTGAACATCTCAGCAGAGAGCCAGTATATCAGCTGCGACAGCACTTGAGCAGTGATGACTGAATGGACGTCGTAGAGATCCAGGACGAAGAGGGTCGACGAGAGTAAGGAGGTGATGTTGCGGGGTGATGGCTTTGCTCGAGCTTTGGGCGATGGAGGTCGGAATCGCTTCTCGAGAGGTTCTAATGGTTTCGCCTTCGGTTTAGAGCGAAAGATCTTCCACTCGTGCTGGAACTGCACGTCCTCAAAGCCTGGCATCGGTTCGTGCTCGAGCATGGACGAATCGAGGTTTTTGTCCATTCTTCGCTCCGCGTCCCGGATGATCAAGATGAAGATTTCGTTGATGAGCTCGGCCATCTGGAGCTGGAACTCGCTTGCAGCTGTTGCGAGCCCTTTATCCTTCTTCATGTAATGCAGGAGCAGCGTAGCGTTCGACATCCAGAACGCCAGCACTGTCATGTCCCATTGATGCTTTTCTACCACATCGTTAATCTTGCCCATGGCCGCTACAAGAAGGGTACCCAAGAGGTCTTCGTTGGCGTGGTAGTGGGCGTATCTGGCAGCCAGGAATAGGATATTTGCTGGAACAGGTTTCTGAGAGGGCGATCGTTGCGGTGTCATGTTCGTGATGACTATGTCGAGTATACGCTCAAGCTCGCTTTCTTGGAAGACGAACATTTGGTCGTTCAGACACCTGTCCCAGATAAATTCTTGCCCTTCATCAGGCTCTTCAGGAGACTAGTATCGTCAGCATATATCCAAGGCCTGGCTCAACATACTGCACATACTTCTGGCTGCTCATCTAGCCCCAAATTGCCGATATCGACTTCCAAATTGAAGGCACTCTCCATCATCATTCGACGCTTCATGTCGTTTTCCTGCATCTCCTGCTCGAACCGGTCGTTCTCCAAGCCTGCATTGTAAAAGTCGTCCACGCCTGCATTTCCGATAGCGTACCCGCTCTCGTGCAGGTAGTCGGAGATCTCGCTGTTGGGCTCGACAAAATCGAAAGCGGTTCGGCCGCCAGAGGATTTGACGTCGGTCGAGGCGCCGTGGTCCAGAAGCAGTTTCACTATCCCTTTGTGTCGATTGGTCATGGCCCACATGAGCGGCGTCCAGCGATTCCTGTCTTGGATATCGACTTTCCCACCTTCTTTAATGAGCATGGCAGCAACATCTTCATGCCCAAAACAGCATGCATACACCAGTGGCGGGGTCCCTTCCGCATCCACGCCGTCAATATCGATATATTCCCTAGCCTTCCCTTCCAGAAGCCGCTTGACGCGCTCGAGTTCGCCGTTGGACGTGGCCAGGGTGAAAAGCCCCTGGAGAGCCTCCCGCTTCTCTTCGTGGGAGAGCTTGTCGTCGGCGACCACCTTGGCCTCGTCTCCGGCATTATCATTCTTCAGGCGAGCCTGGTGTGCGAGCATCTGTACGAGTCGGCTGTCGCTGTCCTCCAGTTGCTGCATGTCTTCGTCGCCGAAGCTGGGGTCGTCGAGCGACAGGTTGAAGCTGAGGGGTCGGGCGGGCATGGGGGTGGTCAGGAACGACTGGCCTGTACTCCAAGTCAGCCGTGGGCGCTGCGCATGGCTCCTGCCACTGCCGGCTACTCACCCTGCCAGGCATCGTATATCTCCGTCTCCTCGGGCATGTATGTGCTCACCGGGCGGCGGTCATTCAGCGAGGTGGGTAGGTCGGACGGCAGCTGGCGCGGCGGCGGCGCTGCAGGCGGATCGTCCTGGAAGCCATGGTCGCGGTCGGTGATGTCCATTGTGCAACATTGAAGACCACGCGGGGGTAGCACGAGCGGCGCAGGGGCAGAGGGCGTGTGCGGTCGTGCAGTGCAGTGCAGTGCAGCGGTGCAAGCGGCGGCTGCGGGAGCTGTGTGCGTGTATGTGTGCGGTGGTGCAGTAGTGGGCTACCGGTGCAGCGAATGCATGTGTGTGTCTCGCCGTCAAAGGCCTCGAGGACTCGCAGTCAATCGCCGGCGGGGCGGAGGTGGAACAGCGGCACGCAGCCTACGTAACGGGGAGGCTGCTTGGGCTGCGACGGGAGATTGCAGTATTGCACTGTAGTGTCGAGGGCGACCGCTGCGAATGGCCTTGCTGCAGGTGCAGGTGCAGGTGCAGGCGCAGAATCTCGGCTATTTTGTCAGTGTTCAAAACGAATGCCGGTGCAGGGTCTGGGTCGGTGTCATCTCCCAGCTTTGCAAGTACTGGAACGACGACGTTGTAAGTAGCGTAGCATAGCGTAGCTACCGCCGATCGCCGCCAGGAGCTGCGGGGCGCCCCCCGACGCATGAGAGGCTGAGGCCTTTGCAGCGCGCACCAGCACCAACACCACCGAAGCTTCCCTGGTCAGGCCAGGTCCAGCCGCATCCGCCGCCGCTCAGTCAGCATCGTCAGTGTCTAGTCCCACACACTGGTCGCCGACGACTGCTTTCCTGCACAGCGTGCCCAGTACACAGTACATAGTACATCTGGCGATCCTTTGCCCAGTGCCCCCCAGTGCCCCTGCGCTGCTCCCGCCTCTGCAACCAGCATCGCCATGCAGCCCGCAGCAGCAGCGAGCCCGTAGATCGGCCGTCTTCACATCGGTCCGCCTGGCTATAGCACATCTGCCACTCGCGAAGAACATGCCGCGAGCGCCATCCATCTGAACACGTCCCAGCGCCTTGCATCCTGCACCTGCACCTGCACCTGCACCTGCACCATGCCATTGACCGAGCAGCCGTCGCCGCGGGGGACGCGCTTCGCCGGCATCCTCGCGCGCCTCCTCGAGCTACCCAACTACAGCTGGGATTCGGACATCAAGCCCTTCCACTCGGTAAGCCATGTACACGCCCGTGTACCTTCATGGGTTAAAAACAGATCCTACGGAGCCAAGCGGTAGCTGACGCACTGCACAGTCCTACGACAACTGGCACTTCTTCGGCCACCAGAAGGCCTCGCCTGCACATGATCGCCCACCGTCTCGCGGGCGCGGCGTCCACAGCTCGCCATCCGCCTCGCACTCCCCAGACTCGCACCGTCCATCGCACGCACTTCTCCACCGGGCCTCTGGCAGCGATGCCAGCGTCGCCACCGCTCACACCAACGCCACTGCCGTGCACAGAGAAGGACGTCCTGTAGTGTGCCGTGTCTCCACCCACACCCTACGGCTCGAGCGAGAGTACCAGCTGTCTAGGCTTGTCGTCAACAAGTCAGACCCAACATGCAGACACTTTGTGCGCCCCATCGAATTCATCAGACTGCCCACCAAGCCTGGCGAGGAGCCTTTGGTTGCTAGTATTTTCGAGGCTCCTAGCCAGAACTATCTCAAGGACCTCATTACCTTTGGACCCAACTGGTACAACTTCACGCACCGTCACGACACAGTACACTCTGCCGACCCTACATCCGTCGCAGGCGTTCCTCTTCTTACCTTTCTTGATTTCGCCGTGGGTGCGACAGAGTGTTTGGAGATTCTGCACCATGGCCACGAGCTGGTCCATGGCGAGCTGCGAGGGGATGCGTTCCATTTTGGGGATAATGGCCAGGTGAAGATGATCAACTTCGGCAGTGGTGCCAGATCCTTTGAGAACGGGCTCACCTCCGCCGGCTGGAACACGCTGAGCCGCGAAACCGGTATCGAGTTGAAGCTTGCTTTCATAGCCCCAGAGCAAACGGGCCGCATGCCCGCTGAGCCAGACAGTCGGACAGACATTTACAGTCTTGGGATATTATTCTACACAATGCTATGTGGAGACACTCCATTCACTGGCGCTACAGCACTCGATGTTATGCAGAATGTCTTGAGCAAGAGGATACCCCCCGTTTCCTCTGGGCGCATCGACATTCCCGAAGCTTTGTCCATGGTCATCCAACGCATGACACAACGGAACATTGAAGAGCGCTACAACTCAACATCAGGCCTCAAGTACGACCTCGTTAGACTTCGTGACCTCCTTTGCGAAGGCGATGTTGAAGCACTCAAAGCATTCCAGATTGGAACAAAAGACATCAGTTGCTTCTTTAAGCTCCCACTTCAGCAAATCGGGCGCGAGAAGGAGCGCCAGATGATTGTTGATGTTATTCAGCGTGTCTCCAAGCGCCGACGGGGTGGTGTAAAAGTCTTGGGCAGCCTAAGTTCCAATTCATCGTATTCGGACGGACAGCTCAACTTCCAGTATGATGATCTTCTGTCTGACACCTCCAGCTCTCGAGGTTCGGAAAGCCGTCTCAACAGCGTATCTTCCACTGCACCCGTTTTTCTCGACCAAACACGCAATAAACGATCTTCAGACAGCGTCACGCAAACAAGAGACTCTCTGGCTGACGAGAGCCCCTCTGTCCGTCCGCATCTGGCACCAGCGGGCCGAGGTCCATCCAACAATAGCATTGAAGGTTCTTTCTCCCTCTCAAGATCTGCACCCTCGAACGATAGTACAATCACACGTACTGTCTCTACCAGAGCAGCGCGGCGAAAGGGTCGCTGTGAGGTTATTGCTGTTGGTGGCGCTACTGGTCTCGGCAAGTCACGTCTTGTGCTGAGTGTTCAGAGTGTTGCAAGGAGTCGTGGATATTTTGCGTCAGCCAAGTTCGACAGAACGAAGAAGGCGCCCTTCGATCCTATTCTGAAGGTCATGTCGTCCATGTTTCGCCAGGTGTTCAGCGAAGCCGACGTGTCGTCCGACTTCCACCACAGTCTGCGTTGCTTCCTCAGAAACACAGGTGTTTGGACGGCGTTGCGAAGCTACCTGAACCTGCCAGATTGGCTGCTCACTACAGGCGGAGGTCCAAAGACCCCACAGCAACGCGATCTTGATCCTTCGAGGCGAGCATCTTCGCCAGTGATACACTGCGGAAGTTCTGGCCATACAGCTGAAGCATGGCTGCGAAGTGGGGGTGCATCCAAATCAACCAAGTTCATGAGTGTCTTTATCGATGTATTACGATTGTTCGCTATGCAGAAATTATGCATATGGACTCTTGAAGACGTGCAAAACGCAGACTCAGAAAGCGCAGAGCTCATACGCCACATTGTTCAAGCCAAGATTCCACTTGTGCTGATACTGACGTATACTGACGAAGACGGTGTTCCCCGGGAACTTCGACCTTCAATACAGTCTGCTACTAAAGTGCAGCTCCATCCATTCACCGAAGCTCAGACCGCTGAGTATGTTGCCGAGACTCTTCACCGCGACCAAGAATACATCCTGCCTCTGGTAGCAGTGGTACAAGAAAAGAGCCGGGGCAATCTGTTCTACATACGAGAAATATTAGATACGTGCTACCGTAAACACTGCGTCTATTACTCCTGGCGAGAAAACAATTGGCTCTTTGATCTCGACAAGGTTTTCGAGGTTTTCGAGAGCACAGAATACGGTTCTTCTGTCACTAGCGACTTCATCACGAAGAGGTTGCTTGAGCTGCCAACAGAGACCCGCAAGCTGTTAGCGTGGGCTTCTTTATTGGGAGGGGCTTTCTCCTACGACCTGGTCGTGAAGCTATTGAATCCTAAGAACGCACCGGCCGATGCCGAGAGACTACCATTATTTGGAGAGAAGGAGTGCATGGTGACAGCGCTGAATGGGGCTCTCAATGCTTATATTCTGATGCCTGCCGATAGCGAATCTCGATTTCGCTTCAGCCACGATAGATATCTCTTCGCTGCTGCAAGCTTGCTGGAGAAGAACTGGGATACTTCTATGATGCATTACGAAATCGCCCGGGTTGTCAGCTCGAGCAACGAGTGGCACGACGATGCAATGGGCGATTCGAAGGCTCTTTACATGCGAAGTCGTCATATCTGCCTTGCTATTGACCTGATCAAGACCAGGGAATCAACACGTGCATCGTTTCGCGACGTGCTCTACCAAGCTGGAGAGACAGCAGCAGAGTCAGGCGCCCGATCAACCGCGATCTACTACTTCGCGCATTGTTTGATGCTCTTGCAAGACGATCCATGGGATGACACGAAACACGATGTCTCGTATCAGGAAACTTTGCAGCTCTTTGTGCGATCGGCCGAGTGCTACTGGCATCAAAATATGCTCGACGAGGCCCTCAGCTTGATCCGGACTACCTTCCAGCATGCTCGCGACTCTTGCGACATGGCAAGCTCGTTTATCCTACAGTCACGAGTACATGCTGTGCGTGGCGACAGCTTTGGCGCCTTCCAAGCTCTGAAAGATTGTCTGTCTCTCTTAGGGTCACCAATTCCTCCTACGAGCTGGGAGGATTGTGATGCTGAGTTCCAGAAGGTACACTCCCGCCTGCAAAATGTTGATACACAGGAAATACTGGCACGCCAGCCATCCCAAGACGACCGCGTACTTCTCACGTTAGGCCCCGTCTTCATCGAGCTTCTCAGCGCTGCCTTCTGGTCAAACAGCCTGCTCTTCTATCAGGCCACACTCAAACTAGTCAATATCCATCTAGAGCGAGGCACAATATCGCAAGTTGCGCTTGCCTACGTACATCTGGGCAGTATCGCTGGTGGCCGCTTTGCCATGTTGAACTTTGCAGCAGACATGGGAGCGATAGCTAAGAGATTATTCGAGATGTATCCCGATGACGCCTATACCTTAGGTCGTGGCCAGACCTTGCATCCATTGTTCTTGGGACATTTAGAGGCTCCAGCTGCAGATCTGATTCCTCATCTTCAAGGTTAGTAAGCGACTTCCTCTTATGCTAGGCATCTATGTTCTCTCGAATCGCACCATGGCCGCTTGGATAGTATGCTGACGTTTGGCGAATAAGTTGCTTTACAATCGACTCTGACTGCAGGTGATCGTTTGCTCACTCTACTGAACCTTGGTACTCAGGCCCACTTCAGGGTGATTGCCTCTTACGACTGTGCTGAGATAGAGACTTACGTTGACGAAATTCCTCTGGACCTCAAGAACTGGCAGGAAGATCTTCGAGGGGGGGTATTACTGATGGCATCTCGTCAGTATGCCAGAGCTCTACAAGGCAAGACCAGGATCGACGACGCATCGACAATATTCACGGACGATGAACACGACTCCGTCAATTATATCCGTTGGATCGAAGAAACAGCGAGCAATCCAAAGCGACCCAAGACTTACTACCTTGCTAGTAAACTGCCTGTCCTGGTTCTGTACGGTTATAATGAGGAGGCATGCTCCCTGGGCGAGCTTTTGCTGCCTATGTTAGGCAGTCTCTGGTGTCAACGCACCACCTACTCTGTCATGTACCACCTTTCGCTGGCTTACTTGGCAGTAGTGCGTAGTGATAAGGATCATCCTAAGAAAGAGCAGATGTTCAAGCACATTTCCACCACCATCAACCAACTGGAGAGTCTGTGTAACATCACAGATATCAACTACCGGTCTTGGATTCACGTGCTTACCGCTGCGCTTGCAGAGGTGAATGACGATCCTCCAACAGTACTGATGAATTACGAGGCAGCAATGGATCACGGTGAAGTCCATGGGTTCGTTCTGGATGAGGCTCATGCCTTAGAACTCTATGCTGAGTGGCTGGTCCGTAAGAAGGCCAACAGGCCAGCTCGTCACGCTCTCAAGGATTGCATTTCCGTGTATCGAAGAATATCTGCATACGGTAAAGCAAACAACATTATCAACAAGTATGAGTACCTCTTGCGAGGCACGATGACTCTGACCACCATTGATGTCGCGGTGCAGACGAGCATCATCGATACGGAGAATACGACTTTCAGGCTCGAGCAGAATGAGGCTCAGGAACAACAGCTTCTTGGGGCTGAGACGGCTGTAGATCGAACCCAAAACTGGATTGTCCCTGACACGGGTCGCGCCCAAGAAACAGCCAGCGACCTCCGCAATGGCTTCTCCGCTGTTGGACTGGACATGCTTGACCTCTCTTCCATCCTGGAGTCTTCGCAGGTACTTTCCAGCGAGCTGAAGGTCGACAAGCTGATGGCGAAGATGGCATCCATAATTCTCGAGTCGACCGGAGGCAATCTTTGCGGTATCGTTATCGAAGACGCACAGATTGAGTGGAGCATTGCTTGCATAGCATCCAGTGATTCCAGCAACGATTCCAGTCCAACACCTGGTGTCACGTCTTTCCCAGCGGCCCAACCCCTGGATACTGTAGAAGACCTAGTCGCTCGGCAAGTGACCCTCTACACTTTGCGCTTCCGAGAGAGCGTTTTCGTTCCAAACCTGCTGGAAGACGACCGCTTTTCGAATGTGTCTGAGTCATACTTGAAGCGAAACCCACTGGGCAAAGCTGTGATATGTATACCTATTGTCCACTCAGATCGACTTCTTGGGAGCATCTATGTTGAGGGTCCTCCCAATTCTTTTACTGAACGCAACACTCAAGTGCTCCGCCTTCTGGTCAACCAGATCTCCATCTCTCTGGCTAATGCATTGCTCTTCAAGGAGATCGAACGGGTCAGTGCCAGCAATGAAGCAATGCTAGAGATGCAGAAGCGTGCGTTGGCGCAGGCAAGAGCCTCGGAGATCAAAGCCAAGGAAGCCGAAGCTATCGCCATTAGGAACATGAAGCTCAAGGAAGAAGCTGCAAAGGCTAAGAGCCTCTTCCTCGCTAACGTGTCTCACGAGCTGCGAACGCCTCTTAATGGAGTCATTGGCATGTCTGAGCTCCTCAAAGCCAGCCTTCTTAATCCCGAACAGCAAGGCTATGCCGACTCCATCCGCGTGTGTGGCGATACGCTTCTTTCGATCATCAACGACCTGCTCGACTACTCGAAACTCGAAGCTGGTAAGATGAACGTACAGGAAATGCCCCTGTCACTGAATGAGACTATCACCGAAGTTGTACGGGCTCTCGCATACACCAACGCCGAGCGCGGTCTTAAGACTATCGAACAGCTCGAGCTCAACCCCGAGATGCTGGTCATGGGTGATCCTGTGCGCCTCCATCAGATCTTGATGAATTTGTTATCCAATAGTTACAAGTTCACACCTCGAGGATCAGTCACGGTACGCGCTGTGGTTGATCAGGAAGGACCGGACTGGGTCGACGTCACTTGCAGTGTCGTTGATACTGGTATAGGTATTCCAGAAGAGCAGAAGAAGAAGTTGTTCTTGCCGTTCTCACAGGTCGAGTCCTCTTCAGCACGCAGCTACGGAGGTACAGGTCTCGGCCTGAGTATTGTTAAAGCTCTGATCGAGAACGTCATGCACGGCTCAGTCCGGCTCGATTCAGCGCCAGGTTTAGGAACAACGGTGTCGTTCTCTCTGCGCTTTGCAAAGGTGAACATGGAAGGACCTATCGCACAGAACTACACACGTGATGTAGATCCAATGGCCAAGTTTTCAAGTCAAGAGAACAATGGTCACGAGCAGTCTGCTGGCACCTGCATCGACTTGTCTACCATCCCTCGTGCGGATCTGCGCATCTGCATTGCAGAGGACAACCTCATCAACCAACGCATTGCTATCTCCTTCGTGCAGAAGTTGGGCTTCAAATGCGACGCATACCTTGACGGCTTCAAGACGATCGACGCCCTCGAGCGCGCCAGCGATAACGGCCGCCCCTTCCACCTCGTGCTCATGGACGTACAGATGCCGCACTGCGACGGCTACGAAGGTACGTCGCCCCCACCCCTCTCAATACCTCAACTAACTCCCCCCACAGCCACAAAACTCATCCGCAAACACCCCAACCCGGAGATCCGCAACGTCCTCATCATCGCCATGACCGCATCGGCCATCCAAGGCGACCGCGAAAAGTGCCTCGACTCCGGAATGAACAACTACCTCGCCAAGCCCGTGCGCGCGCAGACGCTCAAGGCGCTGCTCGAGAGCTACCTCAACAAAGATGAAAAGCCAAAGGAGATTCCCAATCTGCAGACGGAGGCCAAGAAGCTGGTCAAGGAGGCGCTGAGCGAGGCCGGCGCGGACCAGCCGCTCAACGTCGCGAAGAACGAGGTCGAGGGCGGGAGGGGGGGCGAGGCCAAGAGGCCCGAGAGGCCGAGGAGCGTGCGGATGAGTACGACGGTGCGGTGGCATGATGGGGGGGTTGAGGAGCAGAAGGAGGGGGCGGAGTAGGTAGGTAGAGAAGGAGGTTTTTTGGCGGCGGTGTTGGGGTTTTGCGCATTATCTGGCGCTTTTGCTGTCCACTTTTGTCTTCTTGTTCCTTGGTCCTACATACTGTTATGTTCTTGTCCTTGTTTCTTGGGCTAGAAAACGATACCCTGGGTAACTGGGGTTTGCTTGCGTGGGTCAGTCGGGGGATCGCTGAGCTGCATGGAATAGCACACGGCGTTCTTTTTTTTTCCTTCTTCCCCCTTTTCTTGAGATGAGGAGGACCCCGGGCCGGTGGGAGGGAAAACAGGGAAACGCGGGCGTGATGGTCGGTCGTACATCTAACCTGCCTGAGAGGTATACATGTAGTCGAGCGAGAATGAAACGAACTGCTGCTATGTTTTTTCTTTCTTTTTTTCATGCGCCCAGCCGAACGTGTGTGCGTGGGATCATGGCACTTCTGCAGAAGCACTGTAGTGGTTTTCAGATCAAATGAGCAGCATCAGAGGATGAGTTGTGAGAAAGGTGCGCATTAGAAGCTTCGAGCAGCCTTTCGCTCGTGAAAGCAAAGCAATAGGCAAACACGGCTGATCCATCCTGCTTGTTTGTAGTCCTATTCGAATTTCACAAGGTGCACACCAAATCTACATTCACAAAGGCGAGGCTTCGGTTAAGCTCTATGCATTATTTGATACTATACCCTACCTGGGTATGTACGAATCGTTTTCAATTCCCTTCTCGGATCATCTAGCTCTCAGGCCAGAACTCGGCCAGCCACTCGTACGGCTCCTCCGGCGTGTACACATCCTTCGCCGTCCCATTGAACTCGGTAATCGCATCGCGGGTCAGATTGTACAACGCGTACTTCTCATCCGGCCCCGTCCCGATCGTATACGGCACCGTCTGCACATTGTTCCCGATCTCCTTATCCACCATCAACTTCACATCTTGCACCTGCGAGTTTCGGATGCGATACTCGTCCCCGTAATTGGGGTTGATGATGCCCATGCGGGTGCCGTTGACGGCGATGACGTTCTGGATGGTGACGTTGCGCTTCGCCTGGTTAAGGCAGTTACCGCACGACTGGTAGAAGGTACCAAAGGTCTCGGCATAGAAGCCGGTGATGTTGAATTTGCCGCCCAGGCTGTTGTCTTGGAAGATCTTGTCCTGCGCGTTGCGCGCACCGCCGCCGATGACGCGAAGTTGCGTGTTGAGGCCTTTGGAGGTTAGGGCGTCTTCGCAGACGTCTTCCCACCAGACTGAGGGAGTGTTAGTGGTGAGGCGTGTGGAGTTGTTGGATTGGAATAGTATAATTACCGTTTTCGACCCAGGCATCGCCCAGGGCGTGGATGCCTTCGGATTGGTGCTTGCCGATGATAACATTCCTGATCGTAGCTCCGGGCAGCAGATTAAAGACAGCATCGGCGTCAGTTCCTTCTGCCTGTTCGTTGCAACTGCCTTCGACACGCTCGTAGCGCTTCATCTGTCCGTCAAAGGTCTGACCGGGTAAGATGTACATGGTCTCGTTGAGAACGACAGTCTCTTTGGGAACGGGGAACTCGACACGAGGGAAAGGAAAGCGTGGTGCTGGGCGTCCACCGAGGTCACCCTGTGTGGCGTCTGTAGCTCCTTGGGGGCCATCACCTTGCTGGTTCTGGCGGCGACCCAGTGCAGCTGCCGCAGACAGTGTAGGGATGAGGGGAATGACGAGAGCGGAGGTGAGCTTCATAATGACGATTGAGCTTTGTACCAAGGTCTCCAGGCAATAGAAGAGAGGGCGGTGTGCAGCTGGGCCTGATATATCTGGCGGCGTTCATAGAGCCTTATATACCTGTGCATGGCTGCTGCTTGCCTCATTGGATCGGTTTGGTTCACGCCCATACTGGTAAAGATCCCAATTCTGCATCCACGATGCTTTGAGGTGCGGTTGACAAGTTCCTGTGAAGGTCCAAGCCACGAGGAGCCGGAAAAACTGACGTCCTAAAAGATTCCGCCTATCGCATCAGCTGGTGTCGTCTTGGTGTTGACAAGCGACTTGGCCGTTCCTGGGCGACGATGCCTGAGCAACATTGCTCCACGAATCGACCCCAGATTATCAGTCGACTGCATTTCCCCGCGTGATTTTCCCCGCGTATTTGCATGGCTTGAAAATGTATTGTCCCGTCTTTGCTGCAGCTGAGTTGTCGTGGTCATAGCACAGAAAGATGTCTGCGCAAGCTTGCATCGCTCCCTGCTTCTGAGCAAGTAATATGCTCGCTCATCCACATTGATGTCAACTAAAACTCCTCTACTCTGATACGATCAACTATGGCCATGATGCAACTTCGTACTTCAAAGTTGTCCAAGGTTGATACAAGGTCGCGGATACGGAACGTTACGAAGCATTGGGAAACGACGTCGTAGAACGCATCCAAGTCGAGGATGTATCGACCCTATTGTCCTTCAAGACAATTACTGATTCAGGATCTGCACTGGATGTTCAAGCGTAGATGATCTCAGCGTCGAATGTCAAGAAGGTCAGTAAGAAATGCTGTGAGGTGTTGAAAGGCAACTCCAACTCGGCGCTAGAATTCAGCCCGCAATCACCATCGGTCTAGCCGTTCCGAGGCACGAAGACCCACCCACGATTCCGCAAGTCGGCTATGTACTTTCGCCGTCTATTTCGAAGATAGCTGCAATTGATGGCGCGTTCTCTCACCACTGATACCATTGAGCCTCCTCCCAGAGATGTCGCAGATCTGTAGAGCGAGCTTTAGAGCCTGTAGCCGGTCATGGCTGCCTGTACAAAGGCGCGGGTTCTCGAGCACTGTTCCCTTGCGGATAATGGAAACCACAGGGTTTACCGAGAACCAGTTGATGGTCCGCGAAGCAGTCAGTCAGATTTGCGCAAAGTTCCCGAACACATATTGGCAGGAGCATGATCAGGACGGCACCGACCCTAAAGACTTCCATGCAGCTCTTGCAGCGGACGGCTGGCTTGGGGTGGCGCTACCAGAAGCGTATGGGGGAGCTGGATTGGGCATTTCAGAGGCCACGATCATGATGCAGACTATAGCCGAGTCAGGAGCAGGTATGGCAGGTGCTCAGGCAATTCATGCCAACGTCTACGCAACTCAGCCTTTGGCAAAATTTGGCACCAAAGAACAGCTCGAAGAGACGATACCGAAGATTATTTCCGGGCAATGGCGGACCTGCTTCGGCGTCACAGAACCTGATGCAGGACTCAATACTCTCTCCCTGGCGACTGCAGCAAAGAAGCAAGACGACGACACCTATTCGATCACTGGTCAGAAGATCTGGATTACCTGTGCTCAGGTCGCAACAAAGATGATCCTGCTCGCGCGTACCAAGGCCGCACATGAAGCGCCCAAGCCCAGTCAGGCTCTTTCCTTATTCTGCATCGACATAGACAAGAGTAACCCTGGACTGGAAATCAAGAGAATCAAGAAGATGGGGGGTCGTGCAGTAGATGCTAATGAGGTGTTTTTCGACGATTACCGCGTACCTGCTACCACACTGATTGGCAAAGAGGGCCAAGGTTTCAAGATCATCTTGGATGGTATGAACGCTGAGAGATGTTTGCTCGCTGGTGAGGCACTAGGACTGGGTTACGCAGCGCTAGCAAAAGCTGCTGGCTATGCCCGCGAGCGCAAGGTCTTCAACAGGCCCATCGGGATGAATCAAGGCATCGCCCATCCGTTGGCTGATGCATATATGAACCTCGAAGCGGCCAAACTAGCGACATATCATGCTGCTCGTCTGTACGATGCGAGTACGACAGACTCTTCTATTCGTCAAGACGCCGTTGGGATTGCAGCAAACAGTGCCAAGTATTTGGCAGCAGAAGCGGCTTTCAAGGCATGCGAACGGGCGATCTTATCTCATGGCGGCATGGGATATGCAGCTGAGTATGATGTCGAGCGGTGGTTTAGGGAATGCATGGTACCACGCATTGCTCCTGTAAGCCGAGAGATGATCCTGAATTATATTGGAGAGAAGGTGCTAGAATTGCCGCGTAGCTATTAAGTCATGTTTCAAGGCAAGATAGAACTACGCTATAAGAGTATACCGTGGACTACGAGCAGAAGTTAAAATATCATACAGTACGCCTTACCAGTTCGGAGCAGCCTTTCGGCACTTCTGAGGAAATGAACCGAGAAGAACGAACACGGCCAACAATCCGCATGATTAACAGGGCTCAGTGTTGTAAACCGGTAGTAGACTGCTCAGCGAAAAGGCCCCTTAGGCACGACTGACAAGATCTCTTTGTACAGATACCACAACAGTATTCCATGATCTCAGACACCCGGCCGGTCTTGCGAATTGTAAAATGAGAGCTAAGATCCCTGACTGAACTCATGAAGTAGCCCCCTGCAACAAAGAGAGTAGTCTACCTGTAATTAGCTCGACGGTAAACTCTCAGGGAACTAATAAGGTACCAAAATCCTGTTCTATGCAGCAAGGCTGCAGTACATAAAAGTAATCGGCCCGTGATATTGCTGTCCTTACCGTACGGCTTTCACTCCCAGCCTATAAGATCCATGTAGAAAGCTTGTTAGGCCTTGGAGCGTTGTGCCTCACCACCAAAGAATCCAGATCCAACTGCTCGTTTAGATGCCCAGTGTCTCGACCCCGCCCAGACCCGTTCGCGGCTCACAACGTTTGGTGTCTACGAATGACACAAAGCTGGACTATTGACTATCCCGCGCACAAGGTTTGGACCATGAAGACGAAGTGTCACTTGCTTGCTAGCTCACCCAGATGCTGATATCGCATTCATGTATGCGATCAAGGATGAGATGGTGATAGGTCCCACCCCGAGACTCATCATGTTACCGAGCAGACTAGAGCACGCAAGGAGTGGTTCGAATAGCGAAACTCACATGTACACTTCCCACATACGGATCGATCTGGGTTGTGAAGTGAGGTGTGTAGGACCGATTCAGCCTGCTAGTGCAGCGGAGTTTCGAGGTACCTGGGAACACCCGTTAGCTCCAAGTTGGGATGAATTGATCAGTTCCCGAGAAAACCTGCAATTGTCTCTATCTTTGACACGTCAGCTGCTCGTATCTGTTATGAAGGTAAGCGATACACGCATGTTCTTTTTTCTATGCATCATATCGACCAGCATATGATTTCACAACAGGCTTTCACCTGCAGGTAGAGCCAGTAATAGCGCTCCAGAGAGGGCCCTGCATATGCTTCACTATTCAGAGGGGAAATCCTTCCCGATTGTCAGAATGCAAGGTCCACCTAACCTTTCTCGCAAGGGTACGACAAATGTGAGGGGTTGCGTCGATCCCTCCAGCACGCCGATTCACAGCACCCTCACTGTTCGGTGGTGATCGAGACCGAACTTCGCGTTTGATACTCGAGATTTTGCGTCAAGAGCTGGAGATATTCAACACTGGTTCCCATGATCAGGCTGCGCCAAAAGGTGTCTTGCGTGCGTCCTCATGTTGCTAGACGAAGCTTGGGTATGATGTCATAGCGATAAGCAGGCGAGAACCTGGGGCAGCATCGACGATTTGTGCCGCACAGGAATGAGAAAGGCTGTGCACAGCATTTGAACTGCAGGTATCTAGCTCGGCCGCTGCCGACTTTCCTCTCCTGAAGAAAATTCTAGCGTGGGGTGGAGCGGAGCGGAGGCGCATTTTGATTTCACTATGATCTCAGAGCGTTAACAAATTTCACATAACTGGGTCTTTCATGGAGCAGAACGGCAATCTTTACAGGGGGTACTCGGATAGTTCGGGACATGCTACGGCGAAAGACAAGTCTGGAACTTCTTGTGCACCAAAATTATCCTCAGATCAACAGGCCGTACTGGCGAATTCGGACTTGACCTGGAAAGCGCCGGCAGATGTTACCGAGAGGATGCCATTTGAGCTTTCGACAGAGATGCGTCCGACTGTTGATCATATAATAGCATTCTTTGGCGAAAAGTGCCTTGCTATATAGTGCATTGCTGCGAATAATGTATCTGCGTACATGGGGTATCATTTTCGTCGTCGAATCTCTCTGACATAAAAACTTTATCTCAGAACACCGGTTACGCCTTAATAACGCCGATAAGAAACACAGTACTGCAAAACCTGATGTTGTGCTACTTCAGGGTTGAAGTCCTTAGGCCCAAGTCTTCGAAGTATTCAAACCAAGCTCCAGATGCTGAGCAATGGATGATGCATAGTCGCGCTCCGCGTTCGAAGAGTGTCGGCGTCTCTGTCGGCGAATTTGATGCTCGGATTCCATGAGCTTCTCCTGTATGAAGGCGCGATACCTCGGATCGGTCTTGACTGCGTCGGTGTTCAGAAGTTCCATGAGCGTTGCAACAATCTGCTGGTTGATTTCATAGAGCTTATGCGATTCTTCGGTATGCATATCATCAACACTCGCTTGTGTTGCCGTGCCTGCTCTTGTAGGTACAGGTTCTGTTGTGGAAGGATATGTGGAGGTATAATCTGTAGGGGATCCAGGCGAAGATGACAGGGACTGGAATTCTGGCGAAGAGGTGGACATGGGTAAGTTGAACGGAATAGACATCGACATGCGGCGCTGAAGTGCTTCCTTCTGAGCTGCGAGTAGGATATATCTCTGCATCGATTCATTCTGGAGCCATGTTAGCACTGGTCCAGTATTCTTAGCGGTGTGGTAACGTACTCTGCTCAACGTTGGCCTGGTAGGAGGAGCCATCTTGAATTGTGCAACTGCGTTCTTTCTGAAAATGAATTCAAGAGTCGTAGTGTTGCCCAGCTGGAGCGGGGGTCGTTATAAGTTAAGGTTGACAGACGGCCCAAAAGCGTTAGTTGTTTAGGTAGTCTGGTTCAATCTAGATCGGGCAATGCAACGCTTGCGGAAACGGCCAGGAGAGAGTTTACGTGGCTGTTTGTTCGGTGGTAGGATTATTTTGGGTGTGCTAAATCTTAGTTGCAACTATGCGCATGCGTAAGATTATGGGAGGTCTGCGGTGAATGTTGCTGCTATCTTACAAGGAGGAATCTGAGACCCTTTTGAATGCTCCATTCAAGATGCGCATCCTTTGAATCATAAATGCCATGACGTGGACTCATCGTGATGGGCTCAAATTGAAACCGGCCGCGTACCCGCTCTGAGCATGGACACCCTCGAGCCTGCACAGACACCAGGTATGCAGTCCAGATGCTGATTGGCAGAGAAGGAATTCCTTGTCGATCGACGTCCTTGCAACGGTGGGTCGTGCTCACAAAATCCAACGTCACCGGCGGCGGAGCATTGAGGAAAACCAGACCGGGACATAGTCGCGATCGACAACTTCCTAAGGCGTGTCCCTGAAAATCTTTGTGGTCTCACTAAGGCTTCTGTACCTGCAGGCGTGCTACTCCTATGTAGATAAGTCACAAAGAAACTTCCGTGTAGGCTATTCTACGGCGGTCTCCTCTCGTACCTGGCGTGGGATTTACCATTTACCATCGAGAAGTTTTAGACGAAGATGCCAACCTTTACTCCAGGAATGACGCTTGTGTGAAATACTTTTTTAAAGTGACGATGCTTAGATGCCGCTGAGTGGGAGTCTAGATCCTCCAACGTCACGATTGATTCAGGCCAAATTACCCAACTTGCTGCACGAGACCTCTTGGAACGCCTTACCGAGCGCTCGAAACGGTGAAGGCCGTGTGTGGCTTTGATCAGGCAGCGGGAATTTGAACGCCACATGATTTGCAGTCTGTGATTGATGGACTTGATGATCGCCGCTGACGCCACAGCTGAACAACTCCTATTCCAAGGCCGTGCGGCTTGGTTTGCGCCCACTGACGTGATTGTCGGCCCTGTGCAGCCAACACATTGCACCACAACGACCTTGATCGGGTACTCCTACATTAAGCTTGAATGATAACCTACAATCAACGTCCGCGACAAGCTGAGCGGTATTTTATAAGGATCTGAAAGACCCATCGCTTAGGCGGGAGGCTTGGCGAAGACCGTTCTTACAAGGACCGGGCGCGACATATCCTTGGGCGACGCTTCAAGCTGCCCAGTGTCCTGAAGATGATTCAGGGTGTCATTAAGCTAACGCGGAGCTGTGATGGTGAAGTATACATGTTACTCATGCGAGACTATGCATATCGCCCGGTTGCCGATTCTCCGTGCTTGCGCAATTGTTCGATGTGGTGGTGGGTGTGGAGAGCAATCGTGTGAGAAGGTATTGCACTTAGGCTTGTGCTGATACGCTGTCGCGGATATGTTCATCGCCGCCGCTCCGAAGTTGACAGTAGTAAGGACGACCATGGGGTCCATCATATTGCTGCCGACTGTCGTCCAGCCCAAAACCCTTTGCCATAGCTTAAGAGAATCTCCTCACCACGGCTGATGCCCTTTGCTTTCTTCCCGCTCTTACCCGCACTGAGGACATAGACTCCCATCCTTTTCTCGAGGATACCAAAACCGACGTCAACCAAGATGTCCCGAAATTCGGCGTTCGGTCCTGAGGATATACCTCTATAATCGTTGATAAACCTGGCTTCGTTGCCCATATGCGAAGCATCGACACCAACACCCAACTCGCGGTCAAGCGAGAGATCGTAGTCAGACGTCTCATCTAAATCAGATTGATCGTGTACGTATCCCAGATAAGGTAGTATGAAGGAATTTGGTGGCAGATGTTGTGTAGAAAAGAGCCCATATTGGCCGTGCGCTGGGTGTGAAGCATCCTTTATTTGCGTGATCTTCACGTTTGCATACGGGCCTCTCGTTGTCAATACTGGTTCTTTTGACGACGAGCCTGCTTTCGAGAGGAGAATTGTGTCCAATTTGTCCTTAGGAAGCTTCTTTGAGTAGGAAGGTGCACGCAGATACTTAGTGCCTTCGGGCCAGTCCGTTGGTATTTGAGCTTGCATTTGATGTGGCCGCTGATGGCGCAATGCGTGAAACAGACCAAGGCTGAATCCGGTATTATGCAAGTGAGAATTGGAGGTGAAGTCCTTGTAACTGTTCGTGCGGAGTTCTCGTCTACTTCACTGCGTGGATCGTGAAGACTGTAATTGGCAGTAATTTGCGCACGCCGAAGATTCTGTACATCGAAAAGTCGCGCACGCTCATGGCCTTGGCGATCACAGGGGCCGCCGATTGTCGAAACGCACGAGCAACATCATTTCCAGCAACGATTGTTAGCGCAGAATTCATTTACATGACCATCTCGGTGAAGCTCATGCGAACAAATCCAACGCGGGATGCAATGCTGTTTACGGCCGTCGATGAGTCGAATGTCGCTCGTATCACTATCGACTCATTTCGCACCCGTCATTAGCATCGAAGCGACACGCGCGCGATAGCAACGTGGCGTTCGCGTTCAGACACCTTATACACGCGTAGAGCATCCTCGAGAGTGCACTGTCCAACACCACAGCTCAGCTGCATGCAGCGGCTACGAAAGACAGACTTCGCCAATCAAGCCGCAAGACTGGCGCTTCAAAAAGGTAGGAAATCGGTTCCAAGCTGAGCATTGAACAGCTCTCTATCCGACCGTTTCTACACAACTCGATAAGCTTTTGTGAAGAACACGAGCAGGCCTAATTCTGTCCGACTGCGCGTGCTCCTCGGCATTTCGGCCCCTCATCAATTGTTTAGTTCGGGGTCCAGACACGACGAATGCAGGAACCCGCATCGTGTCTACACAGTAGGTACCTCAGCCTTGATCAACCTCCCTTCAATGCACCGGCAGAGGGTCCTTTTGGAGACGCACCACTGTCGTCCGGCTGTGTTCGCGCTCAAGGATATCGTACACCGTGACCGATCGAAGTGGATGATGTGCACAAATATGTACTCGCTTGCTTCTGTTTGTTACGGTCTATTAGGCCCATGCGCTGGTACATTACCCCAAGAACAGAATCGTCAGGGTGTTGAGGTCGTCAGGACCCAGACGCATGCCATCAAGCTGTTTTTGAGCAGTTGCTGATCGTGCGAGTAGATTGTTCCTTGACGTGGCTCTTCACCGCGGTCTCGGGATCCTTCGTGTGCAAGATGAGTGGTCAATTGTGCACGTTGCCATCGTGAACAGAGATTGCGCTAACCTTGTTTGAGACGAATCTGGTTAGAAGGGTGAGCGGTCTGGCAAGGCTACATGCAACCTTGGCAGGGGAAATTAAACATTCATCTCGTTTATTAACGCCTCATCGCGATCTGATTGGACAGAACATATTCCATCAATAGACTTACCAGTCGTATCGAACCTCTCCAGCAACGAATGCCCCTTTACCGTATTCACTAGACCGCCACCACGGGCCAGCTTCTCCAGATGCTCACGGGTGGATACTACCATCAACAAGCTCGTAATCCAGTCCCTATAAAGTAGCTTTCCCAGCTCCCAACATGGCTTTTCTTCTTCACCCACAGTCACTACACTAATACACCGGATATTTCCGATTTCACTCGTTTCAACGACCTCCAAACGCCCGTACTTAATACCAACGTACTTAATACCAATCCCCACAATCAAAATGCGTTACACAATCGCCACCTTTGCGCTCGCCGCTACCGCTGCCGCCGTTCCCCAGTACGGCTACCAGGCTGAGGAGTCCTCCTCTGCCCCTGCCTACGTCGCTAGCAGCTCCGTCCCCGCATACGCTGCCAGCAGCTCTGTCCCCGCATACGTTGCTAGCAGCTCTGCCCCTGCCTACGTTGCCAGCAGCTCCGCTCCCGCTTACGCCGCGTCCACCCCGGTCTACTCCGCCTCCTCCGTTGCCTACCCGGTTGCTTCTTCCTCCGCCAAGTACGAGGAGTACCCTGTAAGTTATCACCCCGAAGCCTTGACATCGATTGCTCGCAAGATCATGGGAGGCACTCTATCGGAACAAGCTCTGTGCAATCGGATAGAGAGTCTGAGGACTGAATCTTCCGAACATGAAGACTAACAATCGCTCAGGTCACCTCCACCAAGGTCGTTCAGGAGACTACCTTTGTCTGCCCCGAGCCCACCACCGTTGTTTACGAGCACTCCACCTACGTCGTCTCGTCTTCGACCATCCTGAGCATCCCCGCTTACACCACCACTGTTGTCTCCACCAAGACCCCCGAGGCTGAGAAGCCCACCTCCAAGGCCGTTGAGACTCCCGCCTACAGCGCGTCTGTCCCCGTTGCTCCCTACCCCACTAGCGCTCCTTACCCCGTTCCCTCCGGCACTGGTGTTAAGCCTTCCGTCCCTGCTGGCACTGGCTACCCCACCAAGACTGGTGGCTACACCAAGCCCAGCTCTCCCTCTGAGTTCACCGGCGCTGCTTCTGCGCTCAACGTTGGCGGTTTCGTCGCTGGTGTTGGTGCTTTTGCCGCTTTCTTCTTGTAAGCAGCTCAAGATGCTTGTTTGATCCACTGGGCGGAGCTTGCTCTGCTCTGGGATGATTCAAGGTCGTGGTAAAGGGGAAGGAAACGCTATCTTACGGGTAATGACTTCGACTCTGCATCATGATACCCTCCTGCATTGCTCGGTGCACGGCGATGGGAGTTCGAGGTCATCTGCTTCCTTGCGCGCATGCCGTAGCCGCATTTCGATTGTATACTTTTGACTTTATTGTAATACGCTTTGGTCTGAGGGCTACTTCATGGAGGATCTAGTGTGTGGGACGATGGAACCCTTGTTCATAGACTTCTGGCTGCTTTGAAGGAGTCGATAATCCAATCAACACGGTTTCATCTTTACATTATGATTTCAGCGTATATCCCCAGGACATGTGAATGAGCTCGCCACAAGACGTCCTGATGATTTTGTAGCATATTAAGACCAGCTCGAGGACATTCATCTATGCCAAGGTCATATTGCAGGGCCAGTATAAATGCCAAACACAGATTCTGGGGCGTGGCCTGGACCCTGAAGATCAGCAAGGCTATCGATTGCTCCTTGCCCACCGACCCCGGATTCAGCCGCCGCGTCACTGCTAATTTCACGAACACGAGCCACAAACTAGGCGCTTGGAGGCACACTTCTTTTCGAGCCATAAACCAGTTTGATTAAAAGGTTGCATTCAAACAGCCAAACTACTTGTCGTCAGGCACGGCTTCTGATACTAACTGGCTCTGATCGAAATTTACGCGTGTGTTTGAAGACTCAACACAGCAACTTGCCAGCTTTGACTAGACTTTTGCACTGTAAAGAATTCAATTGAGGAAATGCAAAAAACAAAAAGCGTCTAATATACAGTGTAGCCATTTCGAAGACTGTTCTAGTTGCCTAGCACCTCCTAGTAAGACCTGAAGTAACGTCCTCTGCCCGTAAGCGAGAAACGCCCCTCAGCGAGATGGATTCACCTTCTTCGCACCTCGAGCACCCCCACACGCACCTGGACACGTGCAAGAAAGGCGACCTTCTTCCTTACCTTCCTATCTTTCGAGTTATGCAAAGCAGCAGAAAAAATACAGTAGTTTTGATAAGACTAGCATTTATCTTGCGCACAGCTCTAGCGACTACTTCGCCTTCTACCTTTACTCTGTCGCTTAGTCTTTACTTGTTCCGTCTCTTAAGTGCTTAACTAATAGATCTAGCTCTGACGCACATTTCCTTAGTTTGCAAAGACAATTAGGCGCTAATTGTGTAAAGTCTAAGACTATCTCTATGCTAGACGCGATTGCCCTTAGCGCTGTGCGTTTTAGCAGTCGACTCTTATGTAATTACATAACTGCAAAAGTACTGTTAAGGCTCAGCGTATTAAGCTCTAGTATAATTAACTAGCTTACTGTCAGGCTGGGCTCTGCCCACTCAGCCATCCAAACCTCCAAAAGGCATCACTATCGCGTATTAGGCGATAGCAGGCAGAACAGTACTGATATCTGCCATCTCAACTCACTTGAGACGACTCTGCCTCGCACACGCCGCGCAAGGCCTGACACTTACAGGGTGGCTCTGTTCTAGAAGCTTTGCTACACTAGCCACACCCTATTTATTGCACAGCCTGACAGCCGACGTTAAGCTTGCAGGGGACAGCACTATTTAAAGATTAACTACAGGCGCGCTATGCTGTCTCGGCCAGGAGACGAATGCACGACTGCGCAGCCGCCTCTGTGTGCTATGCGCGACACTGCGTACAGCAAAATACTCAACGTCAGATTGTCACACCAGTTCCATTCATAGACAGCTCTTCCTACGCAATTTACTTTATGTTCTACACAGCATTCTACGCCCTATGTACCTGTGTCCGTTTGCATACTACTTAACAAGATAACAAACAAGAGGAAACTGTCCACCAAGTTCCCCTAAAATACAGACACAAACGTTTGTCAGATCCCTAAAACTTTGCTACACGTTAACCGTGCACGTCCACACCCTGCCCGATCCAACGCCCATAGCAACCGTGGTTCCGCGCACAGACGAGCACGATGGCCGGTACTCTGACGGTATCCAGAGCATGTCCTTGTTTTCGTACTTGATCCACATATTGTCTGAGCTTAGGCTTATGCTAAGATGTTGAGGGTGTTTAGCCTTAGCAGTCGCTGCGTGGTCGGAGGTTTGGGGAATATCAATAGCAAACTTTCCTGTCTCTGTAGAGATGCAAGATCTAATAAGGTCAAAGGACAGACTTATAACAGTCTTTTGAACGTTTAAGGTTTGCAGACACTTGCCGCTGCTTGCATCCCACAGCTTAACAGTCTTGTCGTCTGATGCTGACGCTAGCCAAGTCGAGTCGTGCGAGAAGGCAACAGAGCTAACAGTATCGCTATGCCCTTCAAGCGTCTGCAGACACTCGCCGCTGCTTGCATCCCACAGCTTGACAGTCTTGTCGTCTGATGCTGACGCTAGCCGAGTCGAGTCGTGCGAGAAGGCAGCAGAGCTAACCCAATCGCTATGCCCTTCAAGCGTCTGCAGACACTCGCCGCTGCTTGCATCCCACAGCTTGACAGTCTTGTCGCTTGATGCTGACGCAAGTCGAGTCGAGTCGTGCGAGAAGGCAACAGACCTAACATAGCCGCTATGCCCTTCAAGCGTCTGCAGACACTCGCCGCTGCTTGTATCCCACAGCTTGACAGTCTTGTCGTATGATGCTGACGCTAGCCAAGTCGAGTCGTGCGAGAAGGCAACAGAGCTAACAGTATCGCTATGCCCTTCAAGCGTCTGCAGACACTCGCCGCTGCTTGCATCCCACAGCTTGACAGTCTTGTCGTCTGATGCTGACGCTAGCCGAGTCGAGTCGTG